>CM037093.1:89728605-90212161 GCA_020916435.1 Oxytropis ochrocephala | reverse complement strand
TGGAAGAAGGTGAGAGAAGAAGAGTGAAAGGAGAACTTGAGAGAGAGAGAGAGAGGAGAGGAAGAGGAGCTCCGGTGGGGGTCGTGGGTGGTGGTGGAGGTGGTTGTGTGGTGGTGGAAATGAGAGAAGAGGGTTTAGGTTTGGGTGGTGTGGTGTGAGGTGAGAGAGAAGAGTGAAAGAGTGAGAGAAGAGTGAGGGAAAGTGTGCGCTCAGTCAAAAAGTTATGGCACATAGCGACAGATTTAGCGACTGAATTTCCGCCGCTAATTCGCGCGTTTCCCAAGAGCCTGCAACAGTCAGAATATTAACGAGGGACCTACCTAATTCCGTCGCTAATTGCTTTAAAATTCGTGCAACGCTGTTTGAAATTAGCGTCTTGCATTTAGCGACTAACAGTCCGTCGCTAGTGGCCTTATTTCCGTCGCTAATGACCTTATTTGCGAGGGCCCTATTTCCCTAGCTAATTCTGTCGCTAATTCCTGCTTTTGCGAGGGACCTGTGTTCCCTTGCTAATGTCGCTCGCTAATTGCCTGTTTTTTTGTAGTGACTATCAACTATATTTTTATCAAAACACCCTCTACTAAAAATACCAAACTATCATTATCTTAAACTAACTCGTTTTTTCCTATCTCACTTTTTATCAACTATCAACTATATTGTCTTTTATCAAAACACTCACTACCAAAAATACCAAACTACCATTCTCTTAGACTAACTTTTTTTATATTACTTTTAATCAACTATCAACTATTTTTTATCAAAACACCCACTACCAAAAATACCAAACTACCCTTCTTCTAAACTAACTTTTTTTTTCTATCTCACTTTTTATCAACTATCATCAACTATCAACTTCAACTATATCTTTTATCAAAACACCCACTACCAAAAATACCAAACTACCATTCTCTTAAACTAACTTTTTTTTCTATCTCACTTTTTATCAATTATCAACTATATCTTTTATCAATCATCAACTATATATTTTTATCAAAACACCCACTACTAAAAATAACAAACTAACTTTTTTTTAAACTAACTTTTTTTTCCTATCTCACTTTTTATCAACTATCAATCATCAAATATATATATATCTTTTATCAAAACACTCACTACCAAAAATACCAAACTACCCTTCTCTTAGACTAACTTTTTTTATCTCACTTTTTATCAACTATCAACTATATCAACTTCAACTATATCATCAACTATATATTTTATCAAAACACCCACTACCAAAAATACCAAACTACCCTATTCTCTTAAACTAACTTATTTTTTTCTATCTCACTTTTTCAACTATATATCTTCTAACAAAACACCCACAACCAAAAATACCAAACTATCTTGCTCTATCTCATTTTTTATTTTTCACAATATATATACTTTAATTTCATTTTAATATATCATTTTTCTCCATCAATAAGTTTTATTTAATCTTTACCGGAAACAAATTTACAATTTGGAAAATTTCAAATTTAATAAAATTTTGTTTTCTAATCTCTATGGGAATTATTACATATTGCTGGTAAATGTTCACGGGGTAATGTTCGGACTAACTCAATTATAATTTGAAACCTTTTGTTTACCTACTTTAAATTAGTTTTGATTTTCACGGGGTAATGTTCTAACTAATTATGTTTAAGTCTATTAATAAAAATAACACGATAACACTCGTGCGTATGCACATGTATACTGTTAGTTTTAATTAAACATACGCACCAAGGGAAAAGCGAAGTTCCACTTGCTTTGCTTTGTTAAATCACAAAAGCACATAACAACCGTTTTATTATTCTCAATGAGATTCTTAGTGATGGTTAAAAAGCTATGGGTAAAGCTATTGAAGAGTAGTTAAAAGATTTAGTGAGTCACAAAATTGTGAGTAGAGGTTTTGGGCGGTATGCAAAACATTTCCCCACAAACAATAATGCATGATTGCATGGAATGAATGTTCGTGAGGAAATTCAGCAAAAAAAAAAAAAATTATCGTGAGTAAATGTCATATATACCTCAATCTTTTCCTTATTACAATTCCTGAGTTTAATGACTCTCGAGGTCCTTAAATTTTTCTAAATTTCTAAATAGATCATTGAGCAAAAAAACATATTTTCCTAAACTTTTGAATAAATTCTAATAAGGCCCCTATATTTTGATCGACACCATGAAACTTTAAAAAAAAATTAATAAGGTCCCTAAGCGTTTTAAATAATTAATAACATGAGTCTTTGAATAAAGGTACTTAGATACAAATTATTTAAAAATTTAGTACTTAATTAAAATTATTGAAACTTTCTCAAAAAAAATTATTTAAAGTTTTTAACATATGACCACACAATTTATGTTAATATTCGAGAGAGGAATGCATAAGGCATTGGAGAGTTCTAATCATTTTTGTTTTTGAAAGGATCTAATCATCTAGATTTCCATATAGCTTAATAGCAGATTTACTATCCACATGGAAATTAGGTATTGGCTTGTTAAGTGATATCTGGTCAAAGTTTACTAATGGTGGGACCGAGTTGTGCAAAATTTGACTGATTTGAGAACTAAAACATATTTATACAATCAAATTTACACATTTTGGGCAGGAATCTTCCTTTTATTGTCAAAGAAGAAAGCATTTATTCCCATCTTCATTTGAATGAAAAGAGTTATTTACTTTTTATTTCAAAAATAAAAGGCCAAGAAACTTGATAAAGTGAAAATAGTGAGATTCTTTAGAAATAAAATTTTGAACTAACTATTTTATAAACAAGTTCTTTTTCCAATTTTTATAAGACCATATAGTTAATATCTAGCAGCCAAGTTTTTCGCTAAGCATAATGTAGTAGCATTAATCTCCAATGGCATCGCGACAAAATCCACGACTTTAACCATATGGGTCAAGGCTGACTTTGAGAATAAGGAGTCACAGTTAAAGTTGTTCATCCTTCTTCACGAATTAGTGTGGTTGGTGGGGACAAATTTTGGTCCTCTCCAACATTGACAAAACCATAATGCCTTCTCAACCGTGGTATGTATAAGTGTAACATTCTCTTTTACCTATTCATCATCAATTTTATTTCAACTAATTATACATTTTTTAAGTAGTAAGAGAGAACCCAAGAGCACTTAGATGAGATGGTAGGAGATCTCTTTCAGCTTAACCAAGGTCTTAAGTTCGAATATAGCATTGGGCAAGCAATAGTGTTAAATCCCGGCAAACCGCAAATCTTGGCTTCTTGGAAGAATAGGTATGACAGTCTTGGTAGTAGGATTGTCTTACTTAATTATGTTCTAAGCAACATCCATGTCTTCTTCTTATCTTTCATGAAGATGCCTAATAAGGTGTGGAAGTTGGTCGTCCGCATCCAAAGGGATTTCTTTTTGAGGGGGGGGGGGGGGGCAAAGGGGGTGAGGAAAATTGCTTGGGTTAAGTGGTCAAAAGTGTGTAAGCCAAAACCTAGAGGAGGCCTCGGGGTGAAGAACTTAAATCAGTTTAACTTGAGTTTGTTAGGAAAATGGCGGTTGAGGCTTTTGGATGGTAAATCATATTTTTGGAAGGATGTCCTCCTTGCCAAATGTGGGGTTGAGTTCATGGGGTCAAGAGGACTTTACTCGGTGTTGGGTCTCATCTATAGTTTCCCTGTGGTGGCGGGATATATGTAGACTTGAGAGTTTAGGGGACAACGGGACTGATTGGTTCACAAGTCACTTGTATCGAAGGTGGGTATAATGGGAATTACACTTCCTTCTGGCATGATACTTGTGTACTTCTTTTCCTTGGTTATTTTCAATATATAACCAGAAGGTTTGTAATGTAGGGGAGATAGTAAGGTGGGTAGATGGATCACTGGAATGAGGTCTGAATTAGAGGAGGGATTTTATTGTCTGGGAGGAGGGCTTGTTAGATGAACTCTTGCTTAGCCTACCACATATCCTTCCTTCTCTAGGATGTGTGACGTTGGAAGAGGCAGTTCGACGGGATTTACTCAATTAACTGACCCCAGTTGGGTCTCTGGCCTTTCGGTGTTCCGACCTCTTTGGAAGAGCTTGGCTCTCTCTAAGGTAGTTGCCTTCTCATGGAAATTGATTATTGATAGGATCCTTCAAGGTAGAATGTGTTTAGGAGGAGGGTTATTAATGATGTTAGTGCTAGTGCTACAACATGTGTCCTTTGTGGAGAGTATCAGGAGTCTTCTATACATTTATTCCTCACCTGTCGATGGTGTTCGGGCTCTAGAGAGTATTAAAGTCTTGTCTTGGAGATGATGCTTAGCAAGAGGTGGAGTTGCTCCTTGCCTTTACAATGAGTGGTGGGAGGAGTTTTTATTGTGTATTTCAAAGTAGTTATCATTGTTAGTTGTTTCTGTTTTTTTGTTGTATTTTTCTATATCTTGGATAATTTATATGGGTTCGGATTCTTCTTGTACCATTATATTTTAATAATATATGTTTGCCATTAAAATAATCAGTGTTAATTTATATGTTTTACCTCTTGAAGAGGTAAAACATAAGATGTGAATACCCATTGAAAACATGAGGGGCTATTTTTCCTTCTCCGCTAGGGTTCCCTTTTGCGCAGTTTTTGTTTCCTTTCATGGCTGCAATGCACGCAGCAGACCTGCAAACCCTGCAGGTGGACCACACACCCTCTGCAAATGTGTTCCCTAACGGTGGCAGGATGACTGTACCACATTGTCCTCTGCAAGATCTGGCGCAAGACATGTTGCTTTTTCTTGAGGCGACATACGGTCAGCGACGCTGCGCCGTTTAGGTTGTGTGGTTCCTGCTGCACGGGTCACATCACTTTCAATTATCAGTGGCATGTACAAATATGAACAAAAAATCTTCTGCTCTAGTGGCATGTACAAATCTGCTAATGTTCCCTGAAATTGATGTTGTCCCTGTTCTTGAGCCTCTTTTCAATTATCAGAAGGTGCGAAAGGAGCATCTGGTTCCAACAAAAAATAAATCTTATGCTTAGGCTTTATCAAATCAACTGATAAGATTTATGATTTTTCTTCTATTCAAATTATTCGCCCGTGTTTTAAAGGGGATGAGCTAGCAATCTCAATATCGTAAGAGAAGTACATGGCAGGTTTGGAAGGTTGCAAGAGACATCTTCATGGGATAATTTTACTCTCAAAGGGAGACTCTCCTATGAAGTTAGATGCTTTGAAATCCAAACTTCAAGCTCTTTGGCAACCAACATGTAAGTGGGGTCTGATTTCTTTTGGGAAAGGTTATTATACATTTTCTTTTTCCCGTGTTGATACGTAGAATTCAGTTGCAACGTTCTTGGCATTGCAAGCTAGGGTTGCTTCAGTTGTTTTCCTGGCAGCCCGATTTTATCCTTCAAATATAAAACATTCAAATGTACAATGTTGGATTAGCCTTACAGGTCTTGTTTTGGAGACCCAAAATCCTTTTTGCTATTGCTAGCTGTGTTGGAACACCAATTAGACTAGATGATGCAACTAGTAAGAGCTCTTTTGACAGATCTTTTAGGAATTTTACACGCATCCTTGTTGATTTTGATTTGAAGTCAGAGCTTAGGAATCAAATCCAAGTTGAGAGGCCGGGTTATGCTTTTTTAGTAGGCATTGAGTATGAAATTTTGCCCTCCTTTTGTAAGAATTGCAAGACTGTTGGTCATATCACTAATGCTTGCAAAGGTACGTACGAAGCTTTCTGGTGGTGAAAATCAAGAAAAACAGGTTTATGTCATTAAACCCCAGGATACTTTCAAGGAGAAAGTTGCTCAACAACCTTCTCAAAGGATATGCAGCAAGGGGAATCTTCTTTGAATGAGATTAGAGAAAAGGTTATGCTAACTAACTCAGAATCATATGTTAGTGCCTCGGTTGCTTCGAATTATGGTATGCAAATTCGTGTGCTCCAGAAGTTGCCTAATGCTTCTACCCCTAGCACCTCTAAAGCTAGCCGGGTTGGTAGTGATTCCACACAACCTCCACCACCAGGCTAGATTCGTTATTTGCCTCAGAGTCTGATGCTAATATAGTGGTAGCATCTGACATGAAAATATAGTGTTAGTTAGCATTTTTTGTTCTAATTTCTAGAATGAAGTGTTTTAGGGATCTTTGTTAGGGGATCCTTATTATGGTGTTGACTTTATTTCTTTTCTGCCAAGGGTTTTTGTTTAGTACCCCTTGTGTTATTCACTTTCTTCTTCCTTTTATTTTAATAAATTCTGGCATGATGCCTGTTTCACTAAAAAAAAAGAGCTCTGCCACCCATTGGTCCTATCCAACTCGAGAGATTAGTCTCTACAGTTGTGCGCAGAGAATACCCAATTTATAAAAAAAGTTGCAAGAGAGATGTATTAAAATAGAAGGGGCTCCAACTCAATGTATAAGGATGAAAAATTGAGGTAAATTACTACCCAATGATTCGGGAAATTCATCCACAAAGAGGTATTCGTGATAAATGGATATGGTATTTGGAAAATTCCAATTCTTCACTGTTAAGTCTTGTTACAAGTTCCTTATGTCTCAATCTTATGAGATATATATGTCACGATCAGTGGTGGACCTACATTGTATTTAGGGGGTTCAGTTAGACCCCTTAAAGAAATATTAGTACTAGTATTTTTAAATATTATTTTGAACCTCTTGAAATTTTAAATTTGCAATAGTATCTTTAAATTTGCACCCAATTTGCACCCAATTTTTAATAAATCTGTTTTATTAATCTCCGTATGAGACTATTTATAAAACTTTAGAAAGTAATTTTACTGAGATCACATATTTTTACGGGCTACTTCTTATTTTCCTATAGTTTAGGACTTAATAGGTCATGACAGGTAAACTTAGAGACTAATTTGACAACTTACTCTTAAATAAATTAGGAGTAAGATAACTAGATTACTTAATTTTAGTGAATTAAGTGAGAATATTTGAAAAAAAATTAAGCAATTCAATAAACCAATATTTTTTATAATGATTTGGTTTTTGCACCCCCAATCTAGAGTCCTGGGTCTGCTACTGGTGAGGATTCTAAGCTAAATAAAGCTATTACATCCTTGTGGGTAATTTAGTCCAACTTACATCCTTAACGTTGTGCCATCAGAAACTGGCGTCTTCGGTATTACTTACATCTATATTACTTATAATTTAGTCCAACTTGTATTCGTAAAGTCCCATTAAGGCATGTTTTGACAGAGGATTTTGGAAGGAGGAAATGGCAAAGGAGAGCTTTTATCTTGCAACAAGGCTTTTAACCTTGTGGTCATGGGTTCGAGCTCTACAGTGGACACCAATGTTATTATCTATTCCCTGCTAGGGTAAAGAATGATAATACTATTATGATAATCGCGAATGAGAATCAAGCATTGAGAATGAGGTGTTATATTTATATTACAATGGTGTTAAATGCTAATAATTTCGATTGATTTTCGAGTTGACCGTTACAGACAAATGGGAGAAAAATCTGAAATTTCCCCCATAATCTCGTTGACTGCCATTATGGCTAATATGGTGATCATATAAGGTGGGATAACCATTCTGGGATTCCAGTACCTCCACGATTGGCGGTGCCCAGCAGACTACCACTGCCCAACAACGGGGCGGCCTTACCAAGAGCGAACGAAGATGCAGATGATGGAGACAGTGGAGATCACGGAGACCACATTTATGGGGAGGGTTATTGAAGACATCTAGGTAATCTATGTTTTAATTAATTAATGTGCAAAATATCTTAGTTTTATGAATTAATTAGTAATCATTATCATTTTTGATTTGTTAGGTATATTGTTCAAAGTTGGGTTGAAGATGCTTCGTCAGAATTTTTTGAGTTTCTTGGATATTAGTGTAGTTTATGTATGTTTGACATAAACTAGTGGTATGTTTTGATATATTTTAATATTTGGTATGTTTGACACTTTTAACTAAGTTGGTGGATTGGGTTGACACTTTTAACATTAGTGTAGTTTATGTTTAACTAGGTTGGTGGATTAGATTGACACTTTTAACATTAGTGTTATATATGTTTTGATATTTGACATGTTTTCACTTTTAACATTAGTTTATGTATGTTTGAATTGGTGGATTGGAGTCTGAATTGAATTGGCAGGGAATTTTTTTTCGTAGTGACAGAATTTCTTTGGATAGTTATTGAATTTGCCACGAAATTGTAAACAATTTGCGTCGAAAATTTCGACAGTTATTTAAGAATGTTCAATTAATTTGCGACGAATTTGCGATGAAAGGTGTCAGAGTTTGAGACGAGTTTGCCATGGATATTTGCGACAGAATTGCGACAGATATTTTTGCGATGGTAAATGTCAGAGTTAGCGAAGGAATTGCCAAAGATATTTGCAGCAGAATTGCGATGAGCTTGCGACGAATATATTTGCGACGGAAAATTCTGTAGCAAACAATTTACAGTGGTTTTGCAACAAATTTTGGTTGTTTAATGAGTGGTCTGGAGCTATTGGAGTGTAATTTATGAAGTAGACAAAATTTTTATATGGGTGTATGCTCATTATTTTGCTAGGGGCATTTACCTATTTGATCAGTTATTTTTCCCTTGTTTTCACACACACACACACACACACCCACACACACACACACACACACACACAGTTATTACACACACACACATATATATATACATGTGTGTGTGTGTATGTGTGTGTAATGTGTATATAATGTGTGTGTGTGTGTGTGTGTGTGTGTGTGTGTGTGTGTGTGTGTGTGTGTGTGTGTGTGTGTGTGTGTGTGTGTGTGTGTGTGTGTGTGTGTGTGTGTGTGTGTGTGTGTGTGTGTGTGTGTGTGTGTGTGTGTGTGTGTGTGTGTGTGTGTGTGTGTGTGTGTGTGTGTGTGTGTGTGTGTGTGTGTGTGTGTGTGTGTGTGTGTGTGTGTGTGTGTGTGTGTGTGTGTGTGTGTGTGTGTGTGAACTTTTTATTTGTTTATTTGTTGAGGAGGGGAATATAATATAATTAAACTAATTAAGCACAAATTGTCCTCACTGTTGGTTGCCTTGACAATTTCAGCAACAAGGGAAGCGACGTTAGCTCTTGAGTTCGAACTCGAGTGTAAGCAGTAGTAGTGTGTATGCGTGGTGTTTATTTGTCATTTCATCTTAGTCTAAAAAAACTTAAGGACAAAATGAATATGTATATACATATATAGAAGGACAATCTTTAGTTCCAGGAAAGTGATAAGGGTGTGAGCTAGCTCTAAATGCTTGACAGAATTAAAAAGGTCCCCCACTTCTCCTCTATTCAAAAGTTCCACATAGAAATTCCTTACGCATTGATGTTTACCACCTCAAATATTACCAACCACAGACCCTAAAGTTAGGTTCCAATTACGTTGTTTTTTTGTGCTTTCTCATCATGGTAACAACACATGCAATTTCGTTGTTAAATTTTGACTTCATTCTCTTTATTTTGAAAAAAGAAACACAAACTCTTATCTTGATCGAGACCTGTATATATGTCTCCAATTTGAACTCCATTTGGTGTCAAAAACGTTTATATTCTGTATAAAGCACAATAAAATGAAAATGCAAATTTATGTTTATTTATGGAATGAAGATCACCAAAAGAAAAACGTACGTTATCTAGCAAATTCATTAGACATTTATGGATGATACTTGTTTGAATAAATTGATGATTTAAATTTGTTTCTAAAATGGTATTTATTTGTAAGAGTTATCTCTTGAGTTAATTATCAAATTGAAAATTTTAAGTTTGATTGCTTTATTCTCTGGAATTGCAGAAACTAAAAGTTATATTCTACATACAAAAGGCCATGCACGCTTATGGAAAAGAACATGCATACAAATATATGCTAATGATCACTTCACTTCCATCTCTTCTTTTAGAATCTGATGATATATAATTTTTCTTTTTCTAGGAAAACTTTGTATCAATTTGGATAAGGATGGTATCGTCAAATGCAACTGTGGAATTGTGTACTTATAGATAAATTAAATTTGTAGATTTGTGGAATTGTGCAATTATAGAGGTTTAACTATATATATATATATGGTCCTTATTGTAAGGGTTGGAGATCCCCTAGTGCTCTCCTTAATAAAGTGTTGCTTATCTAAAAAAAAAAAATAGAATTTTTTACTTTGAATAATATTTATTGTTTTTTTGTCTAGGGTCTTTGACCCGCTTCGGTGTCTAGGGGAAATGGGTTTTGAATAATCTGGAGTTTGGTCAGGAGATAAGTAAAGTCTAACTCCAATTTGTACCATCCATGATCGAACCCAGGTACTAGCCGAGTTTGCCACTTTAGATGGATTGCATTAACCACTTACACCTAAGCCTAGAGTTCTTTATTGTTGTGTTTTAGTCCTTTTTATTATTATTCATGATTGGCTATACTCCATAAAATTTGAGATCATTTAGATTTTAATCCCTTAAATATGAAATAAACGAGAACTAATTCCAAAATATGTATTTTTTTTTTTTTTTTTAGATAGACAATTGTTAGTGGGGTGGGGGAAATGTTAGTTTTAGGGACTCAACCAAGAGATCTCCTTCACACTCATATATATGCACTCCTTCACGCCCATTCGAATTCGCTAATGTGAAATTTATCTTCCTTAGGACCCAAAATATGTATTTATTATTGGGTTGTAAAATAAAAAATAATTTTATAGGGACGAAAAACAAAATTTAGGAAATTACATGGATGGAAAACAAAAAATAAAAATCTCTATATTTGAAGTATTATCTTCATAGTTATCTTTTATATGTATGCACACTCTATTTTAATCCTCCGCGCACACTCCCCTCATTTCCCCTTTTTATTTTAATAATAAATAAAAACTTTAATTTTAGATTGCATGCCCACCTCCCTCCCACCTTACGCACTCTGTACTTTCCTTCCATGATCTGAAGCTGAAAACCAAAATGCTCCATGGTCGATACCCCCTATTTCGTCACTAAGTTCCAAATTCAATGTTACGAGTTGGATCCGGTTCACGTCAACTTGACCGATCGACCTGTTGATATTTGACCCGAGCTTGATTAAGTGACATTCCCTTATGCATTAAGTGTTTTTTTTAGATAATCAAGATATCATTGAAAGGAGCACAAAGAGTGGATCGACCTCTTCATATGTATGCACACTCTATTTTAACCCTCCCATACAAAATATCAAATACCAAAACATATCAGTAATGTTCAAAGTGTCAATCCAAACCACAAACTTAGTTAAACATAAACTAAACTAATATTAAAAGTGTCAAACATACCAAATATCAAAATATATCCAAACATACCACTAGTTTATGTCAAACATACATAAACTACACTAAGGTCGATAGAACTCAAAAATTACAATGAAGCATCTTCAACTCCAACTCTAAACAATATACCTAACAAAACAAAAACAATAATGATTACTAGTTAGTTCATAAAACTAAGAAAATTTGCACCTTAATTAAAACATAGAATACCTAGATGTCGTCAATAACCCTCCCCATAAGGGCGGTCTCCATGATCTCCACCGTCTCCATCATCTGCATCTTCATTCTCGTCCTGCTTTGGCGGAAATTTGGTCTGCTCGGTAGTGCCAATCAGGTGGAGGTACTGGAATCCCAAAATGGTTAATACGAATTCAAGTAGTTGTTGCTGTCGTGCATACTGCTCCTGCTGTCGCGCTATTTCCTCCTGCTGTCGCGCTATTTGCTCTTGCTGTCGCACAAATTGCTGTGACATTTCTTGGATGATCCTACGGGCCTCAGGAGACAGACTTGCGCTCATCGAAGCTTCAGAGTCGTCGTCAACTATGCCTCCTATCCCATACACACGACTCTTATAGGGCCCTCCAGCAGCCTTCTCCCACAACAATCGCTTCAACTTAGCCAACTCAACAGGGTCTACTGGTATGTCTGACTGAGATAACAGTCGCTGAAACTCCTCCCATCAAATGCACAAGTTATAATTATAGTCAAAATAAATGAGATATTATATCAGGCACATTCATAATAACATAGACAGAAATGTCTTTAACATTGAAATGACTCTATCTATTTGCAATACAATACCCCTGCAAATTCAATACAAACACACCAATTATAACCAAACACACCAATTATAATTAAGTTCAATAAACTAAGTGAGACCAGTTATAACTAACTAAACAACTTTAAAAGAAACCAATTCATTTCACATAAACTAACTTATATTTCCAATTCACATAACCAACTATAAGTTCATAACAAAGTGAGACCAATTACAACATATTCAACAACTTCAGAAGACACCAATTCAATTCACATAACACATAACCAACTATAAGTTCAATAAACTAAGTGAGACCAGTTATAACTAATTCAACAACTTTCAAAGACACCAATTCATTTCACATAAACTAACTTATATTTCCAATTCACATAACCAACTATATGTTCAATAAACAAAGTGAGACCAATTACAACATATTCAACAACTTCCAAAGACACCAATTCGATTCACATGACACATAACCAACTATAAATTCAATAAACTAAGTGATACTAATTATAACTTATTCAACAACTTCCAAACACATCAATATATAAACTAACTTATATATATATATATATATATATATATATATATATATATATATATAGGACAAAATTTCTTTATACCTGAGTAATGCGAGCGCGGTCCTCTACAAACTCGCCCATGCCCTTTCTAATGTGAGTGTGGCGATGAAACTCTTCTACATGTGGCTTCCGCCCCATCATCTTGGCCTATAATTAATAACTTAAGTTTGTAAATGGTAAATTATAAGTAATCATATTGCATAAGGAAAACATAAGTTTATAAATATACCAATCTCTTTGAATGCTGCAACATAGAGATAGAACCTTGAGTGTGCAAGCTTCCACCTTTTTCTGATGCCATGTTCTTCTTATTCCGCTCACACTTAGCTTTGAATTTTGGATCATTCCAGATGTGCTTTATTAGGTGATTATAGACTTGATCCCCCATCCAAGTAAGTTGGCCCCTCCCCTCGCGGACACGTCTGAGCATATCACGGAGTCGATCAGCACATCTCCTATGAAAAAGATCCTCAACGACGGCCTCCTGAGACTTATGCCAAGTAACTCTCTTCTGCATTGTGAAAACATTTACAAAACAAATGTTACATCAAATAAAATAACTTCACAAATTCTTAAAAAAACGACAAACATTGTGATGTGTTAAAATGTACACTTACTCTAAAAGCGTTAAAAAAATGGTTTCGCTCATCCTTATTAAGATTTGACCAACTAGTCCATGGATAGTGGTATAACTCGCGAATAGTCAGTCGAATAGCATTTGCGGCTGGCCTTGAAGGAAGAAACATGCGAAGTTAAAACAATTGAAACGATTAAAACACATTATATATATATATAACAAAACAATCAATCAAACAAAGTTGTAAAAAACTTTACATACCCTCCACCCTCAACCTCGATTACTACCCGATCGCCGACTAACATAATTTCATCCTCATCATCACCCCCTCAACATCAGATATCAAATCATCACCCCCCTTAACATCATGCATCTGGTCATCATCAGGTATCACATCATCTCCAGGTGAAAGTGGCTCTGTCGGAGATGGCAAAGAGGTCGAAGTAGGCACAACATCGGGTGAAGGGGTAGGAGTAGGTATCGCATGAAAGCCTGGTACCGGAATAATGCGATATTGAGGACTGTGTGATAGTGGAGGGGTCACACGTGGAGATGCACTACGACCAAGTACCTCTCTAGGAGATGGAGTGGGTGATGGAGTAACTCGTGGCGAGGAATGTAACACCCCATTTCTACCCGGCAATTTGTAATAAAATCAGAGTTATAAAAATTTATTTCTTTAATTCATTCAAACGGGATGCTACACTTACTTCGTCAAAATCAACAACAAAATAAAACCAAACATCTCTTTAATCAGAATAATACGTAACACCATAACAAGTGGAAATGGAATTCTCAAAATATATTAACTTAATTCCATGCACTGGGAAATCATACATCACGCAGCGGAATGAAATACAGTCTCAGAGAAATAACAACAGTCTCAACGATAACATAGAAGTATCAAATAAAATGTTCAACAGCCAAATAAGGCTAAAACAGCTAGAAGTCTAAACCCATCCCCTAGGTGCTACGTATCAGAGCAGACCGACTCGGGGAATGAAGGAAATAAGCCTTCACTCATGGTTACCTGTGGTAAATAACAACAGAAAGGGGTGAGTCTCAAACTACATAATAAAGGTTATAATAAGAAGTAAATCAGTTCCTAGAAGTTAATCAATCACAACATCACATGTTATTTCCACAACAGTCACATTCACTTCAAATAACATTTATGAGAATGAATGCAATGTAATGCAGTCATGCATGTGGTACCATTCATCGTCAATAGTTTTAGCCACTATGGGCATCATCGTCAATAATTTGAGCTTTATCATCGTCAATGGCTCTAGGCCGAAGCCTCTTCATCGTCAATAATCATCGTCAATAAATGCACATGTATGCATGAGACCCATGAGCAACCAGCAAACATCATTCATTCATCATCAATATCACATCCCACATCATCATCAATTTTAGTTTGGTCATTAGACCCATCGTCAATAACATCATCATTATTTTTAGTTTTGGTCCATAGACCCATCGTCAATAACATCATCATCAATTCATACATCATCCACTTCGTCATTCTAAAGTACGTCACAAGGATTAAACACCCCTAGAGGACCAAAACAGCACACCTAGGACCAAAACATTACCTAGGGACCAAAACAGCACACCTAGGACCAAAACATCACCTAGGGACCAAAACAGCACATAAGACACAATTTGGCAACACCAGGCGCCAAAAACACTAAGCGGCGCGCCTGTGCAACACACCAAAGACACACAGCGCAAAAACACAAACAACTGGCGCCCTGGTGGCAACCTAGCCACCAGGCGCCAAACTGGGCAACATTGGCGCCCAGCCTAGACACAGGCAGCAGCATGGGCGCGCCAGGGCAGCCATTTGGCGCCCTGTGCTGCGCCACACGTACCCACACACCCTGCCACACAATCTGGCGCCACACTAGGCGCCATGGGCAGCCAAAATGGCGCCCAACACTTAGACACGCCACACAACCAGCAACTTGGCGCCACACCAAGCGCCACAGGGCAGCCACATTGGCGCCCTGCACTTGAACAAGCACACCCAGGCGCATGGGCAGCCACATTTTGGCGCCCTGCACCTAGACACAACACACACTCAAAGACTTGGCGCTTGCTGGCGCGCTTCCTAGACACTGAGCGCACCAGCGCCATTTCGCGCACCTTTGGCGCCAAACACAGCAACACACACACACACACACACACACACACACACACAACACACATTGCACACTGGCGCCATACTGGGCGCCTTGGGTCAGCCATTTGGCGCCCGCACACACACACACAGTGCCACAGGCGCACACGAGCGCCATTGCAGGCGGCATTGGCGCCTGACGAAGGGCACACATGCACACACACAAAGACAATGAAGACCACAGGCGCCATTTCCCTAGCAATTTGGCGCCCCATGACACCTAGGGTTCCCTAAAACCCAAATTCCTCAAATTCTCCCAAACTCAATCATCAATAACAATTCCAAAAACACTCTCAATCCTTCAAAACACTATCAAATACACTTTTAATAATCAATCACATACAAATCGATTCCTATGCAATTTCATAAATCATGCAATCCTTCAATCATTTCAAAACAATTCCAAAAACAATCCTAACATCAAGAACACATCAAAACAATACAATCAACATTCTAATTCTAACCTACAACCCATTATACCCCTTATTATGGAGCAAGACCCACCCTTACCTTGAATAAACCGAAGAAAAGCCCTCTCTACGGAGTCACCAACAAAACCACAGCAATAGTGAAGCTCTTCTTCTCCTTTCCCTTGGTGCGATCAAGCTCTCCTTCTTTCTCCCTTGGTTTGCCGATTTTCTTTTCTTTTCTCTCTTCTCTTCGCAGCTTCTCTCTCTTTTTCGTTTTCTCCTTTCTTTTCCAAATGGTGCAGTGCACCAACCACAGGAGCCTAAGTCATTGGGCTTGGGCTCTTGGGCCAATACTTGCCATCCCGGAATCACCGATACCACTCCCTTCAATTATAAATAAATTAACATAAATAATTTAATATAATTAAAATAATGCAACACTTTAAATAATTTAATCAAATAATTAATTAAATCATTTAGGGTGTTACAAGGAACTAGACCCAATATGGAATGATCTAACTCCAGAGGTCTGCTGGAAAGACCTAACTCTAGAAGTCTGCTGTAAGGACCTACTCCTGCAGGTGCGCTCTAAGGACCTAACTCTCAGGTCCTGCAATGATCTCACTCTACCGCATGTGTTGGGCGTGTGTCCGTAGGGGTAGATGTGGTAGGCATCTCACGAATAGTCGGTTGTGTTCTCAAGCGTGTATCACCCTTTTCTTCTGACGAGGACAACTATAGGCGCCCACTACGATCGTGGGGTGGTCTAGGTGGCGACGAATCACCTCCACCTGATGCCATGCTGTAGAGGATGGATGCCCATCGAGAGAGAGTGGGGCTTGATACATTTCATATCATATTACTTAGGTAGTTTTAAACAACTCACAACTACCTAAAATGCAAATCATACCTTCGCACCACAAAGGTGAGAGAGGGGACCTCAAAGCCCAAAATAGGTGATTAAGAAATATCTTTGCTAAAATTTGTTCAATGATCACAAACTATATATAATTTGATTATTGAAGCCTAATGACAGGATTTTAGATCAATTTTCAGAATATAATCTGTATATATAACAAAAGTTAAGAAATTCATCAAAACTTATTCAACACTTCAAGTCATTCATCATGTCAATATAACAAGTAACATACTTATTTCTACTAGTATATACTACTAATATGCGATTCCTTCTTTTGATCAATAAAAAGGCAAAAACCACTCACGATAACATGCATTGAATAAAGCACCCACTAGCAGCTATTTTTTACAAAGTTCAAATTCCAAACATAATTTGTCCAAATTGCTACTCCTCATACTTTCACTGCAGTTATCAAAAACTAATTTCCAGTCACACTTTCATCATCTCTCTACTAAATGGCTTTTTCTTTACTTTCAAAATAATGCTCTTCGTTCTATTCTCTAAGGCTTGCACACTAGTGTTGGTCTCTCAATACAGAATAGAGACTTTCATATGAATATTGCATTAGTGAAATAGAATCAGAACATGAAAGTCAAAAAGTGTTCCATAGTTTCTTATCCTTGCATAAAACATGTAGCTATTAATTCAAAAAAGTTTCTCAACCTTGTCATTCACATTAAACCAATGTCTGATATTTAAAAAATTCTCAGCACTTGAAGGACAACATTCCACACTAACAATGACATCAATTGTAATTCAACCCAAACATACTATCCAAACTATCAATCTGACTAAATTATCAACAAATAAATTCAATAATCAGCAGAACTTGGTAGAAATAAGACGCATTACCTTACCCCAGCACCAACAACAACAACTCTTTCTACAGTTCCTGCAGACCCAAAATTACAAAGTCAAGGTTTTCCCAAATTTAGGAAATTTTAGAGCACATCTCAATAATCTATAAGCTTAGGTGTTTGTTGACTGTACACAAGGATGAGTTGCTCAACTTGCAACAATATATGATGAGCATTCAAATTTACAACAGATATGTGAAACATTATTCTTTGAAACAATAAAACATGGTCATGTTTTTACGCAAGCGACCAAAATTATGCACTTGTTGCTCTAAAACTCTGTTTTTCAAAGTTTTTGGCTACTCTTTCGATTCCAATGCCGACCAAGCTTAATCCCTCACTCAACAACACTTACTAATAGCAACATTGACCATTCAAAACAACCAATTTCAAGCATTTAATCACTCAATCAAACCACATTAAGATCAAACAACATGCAAGTCATTCAAATCAAAGAATACAACTTTTTTACCAAATTTCAGCAACTCAACATCAAGAACAACTCTAATTTCAGTTCAAATTTCATAACAAGGTTCAAACACAAATTATGCGAAGAACTCACCTTAGTTTTCAGTTACAAAATCAACAACAAGCAAAAAGTAGAAACATTATTCTTTGAAACAATATTGAATCCCTCATTGAAACAATATTCAATCAAAACTGTATATGACCCAAAAACTCACGTTCAATGAGGGATTCACTTCATTTTTTAATCAGAACATGATTAGGGTTTTGTTCAAAAAACATTGGGACATTTAGGGTTTTTTTAATCAGTGAAATTAGGGATAAATTAAAAAAGATAATAGAAATTACCTACAAGTGGGGAAGAGGAGCAGCAGTGGCGAAATGGTGGAGGTCGGAGGAGAAACGGTGGAGAAACAGTGGAGAAACTGTGGAGGTGAGGTGCAAAGGAGATGGAGAGTGGAAGAGGGAGAACGTGTCTCTCAGTGGCCGTAGAGCTCGATTAGCGACAGAGGAGGGCAGAGGAGGCCGGACGAGGGTGGAGGGTGGAGGTCAGAGGAGGAGACTGAGGTGGTGGAGGTCTGAGGAGGAGAGAGCGTAGAGAGCGTTTTGATTGTTTTAGGGAGAGAGACGTTCTGATTTTAGGGATCGTGCTCATTTTATTTTGATCAATGGGTTGCCACGGACTTGCCACGGCATCTCCGTCGCAAATTTCTGTCCTTTCACATGTCCGTGGCAAACACCAGCGGGAAATTTCGCGCCCTTATTTTTTACGCATGCTGTCGCAAATCCGTGGCAAATTATTGACGAAATAAGCTGTGTGGCAATTGTTGGTGGCTAAAACAAGCTTTTCTTGTAGTGTCTCTTCATCTGTGAATGG
The DNA here is from genome assembly GCA_020916435.1 of Oxytropis ochrocephala. Classification (NCBI taxonomy): domain Eukaryota; kingdom Viridiplantae; phylum Streptophyta; class Magnoliopsida; order Fabales; family Fabaceae; genus Oxytropis; species Oxytropis ochrocephala. The sequence continues at coordinate 90,193,316 of CM037093.1, read as the reverse complement.
GAGAGTCAATCCTTCATTTTGGGAAGGGGAGACCTCCTTAGAGACTACACCATCTAAAAGAGGACGATCCCAAAAAAAACCTAAGAATAGTGATCGGAGAAGTATCTGACAACTTCACTCCTTACTCTAAGCACCCCTTTAACCCTACAATCATCCACTCTCGGTGCAGAAACCAAATTTCTCTGCCCACGGGCCTTTATAGAGGCATGGAAGTAGGCAGAGTTCACATCAACTTTTGTTGCGTACACCAATTTATAATAAAACTTCAGTAAAAAATAATATTTACGAACCGGTGTAAAAACCGACGCACAAAAATGAAAGTTGAAAAATTGTGATCACATGTATATTTTACATCGCTTTTCACTAAAACCGATATAAAATGTAAAAAACTAATGCACTAAAATGAATATTGACACGTTAATTAAAAAATTGTGATCACACATATATTTTACATTGGTTTTCACTAAAACCAATATAAAATTTCCATTTCTTTTTTGTTTGATACACTGCTGTAAAAAACAGAGCACAGTGAATATATCCCAAGATACTTCTTGTATAAATAAACAAAAAACTATCAAATATATGATTGTGAACTTTTTCAAGGTAGTGACACAAAGTAAGTTACTTTCTATTGTTACCATTGAGGCTGAGAGGCAACACAGAAGTTGGTACTAATAATTATGCTAAAAAGTGTGTCGTACCACGAAATGCCTCATGTATGCATAAACAGCCAAATATGAGATTATGTTCATAATTACCCATTCAACAAGCTTTGTTCAATAATCATACATAAGAGGTATATATTGTCCATCATCATCATAATCATCATTGTATGAGGACCTCCATAATGATGCCTTCAAAAAGCTACCTATGCATATAAAATTTAATAAAGGGTATGGTATCTCTTTATTTGGAATGTAATCAAATATACATGCATGATATAGTAAAATAAAATTGTAGAGAGAGAAAGAGAGAGAGAGGAGTGAAGTGTCTTTTGACAAAGGAAGGTCTGCATGTTGGAATAGGGTAGCTTTATATTTTTTTTATATAAAAAAATAAATTCCATAGTATTGAATACATTCTTTTAAGTAAGGGTAGTTCCTTCTCACATATGCTTTATACCTGAGGAGGTAACCAAAGCCGTTCACCACCTTCTCTCTTCTTCAAAAAAAAACGCACCCTATTCTTCTTCCCTATTTTGCATCCGCATTTGTTCTTGAATCTCTTTGGTATTCCTTCCTTAGAGTCTCTCATCAGAGAGAGAAAAGTAAGAGAGATGGAAAGAATGTTCCCTCCTAAGAAGCCCTCTACTATGAATTCTCATGACAGACCCATGTGTGTTCAAGGTGACTCAGGTCTTGTTCTCACCACCGACCCGAAACCTCGTCTTCGTTGGACTGTTGAACTCCATGAACGTTTTGTTGATGCTGTTACTCAACTTGGAGGCCCTGATAGTACTATATTCTCTCCCTCACTCTTTTGTTATGAAACTTTTTTTTATTAGTTACGAATCGAAGCAACAAAAGCTGAACTGTAACAACTTTATTTGCAGAGGCGACTCCTAAAACCATCATGAGGGTTATGGGTGTGAAGGGTCTTACCCTTTATCACCTCAAGAGCCACCTTCAGGTTTGAAAACAAATCATATTACATGCTTCTCTTTTATTTCATTTTTGCTTTTTTTTAATAGATCTCTAAGGTTGGCTTAATATCTCTCTTTAATTTATACTTTATCTTTAATTTTTTGTTGTCTCTATTACATAGAAATTTAGGCTTGGGAAGCAACCCCACAAGGAATTCAATGATCACTCAATTAAGGATGGTATGAGAGGTGACACATCTTTCTAGGGTTCCTCAATTTTATTTATTTTCTTCTTTTTTTACACACTTTGAACTTTATGATCTTTACACACTTCATCATATGACAGTTTCTTTTATATTAACAAAAATCTTTTTGCACTGTCAGCTTCAGCTTTAGAACTGCAACGAAATACTGCCTCCTCTTCTGCCATGATAGGCCGCAACATGAATGAGTATGCTTCACTTCTTCTCTCTATACATGTCTTTTTTGGAACCAACATATAAACAAAAATTTGAAGAGAATTTTTAAACTTTGTCTAAATTTTTCTTTTTGATTCTTGTGGAATGTATGTGTGAAACTGTATGAAATAGTAACTCACACATGGTTGATGCAATTAGGATGCAAATTGAGGTGCAGAGAAGATTGCATGAACAACTCGAGGTAAGTACCAAATTAATTTAGTGACGGAATTAGAGATGACTTTCATATTTTTCTTTTTTAAATTTCCGTCGCTAATTTAATTTTTTCTAGTAGTGAATTAGATTATGGAATTGACATTTCCTTCATGGATTTAGGTGCAAAAACACCTTCAACTAAGGATTGAAGCTCAAGGGAAATACATGCAAAGCATATTGGAGAAAGCTTATCAAACACTTGCAGGCGAAAACATGGCGAATGCTACAACTAACTTAAAGGGTATAGTTGGAACTCAAGGAATTCTTGACATGGGACTCATGAAAGAATATGGCTCATCTCCTCTTAGTTTTTCATCTTTTCAAGATCTTGACCTTTATGGAAGTGGTAGTAGTGGTGAACTTGAACATCTTCAACAAAACATGGAAAAGCCTTCTCTTGATGGATTTATGCCAATAAATGATACCTTATGTTTAGGGAAGAAAAGGCCAAACCCTTATAGTGGTAATAATGGAAAAAGTCCTTTAATATGGAGTGATGATTTAAGGCTTCAAGATTTAGGATCATGCCTTGGAGGTCCTCAAGATGATCCTTTCAAAGGTGATAACCAAATTCAAATTTCACCACCTTCATTGGATGATCCCATTTCAGAGATTTATGACACAAAGCCTTTACTTCAAGTTGATGAAAAGAAATTTGATGGTTCTATGAAGCTTGAAAGGCCATCACCTAGAAGAGCACCACCTCTTCATGCTGAAAGAATGAGTCCTATGATTACTACTGGTAGCATGGCACAAGGTAGGAACTCACCATTTGGTTGAGATATTATGAGAATGATCATAGCTTTTAGATATCATTTCATTTGCTTATGTTGTATGTAATTGATCTTTGAGGTGAGACTATCTTAGTACTATTAATATATCTAGGGTTTTGAACTTAATTGGTCTTTGAAATCAGCAGTATAATGCCTTTGCATGGCAACCAAAGTCTTATTCTAGCTAAATATAATTAAAGCATGTATAAATGTGCTTAATGTTAGAATTCTCACTTGTATGATTTACTTTAAGTATTATTTTACAATTTTTTAATGGTTTAGTTTATGTTCAATTTGGTTAAAGAATATCAATTAGTGTCAAGTTTGAGTCTTAGTTGTCACAAAAACTCTATTGAGAGGGGTGAACCACACGAACCGGAAAGGTCAGGTATTTGTGGTTACGCATGTTCCCCAATGTAAATTAGTCACGGGCAAAGTTGGTGATATCGTGTACCGATAACACGGTAAAAAGAAAATTGGTTAAAAGATTTATTAATTTATCTACATACTTGTCTGCATGTTGTTATGAGATCCTTGAGAAAAACTAGAAGCAACCATATAAACTTTTCTTCTTTTTATCACATTGATGGTCTTTCTTTGTATCCTTTTGTTGGACCCACTTCTAAATTTTTTATTCTGTCGTATGTGGAACATTCTCTGCGTTACTATTAAGCAGATTTTTCCTAGAATGTTTTTTATATGAGAGGTAGTATTTGGTCCACAATAGCATCCAGGTATAGTAAGCAAAAAAACTAGTAATGTTTGTTACTCTAAATAAAAATATTTTTAATTAATCTAAAATATTTTTGAATTAATTAATATTTCATTTTCAATTACCCTTTTTTATTCTCATAAGAAAAGTTTCCATAAAAAAACTAAATGAAAGGAAAGTGTTTTAGAAAATACAATTATTTTTTACTAAGTAAAAAATTAATTGAATTGACTATTATTCTAGCTTAGTGGGCATTTAATCATTTTTTAAAGTGAAAAAGTATTAAACAGTGACAATTTGAAATGGGAATCAATGTGATTAAAATTAAGTAATTAAATTTAAATTAATAATATTTAATGATACTAATAAAATTTATGTCTTCTTGAGTTTGTTTAGGCTTTTGAGGTGATGAGACATTGCTATGCAACGGTTAAACATTAATCATTTGAAGTTAGTTGGGAGTACAAGTTAGTTAGCCAATGATTGAAGACAAATATCTCGGGAAAATATAAGAACAACCTTAATAGGTTTTATTTATGTTTTTATTTATGAAAAAGACAAAAATCTGAGGGTCGAGGCATATATATAAAATGGAATATAGAAAGATAGAGCAGTGAAGAAAGGTAAAAGAGAATAATGAACTTTAAAAATGCCAAGTCATTTTCAAGTTTAGAGGTACACTGCCAGATGATCTTAGCTTTCTCTTGAAGTTCCTAAGGGATATGAGTTGAAGTTGAAGCCGACAGAGAGTATCTGTCTTTCACTATCTTTCCTCTTCTTTACTGCTCTATATTCTTTCAGAATAACATGATCAGGACAACATGGGTGTATACATCTCTTCTCACTCAAGATTTCACCTTATACTTTCTTATTTTTTCTTTCTTTGGGTGACACCTCTTCTTGTACCTTCTCTTTTTGTCTGATATTTTTTTTACCTTTACTAGCTTAGTTTTACAAAGTAAATAGGTAACACAACCGTAGGAGTAACATGCATGTAGAACACTAGAGCTGTCGATTTTGGTCTAGTCTAATGCGGTGTCTCAATGACCCAGTATTTTGGGGGCTCGCTAATATGTAGAGAAATTTATATGGTTGTTTTAACCAAATTTGTTTAAATGGTTGCTTCGCCAAGTTTTATACGTTTTTTTAAATGTTTTTATAATTTCCTTTGCTGTATTGGCTCGGGCCGACCCGGCCGGATGCGTAGGTATTTGGAGTGGTGCAGTTTTGGTTTTGATTTTATGCTCTAAAACTGATAGTGATTATCTCAGTTCATATGTACATAAAGGTTTTTGTGTTCCTTAAAATCACACTATACTATATACTATTCTTTGTTGTTTAAAATAAAAAAAAAAATACACTAATAGATATGGGCTGACCCGACATGTCTCTATTTTGCATTTTTTTAGTAGGTTAGGCCGAGCGGTCTAATTTGACAACTCTAGCAACATGTGAGCATCTTCATGTTTATTGAATACATTGTTCAAGATTTTTTTCATCTACTATAGAAAAATAAATAAATTTAGTAAATATATACACCAATATTCTAAAAATAAGTATCCATGCATATTCTTAATCATATTTGATCACAAAGATACATATAGGAATGGCAGTGGCCAGTGGCGGATCTTGCCCCAAATAATAGGGGGAGCCAGTAATAACTAACTAAAGAGCAACTGGCATGGAAGAGGCACCTGCCGATTATCTTGCTTGATTGAAGAACTGAAGAGGCAACTGGCATGCAAGAGCAGCAGAGATTGAAGGTCAAGGAATAGAACAACACAGGAGCTGAGAGATTGAGAGGAGCATCAGTGTTGTGCAACAGAGGCGGCGGGCGGCAAGAGGAGCATCAGTGTTAAGTAGCCGTATATGAAACACTTCCTTGAATAAATAAAGTTTAATTATAGAAAATGTCTCTGAGGGGTTAATGATTCTATTCGAAAAGAGGCTCTTGTTTTCAGATTTCCAGATAGCCCACTAAATAACATGTACAACGATAATTAAGTCCTTCCCATTCGTGGTTGGGAAGATACCGTGATAAAGTAATGAGAAAAGGGTAGGAAGATCAAGTGCTATAATCAGTGATACCTCTAGCCACCTAAACACAGCACACTAGATCCCAATAGAGAAATCACACCTCAAAAATATCGAATCGGGACACTTATCATTAGTAATAATTTAAATATGTGTGTATTGTGACATGAGCTCTACTAGAGTTAAGGAGTCAGTGGTACATATAGATCATTTGTTTTGTATTTGTTAAGTATATGAGATTGTTAAGCATATGAGATTGTTAAGAGAATGATCCACATATAGATTGCATTTGTTTTGTAAGAACCTTGCCCTATGTATGATCATACAAGGTATAATTAGGTTACTCGAATTGATGGTGGGTGTAGGGCTTATAACGTCAAGACTCTTTTCGAAATAGTCTGACGATGTTTTGGAAATGTTGGTGGTATTAGAATAAAATGGCCAGAGTCTAGTGTATAGAGTATGCTTTAGTAATTAGTCAAATATCAATAGGAGGAAATAATACAAGGTTGAATGGGAGTATAGTTTATGTCACTATATAGCCTATTTAGTTACCATCACTAAAAGGGTAAATTGGTCCCTACAAATTAATAAAAATATAATTTTACAAATTCAATTAATTTTTGTTTTCCTAATTATTAGGCATTAAATATTGAATCAATTAAATAAAAAACGTGCTTAATTAATGGGTGCCAAAAAAATAGGAAAGAGCAAACAGAGTAAATAGAAACCTGAAACGTTTCAAACCCATCATCAAGAATGGATCCAAACAATTAAAAAGAATATTAAGAATGGATCCAAACAATTAAAAAAAACGCAGGAAATCATCAATAATAAAAGGAATGGATCCAAAAAAAAAACGCACGCAACATCGATATTAAAAGGAATATTGATTCAAAAGGTGTACAACAACATGTGGGCAAACAAATGGCTATACCAAACAATTTAATGGAACATAAAGATTACCCAAAATTCATTTTCTCTTATGCTCATACATTTATCTATCTCACAAGATTAGCTAACCAATATTGTTCAACCGTGTGGTTAGTGTATGAATACCCAAAGTATCGTAATTTTCTGGTTAGAAGCAACTAACATTTATTCAGTAAGTTTGTGGTTGTCTAATCACATAAGTACGGACATGTCGATTGTCTAACCACGAAGTCACATAACTTCGGTTAGTTTATTGTTAACCACAAAATTTAATACTTTGGGTTAATTGGCTCTAGCCACCTAATTACAGAGCTTCGGTTATTCATATAAAATAGGAAATTTGTCGTTATACTTGTAACTAAAAAACGTGACAATAAAATGTAACACTAACCACATAATTACAGAATTTGTTACCTAAGCTCTAACCAACTAATTATAGATCTTTGGTTATTCATAAATAGGCAACTTGTCGTTATAAAGTTTAATAACCACATAAGTGAATAACACTGGTTAATTGTCGATATAGATAGTGTAAACATGTGTTCTTTGTCGCGATTAAGAGTGTGGACAAGTTACCAATGAGAAAGAAAAGACTTTGTTGCAAGTAGCTGTGAAAAAGCGATATTGGTTCAATGTTTATTAACCCCGTAATTAGACATCAATAACGTAAACGAATAGTGTGCTTCAATGACATATTTCAAAGAAGAAAGAAGAAACGTGAACGTGACATTGAAGAAAGAAGAAAGAAAGAAAAAAGAAGAAAAGTGAACGTAGAAAAAAAAATTAAATTGAACGATGAAAGAAGAAAGAAGAAAGAAATTATAAGAAAGAAGAAAGAAGATAAAAAACTAACGTGAAATTGATCAAAAGAAAGAAGAAGAAAAAGTTGAAAACTGTCCAAAAAAATAGGAATCAATTTAATGGATAATTAAATTTAATTAATACTAGGAATATTGGAGAATACAAAAATGCCCTTATTCAATAATAACCATTGGATGAAATTTCATTAAAAAATTGACCATCCAATGACTATTATTGATTTAGTTACGGTTACTAAACACATGGTTTAGTGATGTAATCCCAAGCCGTTGAATGGATATACATCAAGTTAACATTCATATTAGGAAAAAGTATATGGTTGGATGAATTTCATAACATGTTTATATGTTGTTTATAGCTCTTATATATCTCATATTTTCAATTTATACAAGTGTCTTAGCGCGCCCCTATTTTTCTATGGATGTTCGTATATATATGTTGGGATTAGATATACCTGAAGAGACTATCGAGAAGGCCAATAGATATTGTTTAGGAGTACATTCCACTTTCATAGAGGTGGTGGGATCTACAGATCTTGTGTGGGGACCAGGGCGGAACCCCTTGGGAGATTGACGCATGGCCCAGCATGATGATTTATAGAGGACGGACTACTCACTTCTATGAATCTTCAAGTTATTTTAAGACTTGATGAGAAGGCGATGTTCGGGTGGTTCATTCGCTCCCATTCTATTGTATATAATGGGAGGCCCTTGGAGTGGAACACAATGATTTCATCAAGGCAGGACCACTCAGATGGAGAGTAGGTAACGCCAGGCCTTATCGATGTCAGTTTGCGAACCCAACACCTTATTTCTTTATTTTCACTAATTGGTGAACCCAACTTATCTTTACTCAAATTTTAATTACTTTTTGAAGTTAAATTTCATCTAGCAACTTTACAAATCAAAAATTGAATTCAAATATATGTCAATAGTGATGATCGCTATTGGTTTGACGACTTCATCATTGCGAGCACCTTTAATTTTCGAGCAGGCTATAAGTATTTACCACTACAAGTTTATCTATTGTTTTCACAAATTAACGAGTTTATCTATTTGGTCATTATAAGAAGGAATACTTCAATCACAGAATGATTTAAGTTGTGTTATGTGCTTTCGTGAAGAGGAATCGGTGGAGCATTTATTCTTGTCATGTGACTTTGCCAAGTCTATATGGAGTAGTATTTATGCGTGGATAGGTGCCTCGGTGGATGATACGGAAAGCATAGTTACTCATTTTATGGATTTGGGAAATTAGTGAAAGGAAAGCGACAAAGGGGAGTTAAGCATCTTATATGGATGACGGCTATTTGGGATCTCTGGTTGGCTAGTAATAAGGTAATATTCAAAGGGGAGGTGGCTTCTGTTTCGTTTATTTCTGGCGGGGATTAAAGATACAACATGGAGTTGGTTTAAGGCAAGGGGGAGGAATTGCAGGGTGACTTGGTCGGATTGGTACAATTGTCCGATGGGTTGTTTTTCCTCGTTGTAATACTCTTATGTAATGGATTGGATTATTTAATATCTTTTATAGACGGGGGAGAAGCAGTGAGTTAGGACGTTTATTCCCACTGTTGTGTAGTTTTTGCGCGAGGTACTCTTTTTCCTTCCTGCGTCTTTTTCCCAATGGGTTTTGGCTCAGGGAGGTTTTGAGGAGGCCCTCCCCCTTTCCATTGTATCGGTTGGGCACCCATTGTGCTCCCTTTCAATGAATCATTGCTTATCTAAAAAAATAAGAACCTTTCAATTATAAAATATTTAAATAATAAAAACAACCTACAAATAAATATTTTTTACCTAAAGGACTAAATAGTTTCAAAATTGTACCAAAATGAAAAATGTTTCAAATTAGCATGTTAGCATAGTTAATTAAAAAGTTACCTTTTTTGAAGGACATCATACGAAGCTAATATTTTTTCTATGCATATCGAACCCAAATGTGGTTTTTAAAGATCATTTTAATTTTTAAAAGAGATTTTTTATTTTTATGTTTTCCCAAATAATCACTACGCCAGCGTATTAGGATGGCTAGCGTTTTTTTTGGGCATTGGTAGCGTTTTAAAACGCTAGAGAAGCTGGCGCTACTAATGCGTACACCTCATTAGTAGCGTTAAAAACGCGCTAGCCATTGACCCAGCGTGTTTTAGACATACGTAGCGTTTTATATAAAACGCTAGCCATTGACCCAGCGTGTTTTAGACATACGTGGCGTTTTATATAAAGCGCTAGCCATTGACCAGCGCCTTTTTACAATTCCTAGCGTTTTCACGAAGCGCTAGGGATCCCATAGCTCTTTTTACTACCATTCCTAGCGTTTTATATAAAAACGCTGGGGATCCCATAGCTCTTTTTACTACCATTCCTAGCGTTTTAAATTAAAACGCTAGGGATACTATAGCCCTTTTACTACCATACCTAGCGTTTTATGTAAAACGCTAGGGATGCTATAGCACCTTTTATTAGCATTCCTAGCGTTTTTACGAAGCGCTAGGGATGCTATAGCACCTTTTTACTACCATTCCTAGCGTTTTTACATAAAACGCTAGGGATGCTATAGCACCTTTTATTAGCATTCCTAGCGTTTTATCTATAAAACGCTAGGTATTGACTGAATTTTTTTTAAAATATTTTTTTTATTTTGGTTTGTTCTCCATTTTAATTACAACCTATAAATTCATTCCCTTCCAACAAAATTCAGAAAATACATTCCAATCCAATATCATTCAAACAAAATTCAAAACTTGCTACAAAAAGCTATTATGAAAATACATTCCAATCCAATCCAATCCAATCCAATATCATTCAAAAAGCTACAAAGTAACAAAATTCAGAAAATACATTCCAATCCAATCCAATCCAATATCATTCCAATACAATATATACAACAACTAACTATTATGAAATTATCTCAAAACTTGCTACAAAAAGCTAGAAACAAAAGCGCACCACTCCCCCTACTGCTTTGTAAGTTGTTCATTGAGAGTAATTCTGGATATTTTTAAAAGTGGGAAAATCTTGAAAAATAAAATGAAATAAAATTAGAATTAAAATGTTTATTAAATGTGAGTAAGTATTATATATAATATCAATATAAAAAGAAATCTAAGTAGTTACCTTGGTTGGGATTGTTACTTTGTCATGAGTGATAATCTCTTTCATAAACCTCATAACGTAGTACCCACAATCATTGTTGTTTGGTTGTTTAGGACACTACAAAGCAAAAGATCATTATAACTTAATTGTCACATTTTTATGACCAAAAATTCAATTAAAATTATAAGAATGATTCTTAAAAAGCTTACTGAGTTATGGGTAGCCATCTTGTTTTACTCGTAGATAATCCCAAGTATTCTTTCAAAACCTTTGTAACGTCATACATATATATATATATATATATATATATATATATATATATATATATATATATATATATATAATGTTAAGTTGAACAAAATACATATATTAAATTATACAAATTAAAATGAGAGGGTTACACATACACACCTCTCAACTGATTCTACGAAGTCTACGTAGACGTTGTAATGGCCTTGAAGTGAATCCAGATAGTAGACAACATTTTGCTTAGGGTTTATTGCAAAGAGTACCCAATGTTGCCTGCAAGTAAATGAATCACGAATGAGTACACATTAATTTACACTATAATACAATCCTCAAAATAATTAAACAAGTGATTGAAGACTAAATTTCTCACCCATTATTGAGTGGTGCCAAAAATAAAGAGTCGCCCTTCAAATGCTTGGCTTCCATGAAGCGTGAATGGATATAACTTTGTACTTCACTCTTAATAGCCATAATACGTTCCTCTGTATTACCTTGCTTAAACACAACGATACACGCCGGACACAAGAAGAAATACTTACGTGTCCGTTGAGAAAAAGGACCAGGAAGACGATTGTACAAAAACCTATAAATAATATATATACAACTTTGAGATCCTCATATATATACTCTAATATATACTCTAATATAAACAACTATTGTGTACAAATAATTTAATACATACCCTGGTATACTCTAATATCGATGGCGATGGCCCAATCCATCTCAACTATAGCTTTCATATCCTCGATGTTGATCATTACCAATCATTCCAGGCCCACAATGTTATCGGGCGGTAAAAATTTGGTAAATCTGGTTCATTTTTTGAATGTGGACCTTTAGAGAATCGATGTATACGGAATTCATCAATGGGAAATTGACCAACATGTTGGGTGGTTTGTATAGAAGTAGATGGTCGGGAGAGTTTGGTAGTGGAAGGGAAGGTCGGGACACTTTTATTGAAGGGGAAGGTCGGGACACTTGGGGTACCTAGTATATATTAAAAAATGATTAATTAGTTAGTTAACACACATTATAGTCATCAACTTATTAACAAAAATATTGTCACTTACAACGACAAGTTGTTCAAAGCCATGCCACAAAAGTACTAAGTGCTTGATCCACGATAAATATATCCGCATTAGCAATTGGAGCGAGCAATGGTGCAGACCCTCTATTGAATAGTCTACCCTAACTCTCAAATGGTTTTCGGGCATGGCACGATTGTGCGATGTGGCACTCAATTGGTTACATATCAAACCCACTGCAACCTTTCGATGTGGGTTTGCAATATATAGCTCACATTCACGATTATCCTAAATCAATTATAAAGAAAAATAAATATACATGATAATTTTATCAAATACATATGTACAAAAAAGCAGTCGAGTTTTGTTAAATACATTGTGTTGAAGGGATGGTGCGACTATCTCGGGCGCTATGGAAGTGCGGCGAGCTCAATAGGTTCAGCGAGGTGGTGGTGCAGAGGATGGTGCACCAATCCTTTGTGCCAAGAGCTGCTTAAACATCCGTCTCTCTTCCATTAACACAAAGAACATTCTTGGATAGCTCGTCATACTTTGCCGCCATGACTTTACAATCCCCCGCACCTTGCTTTGGCTCTTTGGCCCAAACACGGTTGTCGGAGGAATCCCATATCCATAACCTCTAATCCGACTGTCTCTCTCCCCTTCCCAAGGCACGAGCAAGGACATCTTGTTGACCATCACAATCTGTTAAATCTCCTTGTGATACTGATTGTGATATGCTTTCTTTGATGCACAAACATAAATAACGGATAAAATTAATAAACAAGTGTCAAGAGAAATTTAATCGACAATAAAAATATGTTCACGTGTCAAAAAAAAATCGAGTAACGGATAAAAATAATAAACAAGTGTCAAAGAAATTTAATCGACAATAAAAATATGTTCACGTGTCAAAAAAATCGAGTAACGGATAAAAATAATAAACAAGTGTCAAAGAAATTTAATCGACAATAAAAAATATGTTCACGTGTCAAAAAAATCGAGTAACGGATAAAAATAATAAACAAGTGTCAAAGAAATTTAATCGACAATAAAAAAATATGTTCACGTGTCAAAAAAATCGAGTAACGGATAAAAATAATAAACAAGTGTCAAAGGAATACTTACAATTTTGTCCTTGACCTCCTTAGTTTTCGGATCCACAATCTCCCCATCCTTGTTTTGTCGGGCCTCTAAACAGCGATTACAACGATCAAAGGATTCTTGAGTTGGATCTTTCCCCTCTTCTGCGATAACTATTTAAGTTTAATAATTAATCAATCAGTAAATTAAAAGATTCATTAAATCATAATAAATTAAACTAATTGTGTCTTACCAATCTTTCTTCAAGAATTTGATATCCACTTGAACCTCCTCTATAAGGGTGCTCGGGATTAGAAGCTCTCACTTTATTGGCTTTGCTTTTTTCTATTTAAAAACATAAGTATACATTAATGAATGATATCTTGTTGTGAAATATATATATATATATATATATATATATATATATATATATATATATATATATATATATATAACTTAAATAATTAATATACTAACCAGAAATCCGGATCTCAGTAGTGCGTATATCTACAAATTTGGTCCAATCCTCCTTAGTTATAATTCCGGCATACAGTGCTGGAGGCTCCTGTCTGATGGTCCCATCAGGCCGTTTCAGATACTTTTTCCCCACATCAGTTCTATATGCCCGATGCAACCTTCCCGCTTCCTTGAGTATCCAATCTCTTCGGGCATCATCGACATCAAAGTGTTTCTACTTATACATAAAAATGGATTAAATAAATACAACTAAAAATTCACTAAATAAGGTTATTAAAGAGGTCTAAAATTATATATACCGTATTAAGGACCAAAAATCATCTTTCAGTTTAGGCAAAACTGTATTATCTTTCTCATTCCAACTTTTTATTGAAATTGGAAAGATTTGTTTCACCTTAGTACCAATAAAGCTAATTAAATTTGTGCCGTTGTCTCCAATTGGCAAACCTTTAACACTCCATCGGACCTTAAATAATTAAATCATTAAATAATTAGATAACTTGGAAAGGTAGAGAACAACATTAATAATTAGTAATTAACTTACCTTATATTTCTCGTGTCCTTTACTTATCCGATGGACGATATTCTTTTTCGATGTAATTCCTCGGGAGTGAACTTCTTTGTGTTTCTATCACCCCCATCACCACCCCGACTACTCTCGTGATCACTATGTGATGCCATCGGACTTGCAATGACCCAAATGAAATAGACTCGGTGAGTTTTAGCTTTCTAATTGTTTAGAACCAACAAACACTTAACAAAATATAGAAGAAGCCATGCACTAAGTAACATGATGAAAGCCATGCACTAAGTAACCTAGAGTAAACATACATAGGAAAGACATGCACTAAGTATATAACCTAGAGTAAACATATATATGAAAGCCATGCACTAAACAGAGAAAGCCATGCACTAAGTAACCTAGAGTAAACATACATAGGAAAGCCATGCACTAAGTATATAACCTAGAGTAAACAGAGAAAGCCATGCACTAGGAAAGCCATGCACTAGTCAAGTTAATAATGCTATCTAAGCTAGACTAATCTAACAACTAATTAGATACAACATTGAGCTAAATAACAGAGAAAGCCATACAAAAGATACATAACAAACCATAACAAATAGTCATTGCGGTGAGAGAGGTGGAAGTACGTGAGTTGAAATACCTTTTGAAAGGGAGAGAGAGTGAAGAAAAAGGAGACAAATGGGAGGGTTTCTGGGTCGTAGCACCAAGAGAGAGAGAGGAGAGCTGAGTGCGGCGTGGAGATGAGCGAAGATGAGCGAAGAGGGTTTCTGGGTCGTGGAGGTTCGCAGCAGCACGATGAGCGAAGAGGGTAGATGAAGCGAGACTTCTACGTGAGTGTGTTGCAGGTTTTTAGGTTACGGTGTGGGTTGTTGCGGGTTACGGGTTGTTCGTGGAGGGTTTCTGGGTCGTGGAGAGAAGTTAGGTAGATGAAGAGACGTCTCACGTGAGTGTGTGAGGGAGATGAGAGAGCGCGCCTTGTAAAAATTTTAATAGCATCCCTAGCGTTTTTACATAAAAGCGCTAGGGATCATCTAGCAGCGTGTTTACCATTCCTAGCGTTTTTCAGAAACGCTAGGGATGCTATTAAAATTTTTACTACAATTCCTAGCGTTTCAGAAAGCGCTAGGGATGCTATTAAAATTTTTACTACCATTCCTAGCGTTTTATGTAAAAGCGCTAGGGATGCTATAAGCGCCTTTTTACAATTCCTAGCGTTTCAGAAAGCGCTAGGGATGCTATAGCACCTTTTACTAACATTCCTAGCGTTTTATGTAAAAACGCTGGGGATGCTATAACACCTTTTTACTAACATTCCTAGCGTTTTATGTAAAAGCGCTGGGGATGCTATAACACCTTTTACTAACATTCCTAGCGTTTTATGTAAAAGCGCTGGGGATGTTATAGCACCTTTTACTAACATTCCTAGCGTTTTATGTAAAAAGCGCTAGGGATGCTATAGCACCTTTTACTACCATTCCTAGCGTTTTCAGAAAGCGCTAGGGATCCTCTAGCTCCTCTTTACAATTCCTAGCGTTTTATTTTTAAAACGCTAGGTATTGAATGAATTTTTAACTTTATTTCTAGCGTTTTCACTCTAAAACGCTACCTATTGACTGAATTTTTTTTTAAATATTTTTTTTATTTTGGTTTGTTCTCCATTTTAATTACAACCTATAAATTCATTCCCTTCCAACAAAATTCAGAAAATACATTCCAACAAAATTCAGCCAATATATCATTACAAACCAATATATAGATACACACATATGTACATATCACCAAATTAAAAGACCATATTAAACTAACAATTACTTACAACATAATTAATATATATCCAAATCATACAACATAATAAGTAACTTAGATTATGAAACTCAAAAGTAGCTACAAATTAAAGCTAGAAACATATATATAAAGACTGACCTCAATGACTCTTTATCTTGACCACTAGATCTCATGATCACTAAGTGATGTCATCGACTGCAATATAACATATATAATCCATGTTATTGTTAAATTTACAAAAACAATATAAATATTATCTATTAATAAAAATAACGATATATCATTAAGTCTATATTACCTTTTCCTTTTCCTAGATAAAATTTTGTTTGCAATTCGCGTCTTGGTATTTTTTTCCGACGAATAATAATTCCATCATTATGATCTTTTCTAAAATATACAACATCCTCTATAGAAGTATTTTCCCTATTATTGGTTACGATGTTACGAAGAAAGGGTCGTCCTCAACACCAACATCATCGGGTGCTTCATCATCATCGTTGTTATACACAAATTTTTGTCGATCAATAGAACAATAGACCAATTGATATTAAGCGGATCGGTGACATAAAACACTTGTTGAGCTTGCGATGCTAAAATAAAAGGTTCATCTTTATATCCTAACTTGTTGAAATTCACCCGCATGAACCCTGATTCATCAATCTGTAAACCAGTATTATTGTCAACCCATTCACATTTGAACACAGGCTCTGAAACATATTGTAATCCAACTCCCATATGTGTTCAATGAAGCCAAAGTAAGACATATTCGCATATATGGGATTTCTATCTTTGTACTTTGGATGCATGCATAGAATGAGCTACAAGAGTCACCCCACTATTTTGCATTTTACTCGATCATCTTGTTCTTTTGTATAGAAAGTGCACTCGTTCATTAGATAGCATATGTTGTAAGAGAAGACATGTATATTTGGACCTTTTGCTAACCATCTCAATCTTTTGAAATCGAAGTAGGATTCGAAACACACTCACCATCAATGTGATGTTTTAGCCACACTATGAAACTCCTATTGTGTTCTTTTGCTAACCAAACTTGCTTCTTTCCCGGGAATTGACTCTTAAGAATCTCCTTGTGCTTGGCAACATATGAATCAACCTCACTATCATTGTGAAGAACGTACAAGTGTGCTTGCTCTAGTTCTTTCCTTGATACCATCTTTAATCCTTTCATCCTCATGCCATGTCAAGTGTTTTGCATCTTCTGAACTACGATACATGCGCCTAAATCGAGGAATTATAGGAAAATACCACAACACCTTTTGTGGAGCAGACTCTTTCTTCTTATACCGCGGTGCATTACATTTAGGACACGACTTTAACAACGCATGTTCATTCCGAAATAAAATGCAATCATTCGGACAAGCGTGTATCTTCTCATAGTTCAAGCCAATAGACCCCAACATTTGCTTTGCATCATACGTCCGAGAAGGAAGCACATTATCATTCGGCAACATTTCTTTCAGAAGTGAGAGTAAATCGGTAAAGCTCTTATCCGTCCATCCGTGGCGAGTTTTCAAGTTATACAACTTGATCACAGCCAATAATTTTGTGAATTCATTACAACCCGCATACAATGGTGTCTCTGCATCAGTTATCAACTTCTCAAACATTTTAGGACAATCATTAAGATCCTCTTCAACCACCTTTGCCATCTCTTCAAATTCGTTCGCATCAAATGAATGTGTTAGGTGTCAACGTGGCGGCGCATATCTCTTACTAATATCATTCATATTTGAAGATTCACCTTTTTCTCACCGTGCATTATCCAACAAGTGTAACTTTGATCAATTCCATTCGCCTTTAAATGTCGTGTCAACTCCTCTGCGATGGCGATTTTACATAACAACACCTTAAACAAGGACATTTCATACCACTAGAAGTCCCTAAGCGTTCACAAAGACAAATTCACAAAATAATCCACTCAGTAATATACTCCTTGGACAGACGATTGGCAGACATCCAATTTCTATCCATAATTGCCAAATATTTATAATAAAATCTTGAGAAGAGAACTTTAACATATGACCCATCAAGCAATTCGAATATAATGAAGAATCAATTCATATAAAAAAACAAACAAAATTTCCTCTTTAAATTTTTTTCAATTCCACTCCTTATTTTCCCAAGCTATATATCTATATCATATTCTATTTCTATTCTCGGTCCTTTGGTCAAGACAAAGGAACCATATAGTCTAGTCTTCCAAACAATTAATTTATGTGTAACAAGAAGAGGCTAGTGGTGAAAAAAAAAGAAGAAGAGTCTAGTGTGCACAAGTGACAAAACTAATATATTTCTAAACTAGAACCCACAATTAATATCTAACAAGAAGCAGAGAAAGGAGGCAGAGAAAACTCACCAATGTTTATGCGAGTGAGAGAGATGATGTTCACCGAGAGAGATGATTTTCGTTGAGAGAGATGATGTTAATTTGAGTTAGGGTGTTAGGGTTTTTGCGTTTACGGGTGAGTGATTTTGCGTTTAGGTAAGAGTGTTAGGTGAAAGAGGAAGTAGCTCAATGGGAAACAAAAAAATTATTTAACCATACCTAGCGTTTTCTAAAAAGCGCTAGGGATCTATCTAGCGTGTTTTCTAAATACCTAGCGTTTTGAGTAAAAGCGCTGAGGATATGTCTAGAGTGTTTACTAAATACCTAGCGTTTTATAAAAAACGCTAGGGATCTATCTAGCGTGTTTTCTAATTGGCTAGCGTTTTGAATAAAAGCGCTAGGGATCTGTCTAGCGTGTTTTCTAAATAGCTAGCGCTTTCTAAAAACGCTAGGATCTATCTAG
Source organism: Oxytropis ochrocephala (assembly GCA_020916435.1). Classification (NCBI taxonomy): domain Eukaryota; kingdom Viridiplantae; phylum Streptophyta; class Magnoliopsida; order Fabales; family Fabaceae; genus Oxytropis; species Oxytropis ochrocephala. Next base: position 90,174,742 of record CM037093.1, on the reverse strand, counting down.
CGTGTTTTCTAATTGGCCAGCGTTTTGAATAAAAGCGCTAGGGATCTGTCTAGCGTGTTTTCTAATTTGCTAGCGTTTTGAGTAAAAGCGCTAGGGATCTGTCTAGCGTGTTACCTAATAGGTAGCGTTTTACTTTAAAACGCTACTAATGGTGTAGCGTGTTATTAAAATAGCTAGCGTTTTTTTATAAACGCTACTAAAGGTGGCGATCTCTTTTTACAATTCTGGCGTAGTGAATTAAACCTTGATGCTCCCTTCATAATGAAAAATCTCTAATTATCTATGTTTTTATTGAGTTCGACTACTCCTATTAATCTCTTATCAAAATATACATTTGTTTGTTCTTAAAAAAAAATGATAAAAAATCTTCAATGCAAAACTGCCATAATCCTATCTTAATCAAAAGTTGTTTCCTTGTCCTGTTCCTTTTGCTTTATAACAAAAGTGTGTAATACAATATTTAACAAATCCCCCCCAACATCACTTTTAATTCCATAAATTGAAACCTCTAATTGGCCAACAACTAGGCATGTTCGCGGTGACAAAGCACTTCAAAACTATATGTTATATATAAATCTAGCTAGATCAAAGCTTGTTTTCACCTTTCTTTATTTGATTTCTTTTTCTACTTAACAAAAATAAAATAAACAACACAAAAGAATGAATGTTTCTTATTGCCTGCTTATCCTATGACTGATTTTCTTTGAAATATAATGTTTGAGTGTTTGTGAGTATTAATTGTGGGGACAAAAGAAGCTTCTGTGCTTTACTTTGTTAGAGCTATATAGAGGAATTTTTTAAGGGACCCAAAGTTGTGAATGTGATAGTTAAGAGAAAATTTGATAGTAAAAAAAAAGTACTACTAATGATAAATTTACATGTGCATGGAAAAATGTGCATAAGCTTGACCACATAACTAGCTACCTTACATTAAATTCAGCAAGAAATCACTGTCAGTTATATAAAACCTGTTTCCTAAATCAACATGGGTAGGAATACTATGTAATAGTAATATTAAAGAAAAAAGAAAAATCAAAGGTGGTACATTTGATGACCCTTAACTTTGTGCACATAAAGATAGAAGCTTCCTCGATATGTGCACGCATGGAAGTGCGTTGTATTCTTCCGTCCCTTTAGACTTTATTAGCTTTCCTCTCTCTCCTCTCTCTCTCTCTCTCCTCTCTCTAACTCTGAGTACTACATTAGTGGAGCAAGGGAGCTTTTCTTAACAACTTGTGGTGTGCCTTAGAAATTTCTCTGCAACCAATAAAGGGGTTGTGGCGATACCCTTTTTTTTATCCATAAGAAAGAGAGAAACTTTCATGGTCATGGGATCCAATCTCATGCAGTCACATTGTAAAAAATAAGAAAGAAAAAATAAAAAGAGACATAAGAAGAGAAATGGAGACAGGCTGAAGGTTTATGCATGTGTATGTGCTTGTGTATTTATATCAATTATACTTCTTTTAAAGCAAGATTTAACACTCTGGAAGGCAAAGCTAGCTAGTTATAGGGTATTCTAAATCTATGAATAAAATGTACTTAAAGATTACTACATATATTATCTAAAGAACAGCTGCAAAAGGATTGTCCCTCCTTTTCTTTTCACTTTTGATTACACAAGAATTGCATGAATTTAATGTTTCATCTCTTCCTCTCATATGGCTTGAGCTACATTAATGAACCGACTTGGTAAAACCCATATGTAAAATGCAAGGGAGGTTAAGTTTGTTAAAGAAACATTTATAGCGGGCGGGGTTAGATTTAACTTTTTGTTTCTCAACATTCCCTTATTCCATGTGATCTGACCTAGCTCTTTTCGTCGTCATTTATATGTATCATTTTTCTAAAGACTTTTGTCGCGTCGGATTTTTCTAATTAGCGGGGCCTTTCTGCCTACACTATAAACTAAAATTTTTGTAGTGTTTTGAGTATACACTAGTACAAAAATTAGCAAACAATTGGGTTTTTTTAAGTTAGATTCCCAATTATCTGACTTAGAAAATGGACGCAGTGGCGATTTTGTAATTAATGTGAAAAAAGAATTCTAACGTGCACCTTGTTAAGTCGGGTGGCTACTTACGTCCAACTTTAAATGTTTAACATTTTTTTTGCGTGAAACAAAACTCCCTCACTGTAATTTTTGCGTCAAACAAAAAACTCCCTCCCTCATAGAAACCCTCGAGCGTACGTTCCTAGGTTTCTCTGACCAAAACGCAAATAAACTCCAAGAGTACTATGAAATTGAAACCCTAGTGTTCAATCGCTCTTCCCCTGGCTCTATTCGCCATAACTCACTCTTCCCTTTCTCTCTCCACCAACTCGTTGTCGTCCTCCCTCACTCTCTTATCTCTGTCGCGATTAAGGTATTCAATATGAGTCGTCCGTTCAGTCTGATGAATAATTGAAGCGCGTTAGACAAGTTTGGACAGAGTTCTTTTTAAAGTTGTTTGCGGAGCGTAAGCCGATTGGAAAGAAATAAAGAAGAAAACAACTTAAGTGAAAGTGTAGTACATTAACGTACAATATTATGGAATATTATTAGAATATCGGGAATTTGCGTACGTGTTTTTTTGCATAGATGAAAGTGTAGTACATTAACGTACATTTTGGTATGAAATCTAAGAGTTTAACTCTATATATTTAAAGTGTAGTATTTAAACTACCCGTGTGTGTACATGTTCCTCTTGGCTAGCTGAAAATACGTGCAGGAAATATCTTTATCTAAAAGGAGAAAAAAAACTAAATAAATAAAAAAACACATTTAAAGTCGGAACTACAAGTCATCCGACTTTAAAAGTAGGACGCTGTTTGCAAAGGAAGTGTTCCATAGTATGCAAGGGGTAATTAAAGTAGGACGTTGTTTGTGTGACTTAAAAGTAGGCAGTTTAAGTCGGACTGTTACCTGACTTTAAATCTTTGACATCCTAAGTCGCCCTGATAGAAGTTGCACTCGCATCCAACTTTAAAAGTCCAAAATATCTGACTTTGAATCCTGTTTTTCCACTAATGATCTCTAATATTCAATCTTATGTGTTGTGACTAATATAATTTTGTTGTTTCAAAATAAAGATATATATGTTACATAAAGTGTGTATTTGATTTGCAAACAAGTAAGTATTGGACAATACAGTACAGTACTGGACAACATGTTGTGCATTACACGATTTGGTAAACACTGGACAAGACAAACAAAAAATGTAAAATTTACTATGATTTTCTTTATGAGGTTTATAATGATTTTATATAACATATATCATAATATTATTACAAACTTATAAAGAAAAAAATATGAGAGACAAGATAGGAGAGAGAGAGAGAGAGATAAGAGGTGGAGAGGGAGAGAGAAAGGAGAGAAGAGAAAGAGAGGAGAGAGAGAAACTTGTACTTTGGGACAAAAAGTTGTACTTAGATTTTGTGAAGGACAAGAATTTGGCTTTTTGTCCAGGCCATTGCCCCTACTGTTGTCCAGTACCATGAACAGTTTCTAAATCAAACAAGATACATTTGGAGTTGACCTATTCAATCATTCACTTTTTAGAAAATAAACGCACTCTAAGGTTTCAAAAGATGTCTCTGATATCAATGCATTTTATGTCACTTCTTGTGATTAAGTGTATTGGCTCTATTTAATCGTGATTCTTCATATTACTAAGGGTCCTGATTAGACTAGGGATGGCAAAACGGGTTTGGCCTACCGGGCCGGCCCGCTAACCCGCCAAAAAAAGGCGGGCCGGGCCGGGGTATTGGGACCGCTGACCCGCTAAGACCGCCCCGCCGGCCCGTTTTTGTTTTATTTTAAAAATAATAAAAAAACTATAATGATTTATAGTGTTAGTGTTTCCTCACTTGAAATTCGATTTTTCTTCACCTGAATGATAGTGTTTTTTGTTTGAGTTCTATATATCTTAATGTTTGTATTGTTTTGTTAGACAATGTTATGTTTTGTTAGCCAATGTTATGTAATTTGAATCTCTAGACTTTGACGTTGTACACATTATGGTTTTTTGGTTCTTAAGAATATTTATTTTGGTTGCTTGATGGTTAATCCCTAGTTATCAAGCAATCAAAATACTAATTTCGGTTGCTTTAAGATCAATACTTGAATTATGGTTTTTGACCTTTTGGTTGATGGTTCTAGATGACATTTCTTGATGGTTTGAGTTTCTATATAGTTAATCCTAGTAATTCCAATGCTACTATTGTTTTATACTTTTATTTTGAATATATCAAGAGTTTTTAAAGTAAAAATCATTAAAAAGCTTTATAAAAAAGCATTTTTAAAAAGCAGTGAAAAATCTTATTGAAATGTTAAAAACATGTGAGTTTTTTGTTCAAAAATATTGCAAAAAAAAATTAGGCGGGCCGGCCCGTTGGCCCGCCAACCCATCACTTGGCGGGCCGGGCCAAACTTTTGAACTCGCAGTGCTTGGCGGGCCAACTCGTCCCGCCCCGTTTTTAGCGAGCCGAAGGCAAAGCGGGCCGGGCCGAGGCGGGCCGGGCCGAGGCGGGCCGGGCCGTTTTGCCAGCCCTAGATTAGACTATAACTATCATTCCAATAAACCTTAGGTTAGGTGGGGAAAAAACTATCAAATCAGAGAGGAGAAACATAACTTGTCTCTTTTTTTTTTGTAATAGAAATAAAAACTTTAGATACAACAATAATTTCTTCCTAACTTTATTTGAGTTCAATAATTATTGTACATGGTAGTGCAAACTTATTTTACTCTCATAATGTATTATTCATATTTGAGTTATGCAATGACTCACTCTAATATGGGCGGGATCAGGTTTCCCTATCTCGTCTCTCTGTAGTGGAAGAATATTTGCAAAGTGGGTCTTAGTTTGGATTTACAACAAAATTGGTTTGCCGACTTAATATAGGTCAAAGAAGTTTGGTAACAATGCCACCATCCGGTTCTAGCGGGATGTTTGGGTGGGAATTGCTCCTCTCAAGGACGGGTTCCCCTAGGTTATACTCTATCTCTACACAAAAGGATTGCATGGCGGTTTGGGGTGGCCCAGTTTGGTATGGTCTTTTCTTGTGGAGGATGATCTTCTTTGTTTGGGAGGAGGGCCTACTAGGGAACCTCTCCGCTTTACATTTTCCTAAGTGGAGGATAAGTGGATCTAGGATGGGTGTACGAAGGCTGTAAATCTGTCTTTTTTAAATAAAAAATCAAAATAGTGCATGTATATTAATATCAAAACCAAGACATTAGGGGTGTCATAACCAATATACAGAATGGGAAGCTATCAGGAACAACTACTTCCGACTAATACAAATGACATGGGTCACATGCCAGTTATAATATAAACATCGAACCTCTAGACCTAGCCAGAAACCAGCGCCATGAGAGAGACTTTGACCTCTAGACAACAAAATCCAAGTCAGAAGCTTTGGACGAGAAGATACACCCATTAATTCCTCATCTCCCAAAGAGACCAAATGACAGAGTGGTGAACTAAAGAAAGTGATTTCCTTAGAGTAGCGTCCCTTCTTAATAGACTCTCATCTCGGACTAACCTTTTTTGGACGGGGATTTTAACTAATGTATAGGCTACATCATGTACAAGAAATCTATTAAATATGCCAAACTACATTTTACTAATATATAACAGGACATTAAAACTAATATGTGACAGTGTATAGAGATATCTACTAGAAGAACCTCAACATGAGGACGAGGAATGAGGAGATCAAATAGAATTGGAAATATATATATATATATATATATATATATATATATATATATATATATATATATATATATATATATATATATACTAGTATAATTAACTCGTACAAAGACGGGTCAAAATTCATTTGTTTAGACAACATCAGAAGATAATACCCAAGAGCACTTGGATGAGATGGTAGTGGTCTCTTCCGGACTTAACCAAGGTCACGGGATCGAATATCCAGACCTTGGGCATGCGGTGTTAAATCTCTTGAGGAGAGCTTTGCGCCAATTGTGGTCCTACAGAGCTCGAGGATTAGTCTCTGCAATTGTATGAGAGGATACCCGGTTTATACCAAAAAAGACACAAGATAAGATAATTACTTCAACTATTTTAAATATTTGTATAATAGTAGGAAATTAAATTTAGATTTATATATATATATATATATATATATATATATATATATATATATATATATATATTATAATTTTGAGATCCCGTGAAATCAAATAATACTTTAGTAGTGACAACCCATAAATAAAAATACTTTAAAAACTACATAAGTACTAATCAAATAATACTTTAGTAGTGACAACCATGATGTATATAATTTGAGTGGGTATTTTCATATTGAGATGTTATTACAACAGAATTACTTATAAATATTATCTTTGTCTAAAATAGTATTAGTAAATAGTAACTTACAAATATATAGCAAATATACCTTTGCATAAGGACATGTAGCTTGCTTTTGACTAAACCGATTGACGTTGACAACCGTAGTAGGATCAATGTTCTCTGTCATCTCTTGTTTATTCTCTCTACTTGTTTTCTAAGTGCGGCGTAGTGAATAGAAGAATATTCATTACAAACATTATAAACTACAAATATCTTGATCGATCAAAGTTGTATATTGATTCTAATTGTATGTGCATCAAAAGTGAATACAAAAATATGTGACAAACATTTTTAATATATAACATTATTTATAAGATGAGAATTAAAAAGGTTGAAATGGATAAAATTACTCATATTTAATATTGATCTTTTATGTTGGCAAGGATTTTGGTCTAGTCCCCCTTCGCTTTTCTGCTTTTTTTCCTTTTTTATTAATAAATTCAGGCAATCATTCATTTTGTTAAAAAAATACTCATATTTAATAATATTGTAGTTAGTAAATATATAGAATAAAATCTATGGAATGTGATACAAAATATTAGATGGTAAATAAATATAATATATAAATGTAATATATAATAACAAATATACATGTATCAAAATAAATAATAAATAGATATAAAAAGTAGGTAAAAAGTTTTGCAATAAAAGAAATAATAGGATAAACATTATGTAATATGCTTTAGTAACATGAAATTGTGGTAGCTCAAATGGTCGACATTAGGAGGTGACATTGTGTGGGGAATGGGTTCGATCCTCACGCTTTTTTTTGATATATTTCGAAATAACATCTTTGAGGTGGATTTAATTAGTCTTTGACATATTTATTGGACGTGGATGATTAGGTGGATGTCTAGGTGTCGATTCATGGTTATATATATATATATATATATATATATATATATATATATATATATATATATATATATATATATATATATAGCGTATTGAGTGAGCACTACAAAAAAACTTGTATTAGCGAGGGACCTGAAGTCAGTCGCTAAGACTGATGTTAGCGAAGGAATGTGGTCTGTCGTTTAGACTTGAAATTAGCGAGGGAACTGGGGACATTAGTGACGGCCAAGTCTCTTGCTACAAGGGCGGGAATTTAAAATTTAAAGAGTGTGCTACCCTAGGTGATTAGCAACAGAATGTCCCTCGCTACCCTATTGTTCTGACAGTTGCAAGTGCTTGGGAAACATGAAGGATTAGCGACGGACCATCCCTAGCTAAGTTTGTCATAAAATCCACTTAACACCACTCAGCTACACACTCTCCTCACTCTTCTTCCATTCACCTCACTACTCCCTCACTCTTCTCACCACCTCTCTCATTTCCACCAATGTTGCGCTTGAAATATATACACAAATGATGTGCAAGTATACACAATCATAACAAGTGATAAAGTGTAAGTAGAGTATCTTTCCTACAAGAATTGAATTAATTTCCCAAGTTTAAATAGGTTGCCAATAGTGAGGAGTAACCAATACACAATTTATGAGGAATGCAAGAATGTAAATAACAGAAAGTAAACAATCAAGTAAAGTTGAGGTTGAAAATATGATGAGAGAGTAGTTGGAATGTTGCACACTAAGTAAGTCACTTTTAACAGCATTATGTTATATACGATGCTGGAGCATTGTGCTACATACAATGCTGTGGCATTGTGCTGTGTACGATGTTACGGCGTTGGATGTTGCAGCAATTGTTATGTCCCTTTCAGTCACTATCATCAGGGTTTCGTTACAAGTTTTATGTATAAGCTCTAAATAAGTTCAACCTTGTATATGAAGTACCCACAGTATCACCCTCTGGACTATGTTATCCCATGTCTAGGTCACTTTTAGCTGGTCAATTCTAAAGATGAATATGAAAGAGTTATCATGCAAGAACTAAAATGCAAACATCAATATATAACATAAAACGAGTGAGAGGATCATTACAAAGTTTATGGCATCCCAACTACAAAAGAGTTTAGCTCATGCTTAACAGTACTAAGGACATACAAACTTATGTAAATAACATGTTCATATTACTGAAAAACACAAAGGAAAAGAAAGAAATAGAGTAGAAGATACACAGATTAGTTCCCTTTGCGTGATTCATCCCAGTAATGCTGGAGCATCCCTTAAAAATACACTATGCGGGGAGCATTCCAGAGTGTAGTTGCGTGAAGGTGAAGGAAGAAGTTATAAAGTTTTTCCCTCTCCTTCGTAACCAGCACTAATATGATTTTAGGCGATGAATTCTGATCTTCTTGTGAATGAGAGGGTGAAGGGTATTTATAGGCTCCTTGAGGGAGGTTTCTTCATGGTTGGGTTTGCTTGGAGATGAAGTTAGGGTTACTTGTATCAATTTACTTTCAAAAAGACTTGATTTGATTTTTACTTTATCAAAGGGAAGAGTACATGGCGTATGGACAAGTGTCCCTAAAAAGTAAAAGTTACAAGCTTAAAAGTAAATAGGGTGGTGCTGAGGTGAGCAACTTGACTTTGATGTCACCAATGACATCAGTAGAGTAATTCTACGGCATTTCAGTTTGCCATGAATGTTGTGGCATTGTAGTCTGTAGCGTTGAACAAACACATTAAAATACAATATGGGGCACCAAAAGTGTCAAATGATCACAAATCAGTTCATAACCCCCTTTTACTCTAAACAACACATATTAACTACTTCAACAACAATATTACTTAGAAACTCACAGAGATTTAAGTCTAGAACATATAAATAACCACTACGCCAGAATGGCTAAAAAAGAGCGCCACATACCCAGCGTTTTTTAATAAACGCTGCGTATATAGAGGACGAGATAGGCAAATACTCAGCGTTTTTCAGCAAACGCTGCGTATAGAGGGGACGAGATTGCACATACCTAGCGTTTTTTAATAAACGATGCGTATATAGGGGACGAGATAGGCACATACCCAGCGTTTTACAGCAAACGCTGCGTATAGAGAGGACGAGATTGCCACATACCCAGCGTTTTTGAGGAAACGCTGCGTATAGAGAGGACGAGATAGCCGCATAATCAGCGTTTTTTAGAAAACGCTGCGTATGTTAGAACGAAAAACCACATGTTCAGCTTTTTTTAGAAACGCTGAGTATTGTTTTAATTTTTTTTTTGCCCGTTCGTTTTTCTCTCTAACTTCTCATTTCCCTTCGCGCTTCTTCTCCTCTCTCAGCTCTCTGCGTGTTCTTCTCCCTCTCTCTCTCTCAGCAAAAACCCACAAACCCAAACAACGAGCTCTCTGCGTGTTTTTTCCTCTGTTGTTGAATCGGTTCTATCTGAATCCTTCCCTGAGACTGGAAAAAGACCCCAAACCAGAAAACCCCCAAACCCACAAACCCATAAAACCCCCAAACCCACAAACCCCCAAAACCCACAATAACCCCCAAACCCACAATAACCCCTAAACCCACATTGCTTGTCTCGTGAATCCTCTCAATCCCTCACTCTCGTGAATCCTCTCCAGCACCCTTGGTCTTCTCATTGCTTGTCTTCATCTTCTCTCAAAGGTTAGTTCTCTATTTTGTTTTTTGGTTTTTAGGTTTTTTGATAGGTTGGAGATGAATGTAGTTTGATTGGAGAGGAATATGTTGAATGTGTGAAAAAAAATATTTGATAGGAGAGGAATATGTTGAAGGTAGTTGTATGTGTTTGATATGTTTAAAATTAGTTGAATGTGTTAAAAAATATTATGCAAATTGTTTGTTAGGTTTTTGGAGTTTTTTTTGTCGGAGCTTTGCGATCGTTGTTCGAGTTTGTCCTGGTTCGAGAGTTTGTTCTAGTTCGAGTTCACAGCTGGTTGGATATTTGTCAGTGTTGCTTCCACTTGTTCAGGTATTTTTTTTGTTCTTTTGTTTATTTTATATGAAGAACTAATGACTATATAGAAGACATCAAAGTCTTTGATTTGTTTAGTTGAAACTACTAGCTAGTTGATCGAATGTCTTAGCTTCAATAAAATTGTAAATTCTCTTATCCGAATTTATTATGAATCTTTGGGACATTATGGATAGAAAGTGGATGTCCGCAATAAATCGCCCAAGGAATATAGAGATGGAGTGGATTATTTTGTGAATCGTGTGTTGTTAAACGTTTAGGAGATCTAGTAATATGATATGTCCCCACATTTACGTTGTTGCTATGTAAAATCGAGTTAATGCGACGAGTTGACGGGACATTTAAAGGGTAATGGAATTGATCAAACTTACACTTGTTGGACAATGCATGGTGAGGAAAGAGTTGAATCTTCGAATATGGGTAATAGTATCGAGAGATGTGCACCGGTTGACACCGAAATACCTACATTTGATGGGGACGAATTTGAAGAGATGGCAAAGGCTTTTGAAGACGATCTTAATGACCGTCCTCAAATGTTTGAGAAGTTGATAACGGATGCAGAGACGCCGTTGTATGAGGGTTGTATTGAATTCACAAAATTATTGGTTGTGATAAAGTTGTATAACTTGAAAACTTGCCACGGATGGACGGATAAGAGCTTTCTTGAATTACTCACACTATTGAAAGAAATGTTGCGAAGGATAATGTGCTCCCTTCTCGGACGTATGATGCAAAACAAATGTTAGGTCCATTGGCTTGAACTATGAGAAGATACACGCTTGTCCCAATGATTGCATTCTATTTCGGAATGAACATGCATTTTAAAGTCGTGTCCTAAATGTAATGCATCGCGGTATAAAAAGAAAGATTCTGCTCCAGAAAAGGTGTTGTGGTATTTTCCCATAATTCCTCGATTTAGGCGTATGTACCGTAGTTCAGAAGATGCAAAACACTTGACATGGCATGAGGATGAAAGGATTAAAGATGGCATGTTACGACACGGCGTGGATTCTCCGCAATGGAAAAAATTTGATATTGATTATCCCGATTTGGGTTGGATCCAAGAAACTACGACTTGCATTACTGCCGATGGTTTTAACCCGCACGGTATTCAGAGTAGCTCCCACAGTACATGGCCCGTGATATTGGCGATTTATAACTTACCTCCATGGCTTTGCATGAAACGCAAATATATGATGTTGTCTTTGTTAATTTCTAGGCCCAAGCAACCGGGAAATGATATTGATGTATACTTGGCTCCTTTAATTGAAGACTTGAAGCTAATGTGGGAGAATGGAGTAGAGGTGTGTGATGGGTTCGAGAGAAGAAAGTTTCAACTTGAGGGCTATGATTTTTGGCACAATTAATGACTTTCCAAAGATACGGCAATCTATGCAGATGCGATCACGAAAGGCCGGTGTGCATGCCCTATATGTGAAGATAACACCGATTGGATGTGGTTGGAACATGGTAGGAAGAATATCTACCCCGGTCATCGTAGATTTTTGCCATCTACTCATCAAGATTCATTGTTGAAAAAGGCATTCAATGGGAATACAAGAAACCGTAAAGCTCCCATGGCTTTGTGGGTGAACAATCTGTTTGAAAAGGTGAAAGATTTGAACATTAAATTTGGGAAGCCTTTTTGCGGGAGAGGTTGCCAAGCGGGGTGGAAGAAAAAGTCGATTTTCTTTGAGTTGCCATCTTTGGAAGTCATTATATGTAAGACACTTCATTGATGTGATGCATGTTGAAAACAATGTCTTTGAAAGTGTCATTGGTACCTTACTCAATATGCCAGGAAAGACTAAAGATACCATCAACTCGAGGTTGGACTTGCTTAGTATGGGGTTGAGACCAGAATTGGGTCCGATAAAGAAGGGTACACGTACATATCTACCTCCGGCAGCTCATACTCTATCTAAAAAGGAGAAGACCGTGTTTTGTAAGTTTCTTCATATATGGAGTAAAAGTTCCAGAGGGGTATTCTTCAAATGTTACAAACCTTGTATCCATGAAAGACCTCAAGTTAAAGTCTTTAAAGTCCCATGATTGTCATGTTCTAATGGAGAATTTGCTCACCATTGGTATACGATCCATTTTGCCTAAGAAAGTGCGCCAGATGCTAACCAAACTTTGTTACTTCTTTAAGGCGATTTGTAGTAGAGTGATTGACCCAAGAAAGTTGCCATCATTGCAAAGAGAAATTATTGTCACTTTGTGTGAGCTTGAGATGTATTTCCCACCTTCATTTTTTGACATAATGATTCATCTAATAGTTCATTTGATTAGAGAGACACAATTGTGTGGCCCATGTTACATGAGATGGATGTATCCGTTTGAGCGTTACATGAAGATATTAAAAGGATATGTGAAAAACCGATCACGACCCGAGGGTTGTATTGTTGAGCGCTACATAGTTGAAGAAGTTTGTTGAGTTCGCACCGCCTATCTATCTAGTCTTGAATATTCTCGGGACTTCCAAGGTCTCGTCACTTAGGAAGCATTAGTAAAGGGATGTCGGGATATAAAATAGTGATGGTGTCAAGGAAGAACTACATCAAGCACACTTATATGTTTTGCACAATGATAGTGAGGTTGATTCATATGTTGCCAAGCACATGGACATACTTAAGAGTGATTACCCATATAAGAGTGAAGTTTGGTTAACAAAGGAACACAATCGGAGTTTCATAGTGTGGTTAAAAGACCACATTGATTTGAGTTTGCTATGAATCCTACTTGATTTCAAAAAGATTGAGATGGTTAGCAAAAGGTCCAAATATGTATGTTTTCTCTTACACCAGCTATCTAATTAACGGTTACACGTTCTATACAAAAACCCATAATGATCAGAGTAAAATGCAAAATAGTGGGGTGACTCTTTTCGCTCAAGCTATGCATATATCAAGTGCCAAAGACAGAAATCCCATATACGCGAATATGTCATACTTCGGGGTCATTGAACAAATATGGGAGTTGGATTACACCATGTTTCAGGAGTATGTGTTCCAATGTAAGTGGGTTGACAATAATAATGGTTTACCGATGAGCCTTTTATTTTGGCATCCCAAGCTCAACAAGTGTTTTATGTCACTGATCCAATTGATATCAATTGGTCTATTGTTTTACTGACAAAAAAAAATTAGTGAATTACATTTATGATCAAGAAACCAATGATGATGGTATCGAGGACGACCCTTTCTTGGGGACATCACTAGTAGATGAAAGTACTTATAGAGAGGATGTTGTGTATGTTAGAAAGGATCATGCGATGGAATTACGATTCGTCAAAAACAAAGTACCAAGGAGTTTAATTGCAAAAAAATTGTATCGAAGAAAAGGAAAAGGTAACCGACATAGATGTTATTTTATAGACATGGATGTTATTTTCATCTTCTTTGACTGATTATTTATTTTTTTTGTTGGATGTTTTTTTTAATTGGATAAATATAACAAACAATGATTATGTTTTATTGCAGGTAAGATGGCAGATCATAGTGATGGACATGATAGTGGGCATGACACCGGTCATGATAGTGATCATGATGTTGCAAACTATATCAGGAAGCGTGCTCCTCGTGGAATGACCGTAAAAAAGGATATCATCAACCGGATAAGTAAAGGAAAAGAAAAATTAAGTGTAAGTTACTAATTAATTGCTAATTAACTTCATTCAATACTAAGTTTTAATTGTTTGTGAACTAATTTACTATTTACATAATGCAGGTCCAATGAAATGTTAATGGTCTGCCAATTGGAGAAAACAGCACTAATTTGATTACTTTCCTTGGTAGTAAGGTAAAACAAATGATACCAATAACAATCACTACTTGGGTTCACACAAAAAATCCCGTTTTGAAGAAACAAAAACATGAGTTGTGGTTAACAATACGGTATATAATTTTAGATCTTTTTGGTTATCTTATTTAGTAATTTTGTAGTCACATATATATATATATATATATATATATATATATATATATATATATATATATATATATATATATATATATATATATATATATATATATATATATATATATATATATATATATATATATAAATTTATTTATATCATTTTCATTGAATGTGCATAAGCGAGAAATATTTTGATGTGGATGATTCTAAAAAATTTGGATAATGAAGAAAGTTTAGGAAAGTTACATAAAAATTTGAACGACATTAACAAAAACTTGGCTGAAAGATGATAATGGAAACATCAATTGGAATCCTCCACCAATATATAGTGGGTTTATTTCAGAGGAGGATTGGCACACATTTGTTAGGATACACACCGAAGATCCAAACTTATTGGTTAGTGCTACTATCTATTAAGTTATAACATAAAATATATTTGACAATTATCTATTATATATTAATGTATACGTATCTCTCTTAATAGAAAGCAAGTGAACAGAATCGAAAGTGTGCTTCTGGCTGTGAGTATCCTTATAGAGGCGGTGCTACTCCATATCAACATATTGAAGAGAGATTGGTAAGGCACAATAAGCTTGATTTTTTTAGTTTCATGAAACTTTTTATAAATAATTTCTTAACATTTGGTAAATTTAAATATAGTTGGTGGAGAGTGGGAAAGATCCTACTAAAGAAGGTGTTGAGCGGCATGTTTTGTGGGTAGAGGCTCGACTAAACAAAGAAAAGGAGATTGTTGATCCTAAAACTAAGGAGGTGTTTGAAAGAATTGTAAGTATTTCCTAAATTCAAGCTCACTGATTTTAATTGTAACTTTTATGATTTTTATAATGTATTATACTTTTGTTTTGTGAATCAGGAAGCCATATCACGATCGATTGTCACGGGGAGAGCTCACCGATTGCTCGAAAAGGAAATCCTTACACGTGCCTTAGGTAAAGAAGAATACTCGGGTTGCACAAGGGGTGCTGGATTTGGCATTGCTCCAATCGAGTACTTTGGACCAAAACAGAAAGTCTATGATGAGAACATGATTGTCCACAATTGAGAAAGATGATGGCATTGTATGAAAGTTTGCAAGCTCAACTTAATGATATCCGATCGCATTATGGCCATGTTATGCCACCAAGCACCATCCTCGCTACACATAGCGATTGCACGAGATATTTGCACCATGCCGTCAACTAAGGTATTAATTGTTTTTTATTACAATAAATAAGGAATTAATCTCTCTTTATTGTACATATATATATATATATATATATATATATATATATATATAACATCAAATAATGTCTTTATTATTTTGTGGTTTATAATTGATTTAGGACAACAATGAGTGTGAGTGTGAATTGTATATCTCAAACCCACATGAAATGGTTGCAATAGGCTTCACATGTAACAATTGGGTCCCTTGATGCACAATTTACCCCTACCTCCAAATCATGTTAGAGTCGAGTTGCGGTACCAATTAGGAGGATGCACCATTGCTGTTCCAATTGATGATATTGATATCTTGGCGATTGTTACAAGCGATTGGTACCTTTGTGGCATGGCCATCGGACCTTGTCGTTGTAAGTGACAATATATTTGTAACTAACTAATTATAGTTTTTGTCATATATTTTGTGCTAACTAAGTAAATATTTTTGTTTATACATAGATACGCCAAAATGCAAAATCTAAGAAAGTGTCTCTTGGCAAGAAAAGGTTTCCTTTGAAAAGTGTTGGCAAGGAAAAATCTATTGGCAAGAAAGTGTCTCGATCCACCCTTCTACAAAAGTGTCTCAGTCCACCCCTTATGCGAAGAAGTTTCACACTGCTCTCTCCAAAAGTGACCGATCAGTCCTCCTCTTCTCGCCAAGAGTGAATCATCCCTCCCTTCTCCAATTGTGTCTCACCCGCCTCTTCCTCTTCCATTAATGAAGCTTATAGGAATATTGGTCAGGCCGACACGTACGAGAAATACATGATGAAGGAGACAGACCTTATCATAATGTTTGATGACGAAATTTTTGGATTTAGCGGTCCGAGTAATAGTCGGACGTGAGGATATGTGTCTTTGTATGTGATTCGGAGGAAACTAGCGGTATTGTTATGAATATATATGTCAGGTACTATGTAATTTATTATTTGACATTGTCGAATTTATTTTATTATATCGTTAATTTAATTTATATATATATATATATATATTTATATATCTAAATGTAGGTACTTGTACGAGGACATTGTGGTCCCTTCCGAACAGACACATAGATTGTTGTTCTTGTGTCCGGAAAGTACAACCTTTCATCAAGTGGATCGCAGCCTGCCAAATTATCAATCACTTGTGGAACAAAACCGGGTTGCTGTTCAAACTTATGTCACCGAGCGCTTCAATGAAGCTCAAAGTAGAAGTGATGATGCCTTACTTCTAGCACCGGTTAATCTAGGGTGATAAATTTTACCCATTCTTATATAACATGCATTTTTTAAATAGTAGTCAATTACTTATTCGTAAATTTATTTTGTAGGAGACATTGGGTTTTGTTTGCAATTAATCCTAGCAAACAAACCGTGTATTACCTTGACTCCCTTCAAAATCATTACCAAAACCACATCGAGTTTGTGGAGCTTTTTAACAGGTGTGTTTATTCCGTTCATTCTGCATATTTCTTACTTTTACTTATATATGTATATATTGTTATTAATATAGTTATATGACATTCTATTAGCGCTTTAAGCACATACTTTGGGAGTGAATAAATTAACGGTCAAATGGTTACCATTAATTGTAAGTTTGTAACTTATACATTACATTATTTTTTCAAAAAACTGTATTCAACTCAATTTAACAATTAACTAATCTTATGTTTTGTAGTGTCCTAGACAATTCAATAACATTGATTGTGGGTATTATGTCATGAAATATATGAAGGATATTATTACCCAAAAGAAAACGACTATCCCGTCGTAGTATCTACTTATAATATATTTTTATATGATTTCAATTTAATAGTGGTTCTTTCCAATATTTAACCATTTCAATTCTAATTTTATTTATTTATATAATTTCAGTATTTTCGCGATTGTCATTGTCGGACATACTCTATTGATCGGCTTCTTGAGCTTAGGGGAGAATGGTGCAGTTATGTCTCCCGTTTTTTTTAAAGTTTGATTTGGATACATATAAGTTAGCTAGCTAGTTTTTGGTTCATAATATTTTAACTTGATAGCTTGTTTTGGATACATATGAATTAGATAATGAAACTTCTTAGCTATTTTGTTTTGGTTCCTCTTATGTAATTTGTTTCTGTTCTATGTAATTTGGTTCCTCTTAGCAATTTTGTTTTGGTTCCTCTTATGTATTTGTTTCTATTATGTATTGGATTGGATTGGTACATGCTGGGTAACTTGTAAATATAAAAGGAAAACACACAAAACAGAAAAAAATAAAAAATAAAAATTAGGCAATATTCAGCGCTTTTAATGAAGCGCTGCGTATTTAGTAACACAAATAGGCAATATTCAGCGCTTTAATGAAGCGCTGCGTATCTGGGGAAATATTCAGCGCTTTTTAACAAGCGCTGCGTATCTGGGAAGGCAATGGGGAAATATTCAGCGCTTTTTAACAAGCGCTGCGTATTTGGTAGGACGCTTGGGTAATATTCAGCGCTTTTTAAAAAGCGCTGCGTATCTGGGAGGACGTATTTGGAAATGGGTGGCGCTTTTAGGGAGCGCTGCCCATTGTTGGAGTGGAATCACTAGCGCCACGTTCAGCAGCGCTCAAAAGCGCTGCACATGGATGAAAAAAAAACGCTGCCCATCTACTAGATCTGTTGTAGTGAACTCTATATAAATAAGAGTTATCAACCACCACCACACCACCACCACCACCACCACGAACCTCTCTCTTCTCAACCACAACCTCTCTCTCACCGGAGCTCTCCCTCCTCACCACCACCAAAGCTCTCCCTCTTCACCACCGGAGCTGGTTTGTCTTCTAGATTCGTTTGTTTTTTTTTTCATTTTTTCGTTTTCTAACTACTATCTTTTTCATTTTTTTCGTTTTCTAACTGCTATGAAAAATTAGATATATAGAAATTGTGTAGAAATATTTAGATATTTAAGATGCGTAGAAATTGTGTAGGATTAGGATATTTAGAAGAAAAAAATAGGATTAGGATTCGTAGTAATAGTGTAGAATAGACAATTGAAGTTGTATATTGAAATTGAAGTTTTTTTGTTGAAATTGAAGTTGAAATTGAAATTAATAGTGAATTGATTTAAGTTTTTCCTTGAAATTGAAATGGTTTAGGATTGAAATTGTTGGTGTTTGAAGTCTCACTACCGCACCGGATCACCACGAGATCGTTGGAATCCTTTTCTCGTTGCTCATAGCAGTTAGTTTTTTTTTTTTTTCATTTTTAGACATTTATAGGTTAGATTGAAAATTGTTGATAGGTTAGATTGAAATTGTTTAGAAGAGTTAATTGAATTTGTGTTAAATTGTTGAAATTTAAAATTGGAATTGAATTGAAATTGAAAAGTGTATATTGTTAGATACTTAGAGTTGTTAATTGAAAAGTGCATGTCTAATTGGAATTCAAAATTGTTGAAAAGATTGTTAAATTTGTGTTAGAGATGTTAAGTGAAATTATGTTAAATTGTTGTTTTAATGTTGTGATGAACTCTAGGTTAGAAGACTATATTGGATGTAGTTGTTTTTTTTTTTTTTTAGATAGGCAATTGTTAGTGGGGGTGGGGGAAATGTTAGTTTCCGGGTGAAGGGTGAGGTGTAGGTTAGAAGACTATATTGGATGTAGTCCCTTAGCTCGCCAACTGAGCTACCTTCCCTTAGTTGTTATTGTGTGTTGTTGATGGAAAAGGGTGAGGTGTTGTCCCTCACCCCCCATATTTTTGCTCAAAATCATCTCCATTTAGATAATTGCGAGACGATACTAAAAATGGTAAGGTTGGGAGTTAGAAATAGCTTCCTTCAATACTTGGATGGAAAAGGGTTTTGTGTTGTCCATGACGCCCATATTCGGCTCGAAATCATTTATATAGGTTATAGGGAATGTTATGGGAATCTAACGTGTTTTTTTAAATGTGCATAGGTGAATTGGTGTCAATTGAATCGTGATTGGGTGTATGATCAGTTATTTTTTAGAAGAGCGGGTTTGAAGGAATCTTTTGTAATTAGAGTTGAACAGTTTATTGTGGTAGCGTGACAACATGATTTGGCTAAACGGGAAAAAGGGGTTAGATGTCCATGCTTAAAATGCGACGGTGTACTTATTAAGACCGATGGTGAAATCAGGGAGCACTTGTATCATTGAGGGTTTAGGCTTAATTATTGGAGTTGGGTGGACCGTGAAGAACAACTTCCAAATTTTGACATAGGGGCTTCAAGCACTTCTGGTGTTGGTGTAACATGTAATGAAATTTTTGTGTCGATGGAAAACATGATTTGTGCCGTTTGATGAGTCTCAGTATGACGATCATGGTGAACTTCTAAATGAAGAAGCACAGAGGTTTTATAATTTGTTAAGAGATTCAAACAAACTGTTGTATGAAGGCTCGCCAAAGTCAAAATTATCTAAATCTGTGAAGCTTGTAGCTCTCAAGTCCATGAGTAAAATTTCTGAGTTGGGTTTAGAATATGTGACTGAAATGATGTTGGAAGCGACACTTAATAAGGATAATTTGCCAAAAAGTTATTATGAATCAAAGATGTTAGTTTTGAAGCTGGGATTGAAATTTAAGAAGATTGTGTTGCGCCCCGAAAAATCCGGTTTGGACTTTTCAGTTTGACAACGTGAAAATAGTAGAGCCGCCACCAATATTTATTTAGGAAAACATTGAAAAAACCTTTTTGGAAAAGCGGGTGGTCTTTTGAAAACACAGAGATGTAGGTTTGAAATTCGGTTGCGCATGGGAAGGTATTAGCACTTGCACGCGCTCTCTCTCTACAAAGGAAAGGGAACCATTAACTTGATGTGGTTTTGAAATGTTTGATTTGAAATACATCGTTCTACTTCTTTTCTTTTCTTTTCTTTCTTTTGAGAAATTGCTTTATTGAAAATGGGGAAAAGGAATGTTTTTGGTATCTTTGTAAAGCGGAACAAAACAAAGATTTTTTGAAAAGGGTGCTTGACGGGACATGAACCTGTCTCACGTACCCTCACGGAATGAGGATCAAAGCTACGTAGTTCTCGTTTTGCGTCCGAAAGCGGCTTAGGGGTTTAAGTTTTGGAGTTTTTGAAGTAAGACTCGAGTATTCGCGAACACCAAACAAGCGAGAGGCTTGAGTGGAATTCAATACTAACTCGAAGAAAAGAGAGTTGGGCAGGTAATCAAACAAGCAATGGCTTGAGTGATTACAAGTGACAACGTTGCATTATTCTTTTTTTTTGAAAATTGTTTTGAAAAAATGGTGAGCATCAGTGATAATTACTACTAATAACTCGTGTTATTTTGGAAATTTGGATTAGTTTTTGTTGTTTAATTAATGTGTGGGAGCTTTCATAATAGTCAAACAAGCAAATGCTTGGTGACTATCACTAATAACTCCTCATTAGCGATCAAACAAGCAACGGCTTCGAGTGATGGCTAATGATTTGTTTATGAAAATGCCTTAGGGTTTTTATTTGAAAGAAAAGCATGTAATTTTGAATTTGAAAAGAAATAGAACATTTCAAATCCTTTTTCAAGACAAAACCGAGACAACAATTAGAGAACCAACAAAGCAATCATAAGGAGTATTCACAAGTTGCTATGAACAATTGAATGCATGATTAAACAAACATGTGGGTGCAAGAGTATACAATCATGAGATGCAAGGCATAGCATTATTGAGTGCATGATTAGGCAAACATATGAATGCATGAGTATACAATTGTGGAATGCAAGGCATAGCATTATTGAATGCATGAACATATGAAAAAGAGTGCAAGTCATAGTATTATTGGATGCATGAACATGTAAGAGAGTATGTGAATGCAAGAGGCATAAGCGCATATAGATGCATGAACATGTAAGCACAAATGATGAAATGCAAAGTGTAGAAATGTTTTGGGTATTTTTGCAAATAGACAAGTAGTAAAACTTTTAGTAAAAAGTTAATGAATGGTAAAAGTAAACATGCATGAAGTGAATGGTAATTATTTAATGAGATAATAAAGTAAAAAGTAAAAATGCCTTTTTTAGTTTTGGTAAAAAGTTAATGAGTGATGAGGTAAAAACATGAATGGATGGTTAAAAAGTGAAAAAACACATTAACACTATTACACACCTCTACACAAGATCAAACACACATTTTAAGCACTAAAATGAACTAAAAAAGGCCTCTAAGGCCGAAATCACATATGCACAAGACAATACATTATTTCATGCTAAAACTCATAATCCACACATAGAACAAATCATGCAAATCAAGTACATCATGCATTTCATTTACATAACTCAAAAAAATGAAAAAGGAGCAACAAAAAAACCGTAAATTCTAAGGCCTAAAACCGAACCCCTACACTCATGAATCAAACCAAAGCTCAACTCACAAGTTATGATATGAACAAGAAGATGCATATAATGTATGGAAGTTCTTTATTCATGAAGAACTGAAAAAAATGAGTGTGAAAATGCAAAACATATGATTAAAACACAAGAACACCCTCTTCAAGACCAATGACTTACTTCAAACACCCAAGGCTCCCAATGTCCTTGACATAGTGTTTGAAATGAGCCCTCTAAACCTCTTAGAGAGGAAGAGGAGTATAAGGAAGATTCACATGCTAATAGTTAAAAATGCAAGAGATAAGATGTTTACCTCAAGATCAAAGCTACACAAGAGTAGAAAAATGAAGATCAAGAACAAATCACCAACAAATGCCACGCAAACTTGAAGAAAACAAGCTCCTTAGTAGAGTAAAAATGGAATCAAGGATGAAAGGAAGAAGATATATGAATATGGAGTGGATTTGAGGTGATTTGGTGGATGAAACTTGAAAAGAAAATGGAGGAGAAAGGAGAGGGAGGGTTCGGCCTAGAGAGGGAGAGAGGAGGAGAGGTTTTTGTTCTAGGTTAAAATGAGAGTGTCTATCCCTTTGGTCTCTTGCTTTTGGGTTTTTATATGGGGTGCAAACTCAAGGGTATTTATGACAATGTGATTCTTGCAAACCAATAGGATTTGAGATAAAATTTGAATCAATGGTCAAGATGCAATGTCACATAGATTGAGGGTAATTAAAAAGCACAAAATGAGGAGAGAGAGAGGGGCTGAATGCGCAGCTTAATGAGGGTGGTGAAGGATAAGTTTATTTACAAAATTGTATTTTTCCATGAAGCTTATTACACAAGTGCCATTTTGAAAATGAAGGGTGAGGATTGCACACAAAACTTGAATGGAAGGCCAAGATTTAAACACAATTTGCAACCAATAAGATAAATCAAAATTGCATGATTATGGGCTGGTGTGCGCAGCTAGGGAGTGGGAGAGTGAGTGGAATTGCAAATTGTACTATTGTACTATACTTGACCTTTCAAAATTCAAAAGAAATGGAATATCCCTTTCTAGATAATTCTTCTAAATTCATGCCATTTTGGGCCATGTCCCATGATTCAATGATTGGGCTCTAAATTTTATGATCTCACCAATCCCAAAATTGATTTATTTACCCCACCTCAAAGGAAATGGCCATTTTACCCTTCTATCCAAAAACTTGATTTTTATGCCAAAAGGTTTAATATTTATGCGCAAAAACAATCACAATTAGGCACAAATACTCCTCAAATAAATCATTGATGATTGTTCAGTGATTTGGGACGAAAGACCGTTTTTATTGTGAAATGACCAAAATGCCCTTTCACCCTAAAAAACCCTAGTTCTTTGCCCAAAGCATGTTTTCACTTCAAAAATGGCTTTTCACCCTAGGAATGACCTCTAATACCTTGAAATGCATGTTGAATGGCTTTTCCTGAGGAATTGTCCCTTATTTGCGAAATGACCAAAATACCCTTTTGCACTGAAAAACCCTAGTTTGTCCAAAAGTGCATACCAACTCCAAAAATGATTTTAGAAGCTTTGAAATGACTTTTAGAAACCTAAATGCAATGCATGATGCTCTCTTCTCCTCTGTTTATTTATTTTTTTGGAAAAATTAGGGTTTTGACCTAAGCCGGACAAAATTGGGGTATGACAGATTGATTGTTGTGAGGATGGACACATGTTGTTTTAGAACAACGAATTTGGTAAAAACAATGGTGAGCTGCTTGAATGCAGATTCTGTGGAAAGTTGAGGTATCATGCTCGTAAAGGGGCAAAACGTAATTATAAACTCATCCTTGTAAAGTCGATGTTCTATTTTCCTATTGTTCCAAGGTTGCAAAGAATGTTTGCATTGCCTGAAATTGCGCAGAAACTGACTTGGCATTATGACAATAGGCGTACCTCGGACATTTTACGCCACTCATCTGACGGTAAAGCGTGGAAGCACTTTGATCAAGTGCATTTAGATTTTGCCCAGTTTCCTTGATTTCATGGAGCATCTACCGGTTCACCTTGCATATGAAGCAAGGTTTGGTGGACCAGTTCAACTCTTGTTTATTATGAGAAATAAAAACATTTAATTATAATCATTATATTAAAATTAGCGGTTTACAGTTACGTCATTGATTATAAAATCTTATGAAATCTTTATTCAGAAAGAAAACACTCAAATAAACACAATATTGTATATTTACGGTATGTGTTTTTTAAAACACCGTGTCGTAAATACATTATTTAAGGTATACTGAAAAAATTAGACTAACCGTTAAAGAATATACATCCGGATGTAGTCTCCAAGTGGGACCTACCACAAAAATGGCGCCTTTTCCCTCCTCCCTCCCCTTGGCGCCAAAACAATACCCCCCCCCCCTCCCCCAACCGCAATGGCAGATCGACTTTGAGAGGTGTGAGGGCAATTGTCCCCACACCATAAAAATATTTTACTTGATGTTACAAAAATATCTTTTGCCCCCATAAAAAATAGGGTTGGCCCCCATAAGCTATTGGATTTTTAAATTATTTGTACAAAATTACAAGAAATATAAGTGAGAATAATGGGTACTAATTTTATTGCTCTCTAAAAATAGAAAGTATTGGTTTAATCTTTAAAAAATTAAGTATTAGTCAAACTAGTCTCTTAAGATGACTAATTTGACCTTTATTTCATGACCAAGTTAATACTTTTCATTTTGAACGGGCTAAATAAGTGCCAATTTTTTTGTATCCGTTTTGTTATCTACTCCGTTTTATTGTGAGAATATGTATTTTTTAAATATTTATAATAATTTTCTTATAAGAAAATATCAGATTATTTTTTGCCCTTATTGCTAAAAAAATTTGGATCCGCCACTGCCCCACCCCCTACCCCCCCCATCTACCCTCCTTTTTTTCTTCTCCAAACTCTCTCCCCCTCTTTTTTTTCCCTTCTTTTTTTCTCATATTTTTGTTCCCCTTTTTCCTCTCTCCCTCTCTCTCTCCCTTCATGTTTTATATTTGAGTGGTACTTTACAATTTTATATGAAAATTTAATTGTTTAAGTAGCCGAAATTTATTCCTCCATAATCAAATTTATGGAATCAAACATTAATTTCGTAACAAATTATATAAAGTGTTACGTTATGCATTGTATTTTTAGGTACTTTAGTGTCCGAAAAAATTTAATTGTTTAAATATGTGAAGTTTGTTCCTTAGTAACCAATTTTATTTAAAAAGAGTTAATTTTATAACAAAATATAAATTTAATTTTGTGCCAAAATATGTAAAGTGTGACGCTAATTAGTAGTGTGTTCTGTGGTGACTTAGGGTTCAGAAGTAAGTTTAGATTGTACATATATCCAAAACGGATTTACCTAACAAATAGATAAATCCGTTGTCTAATTAACACAACTGATTTATCTATTTGATAGATAAATTCGTTTTGGGAAAATTTATTGCTAAACGGATTTATCTGCAAATAGGTAAATCCGTTGTGTTAATTTTAGACAATGAATTTACCTATTTGTTAGATAAATCCGTTTTGTATAAAAATTTAAAAAAATTCAACATATAATTAGAAATTGAAGACATAATAATCAAAAATATATCGTATTATACACAATATTGTATTAGACAAAACGTAAACCGTGTAGATATTCGTTACAGGTGACAATGTTGTACGCCAGGTAGATAATCTAGGCTTAAAACCTGGTTTTCAGGCAACCTACTCCGATTGTTCTAAAACCAAAACCATTAATTTCGAAAAAATCAGGGACCATGACTACCTAAGAAGGAACTTCTATCAAAATCTCAAATTCCATCGTTTACTATTTTTTATTAATTTTTTAATTTTTCATAATCTCCAAAAAATCTAAAAAAAAATTGCATAGCCTTATTTTGATTTTATTAGAGTTTTAGGGGTGTTTTTATATTTTTTAGATTAGTTTTAGTTGTTCAACTGATTTTTAGTGATATTTTTATAACATTTTTTCTAAAAATTTAAATAAAGTAAATTCTATTTTTTAATACATTACGTATTTATCTCATAAAGGGATAAATCCGTTTTGTTACCCAACAACTACGAATTTATCTTTATATGAGATAAATCTGTTGGCAAAAAATTTAAGTATGTCGGAATTTTCATAAATCCGTTTTGCAATTTTTTATAAATGGATTTATGTATTTAAAAACATAAATCTGTTTTGAATTTAAGAAATGGGTAAATTTGAAAAAAGAAAATAAATGGGGTATAAGAATTGGCACGTGTATGCTTTGGACCATTACTTCGAAACATTGATCCTGTTGACCCGAAAAAAAAAAAACATTAATCCTCTTCACCTAAAATTCTGATTCTTTTTTACCAAAAAAAAATATCCTGAGCTTTTTTTTCTGGAGATATCTAAGTGCATTGGTTTTGTCGACAACCAAAAGTTACAAATTCAAAAGATTTTAAAAATCAATTATAAATTATATTTGCCGTTTGTTTTTCCCACTCTCACTCCCCCTCCTACTCAAAACACACTCCATAAGGGTGGGAAAAGACCAAAATGCCATTAATGAAATGGGCAAAGCGTCTTTTTTTTTTAAAAAAAAATCACCGGTTTGAACACTAGCATTCGAACCTGTTCGAACAGAGTCATCCGAGTGTGTTAAAAATTGACACACACCCTCTTATGCAAAATTTAACAGGTTCGAATGGCACCAATCGCACCAGTTCGCATAGGCGTATTTGAACGACCTATTTTATTCCGTTTGTATTTCTTAACCGAACCAGTGTTATAGGATTCCAAATAATAGACGCCTTAGATTTCACCGACAGTTTTAATCAACGGGTTACAATCAGTCAAATGTGTCAGATAAAGAAGTGGATGTCATTCCATTGGGAAAATGTGCCTGAACAAATAGAATTTAAACGGCTCAGATTTGTGATCTAAAAATGACATCAACGGCTCACATTTTACAACGCCTATTATAAATAGGGTTACAATTTCTTCACCACTTCCTCACAGCTTCTTCACCAAACCCTACTCTGCTTCTTCACAAATACAACCAACCTGAAGTGGAATGACAGTTGTGCCCAACCCAGTACTCAAGCGACAAATTCTTAACGACCCTTCATCACTGTGGAACTGTCACCACCGGGGAAGATGGTGTTGTGTTTCGTTGTCCTAATCATATCTTCTATAGGCTGAATAAGGACATCACATTCGCCCAGCTCAAGGAAAAAGCTGAGAGGAAGATTCGTACAGAAGGAGAGTGGCGTAAAGACGTGGAGCGTATACGTAACTGAAAGTATCACTGTGGAGATGACGGGACTGTCCGTTATTCAGTTATGGAGATTCGCAGCGACGACGGCGTTCGGGAAATGATGGAATCTCATGCTAAACTTCCAATGGGATGAGTATCTTGGAGTTGTACGTGGACAAGATTCGAATTCCAGAAAATGTCATTTATCTTCTGCAACAGGGACTACCCAAATAAACACTAGTTTCTTAGTTGTTTGCTTATGTTGGTTTTTAACCGCTTTGATGTCTTTCGTATCTGATGTACGGTTATGCTTTCTAATAAAAAACTATTTGTCTAATTTAAATACCACTGTAACATAGATTACTAAGTACTAAATAAGTCATAAATATCCATACACCAGTTTGAAAAATATTGAAACAAAAATATAACAATCTAAATTAAAGACTGGTCACAACATTCCCATCAGCATCACTCCCATCATCATCGCTCCCATCATAACTGGCAAGAAATTCTCGATAATCAGAATCAGTAGAAGCAGAACTAGAACTAGCGTCGTCTTCCTCTACTGGGGCAACAATCTAGTCATATTGAAACGGCCATCGTATGTTTATGAAAGTCTTACTTGAACACTGTCCACACCCCCATACACATTTCATATACCCTGTGTATCATTCTGCAGCTTCTCAGTACGTCTGACAAAACAAGCAGGGAAGATATTACGGCCAACATCTGGAATTAAGTGGCAAATAATAGGCAGTTCTAGCACCTGATAGATATGGTGTGGAATTTGGATCCTCTCGGAATTTCGTTCAATGACAGTTACGAATTTCATAGCTGGGAAACAGAAAAAACAACAATTAACAGTATTAAAACAATTAGACTAAAACAATTTAATTAAAACAGTACAATTAAACTCCCAATAAAGTAAAAAACCAAAAAATACAGAGAATGTACTGTCAAACGACGATTCGAACAGCCCCATTCGAACATCCTCACAAGTCAAAACAACCTACATTTGTATGCCTGCATTCGAATGGCCTTGTTCGAACATCTTCGTCTTCACCGGTTCGTATACGACCGTTCGAATCGAGCGTTTGTACAGGAAAAAAAATAAAATGGTGTAAAGAGGGAAGAGGCTTACAATGAACAAAATGGAACGACTAGAGAGGGTGAGAGGAGGCGAACAAAACCCAGTAATCCTTGTGGGTGTTAGTGGAGGAGATTAGTGAGAGATTGGAGAAGATTGAGTGAGAGTTTGGAGGAGTTGAGGGAGAGGGAAAGACAGCGGTTAGGGTTCGGTTAGGGGGGAAAGTGAGAGGAGTGAGGGGGAGTGAAGGGGTGTGGAGGGATTAGTAGGGAGTGTTTAATTTTTCGAGGGGGGTAGTTTGGGGTTTTTAGGTTTTAAGGGGTGTGTTTGAGTAGGAGGGGGAGTGGGGAAAGTAGTTGCCTTATTTTTAAGTAGAGAATTTGTTATCCCAAAATTTCGACAATGCCTTAAATGAAGTATTAGGTAGGTTTGTTTCTTCATTAATGGTGTCTTGGAAACTACAAGTCAGCATCAAGTCAATTCACTATCAATTCGACAGAAAAGGTGTCTAGGTGTTGGTAGCGGGAATGAACTTCGACAAGCAAAGCAAAGGAGCTTTCGACAAGACAAATCTTAATCTTTCGACAAGGCAAGGTTCAACGTTTCGACAGGAAGTTGACAGCGGTTTAGTCGAAATTCAAAGAGAAGGGCAGTTAGTGGGCGGTTACTTTCTCTCACGTTTAGTAGGCAGTTACTTTTCCTTATGTTTGTTTCTAAGAGTATAAATACTATTTTGTAATAGAAACTCAGGGTCACAACATAAACACAACATTCTGAAACTCTAACTTCCAAGTCACAGCGAAAACGAGTGGACAGGATCATTGTATGTGCTTGTGTACCAATTTCTTATTTTCAATGCAATCATTTACTGTTCTTTTATATTTCTGGCAATTACTTTTTCGTTTCATTTACAATCGTGTTCTTCGCACAAGTTACTTCTTTTAAAACTATCAAAAACACAAAATATACAAGAGCAATTGTCAAGAGATCTTCTAGTTTGATCTCACAAACTCAATATTTAAAACTAGTGATTGTTTGCTAAAAACACCAGCAAACAAATTGGCACGCCCGGTGGGACATTGCCTTTGATTTTGTGTTTTTTCTGTTAGTGCATGTATTTGGATGCGCTTGAGGAGTGGTAGAATGGTGCGTACTAATTCTAATAATGCATCTAGTTCTAACCCTGTGGTATCACAAGGGCAAGGAACAACCATGGATTCTGTAAGTGTTAGCGCTGGAAATGTTGCAGGGACAATAGCCCCAATAACATCAATAACCGTTCCTGCAATGTCGATGACCAATGTTGGGTCGACGCAATCTATGTCTTTGCCACCAAATGTAGGGCTTCCTTCTAGCCCTTATATGGCAACATGTAATAGTTTAGAGACACGTTTCCAGAATATGAGTCTACCACCATATCCTTTTGGTATGTATGACATGCCTACTGGAATGCCACATGTTTCGACCTTTTCTCCTTCACATGTTTCTTCTGAGAGCATACAGGGTCGAAATCCTAATGCATTAACCAATGCATCTTTGTTGGCATTAAGACAACAAGTGGATGAAAGCAACCATGATATGGTTAATATGCTGACTCAACAGATTGGCACGATTTTCAATCCATTAATTCAAAATACCAATACAAGTTATCAGATGTTGGCAACTCAAATGGGTAGGATTGCCGATTTCTTTGGGACTCCGACGGTTAATAATAGGCAAGTACCCAATTGTGGGAATAATGTGCCTGGTACTCCACAGAGATCGGTTACAGTCGAAGCCCAAGCAGTTGTAGGCGAACAACAAGGAATGGGAAACCATGTCCCTGAAGTAGTTTTGGTAAATCGAAACCAAAACGCTGATGAAGTTGTTCGACAAGTGCAACGGAATAATATTGGCGCTCAAGATAACATAGCCACTTTAGTAGAAACTATAATGGCACAAAATGGCCTTAACATAGGTTTGCATAGGCCTAATTTCATATCACCATTGTGTGAATATGTATTACAAACAGAGTTGCCAAGAGGTTGGAAAATTCCCAAGTTTACTAAATTTGGGGGTGACAAACGAATCTACAGTCGAACATATTGCCCGTTACATGACTGAGGCAGGGGATATAGCCCAAAATGAGAACTTGAAAATGAAATATTTTCCAAATTCTCTAACTAAGAATGCTTTTACTTGGTTTACCACCTTACCTCCTGGTTCTATGTTCACATGGGGGCAACTAGAAAAAGCGTTTCACGAACAGTTTTACATGGGCCAGTCGAAGATTAGTCTCAAAGAATTGGCCAGTGTTCGACGTAAAGTGCCTGAAGCTATTGATGATTATTTAAATAGATTTAGGCTATTGAAGGCTAGGTGTTTCACACAAGTGCCTGAGCATGAACTTGTTGAAATGGCTGCTGGTGGCCTTGATTATTCAATTAGAAAGAAATTAGATACGTCTCATTTGAGAGACATGGCCCAATTAGCCGATAGAGTTCGACAAGTTGAAAGGCTCAAAGAAGAAAAAACTAGGGTGAACAAATTCCATAAAAAAGAAAACACAGTGGGGTTTCATAAAAAGGAAAAAATAGTCTATGTTGATGAGGAATTCGACTTTGCATTTAGCGATGTCGATGCAGAAGAGATAGACGTGGCTGATCTTAAGCCTGGTCCTCCTTATTCTTGTAAACTATTAAGGCCTGCAAATGAGAATAACCCTGTGGAGCCTAAAAATGATAGATTTGTGCCAAAAACTTATACTTTTGATGTTACTAAATGTGATGAAATTTTTGATCTTTTAGTAACTGATGGTCAAATAATAGTGCCTAATGGCCTGAAAGTACCATCTCTCGAACAGAGAAAGAAAAAGGGTTATTGTAAGTTTCATAATTTTTGGGACATACTATTGACCGCTTGCTGCGTACTTTTTGGGGACTTAGTACGAAAGCAATCGAAGAAGGAAGGCTTAAATTCGGTGATAAGAAAAACAAAGCTCAATGCAAATTGATCTTGACCCCGTTGATCAAGGCTGAAGCCATGTATGCAGAACCTGTCGAAATGAATGTAAGCATGGTCGACGTTAAGATGGTGGGCTCTCCTAAAAATGTTAAGTCTGCCACAGAAAAACTCAAGAGTGTCGTACGTGGAGATGATGTTACACAAAAGATAACTCAAGAAGAGTATGATGAGAAAGTGCAGTTTGTTTACCCAAAAGCTGAAGAGGAATTGATAGATTTCCTTAACAGATGTAAGTTGAAAAACTCTGAAGTGATGCTTTGCCCTAGATGCAGTGTTGTCTTTGACAAGGAGGCAGCCAAGAGTGTCGAAGGTTATGGGGTTCGACAACCACTAAAAAGAAAATGGCTAGATAAGAGGCCAAAATTTGATTTCAAAAAAGGAGATCTTCCTTACAAGGCTAAGGTGTCAACTAAGCCTTCGACAAGTAAGCAGCAGTTTGTTAACAAGAATACAACGAAGAAAGAGTTCGTGCTGTCAGCGTCTGCTAAGTCATTTGTTCCAATGGCAAGCCTTCCAAATGAGAAGTGGATTCATGCTGGTTGCAAGCACTACAAAAATGCTACTCCACAGGTTGAAGTGGTTAAGCCAGATGTGAGTGATGCTGCAAAGTACAACTACAGGAACAATTATAAGGATAAGAACCCAATGACGAAGACTCAATGGCGTCGGTTCCAACGATCAAAGAAGAAAGCAGCACTTGCTGCCAATGAGCAGACTCCAGGAAGTTCGGAGGTAGCAAAGAATGTGACTACAAAAGTTGATGGAACTGCGAAGGTGAACATACAAACTGCAAATCAAGTGAATACTGGGAATAAGGCCAAAGGCAAAGCTATTGTTATAGAAAAGCCAAGAAGGCCTGCAACTGAAGGAATCTTTCCCCCATTGTCGTCTCTAAAAATGAAAAATGATGAGTTCGACATGGACGAAGATGTGACATCAGATTTTGAAGATTCTGAAGGTGATTTTGATGTCATATGTAATGTGGTGTCTATCATGCCTAGTGAATACGATGTCATTACGGTTCCTAATGACATCGAAGAGAATTTCACTGAAGACATGGCTAATCATAAGCCAGTGTGCTATTATGTTATGAATAATGGTTGTGTCGAAGACCAAATGGCTGCTTTCGAGAAGCCAGATGAAGGCATGCAACATCATCTAAAGCCATTGTATGTGCAAGCCAAAGTGAATGGTGTAGGCATTAACAAAATTCTAGTGGATGGAGGTGCTGCAGTGAACTTAATGCCTCAAGTCTTGTTGAAGACAATAGGAAAATTCGACACAGATCTCAAACCTCACAACATTGTCCTGACTAATTATGAAGGAAAATCTGGCCAATCTTTGGGGGCCATAGAGGTTGAGATAATGGTAGGCACTGTAAAAAGAACTACTATGTTCTTTGTTATAGCCTATAAGGCAAGCTACAACTTACTCCTTGGCAGAGAATGGATACATGGAGTGGGTGTTGTGCCTTCAACTCTGCATCAACGACTTGTGATGTGGAAAGAAGATGGTCTAGTGGAGTATGTCGAAGCTGACCAAAGCTATTTTCTTACTGATGTGAACCATGTCACAAAGTAAATTTTGAAAAGCGAATGGCGAATATTGCGCCATGTACATCTTCCAACCAAGCATATATCTCTTCTGACAATGTGCTTTCTTCAGTTCATCTCTACCCAACTCATGGTTTTGTTTGGGAGAGGGAGACAATGGAAGATATAGGTGTTTATCCTGAAGGTGTTCTACCTCCAACAGGATGGGACACTGAATCTTAAAAGAATTTAGATGTCAGTACCCAATGCATGGGATAGAATTACGGCCTACATGGCCGAAAATAAAGTAAAAGCGGCTTTGGAGGCCGAAATAATTCAACAAACAATGGCTGTCGAAGCCATAGATTCGTCTGAAGAAAATGGCGAAATCATAGATGAAAAACTTGATTGCATTTATGATGATGAGCCATTAGGTTTTGAAAAGGATCCTAGAGATTCGACAAGACGTATGCAAGCTCAAGATCCAGTGGAAGAAGTGGATTTGGGAAATGGCTTAGTTAAAAGGCCAACGTACATTAGTGCAAACCTTGATGCTGCCTTCAAAACCCAAGTTATCTCACTACTACAGGAGTTCAAAGATTGTTTTGCGTGGGAGTATAATGAAATGCCTGGTTTGAGTCGAGAAGTAGTGGAGTTGCAAATACCTATTCGACCGGAAAGAAACCAGTAAAGCAAACACCAAGAAGATTTGCTCCTCAAATATTGGCTAAGATCAAATAAGAGATTGAAAGGCTGTTCAAGAGCAAATTCATCAGAACTGCCAGGTATGTTGATTGATTTTAGAGATTTAAATAATGCAACACCCAAAGATGAATACGCTATGCCTATAGCTGAAATGCTAATAGATTCAGCAGCAAGGTTTGATTATCTCAGTATGCTAGATGGTTATTCAGGTATAATCAAATCTTTATTCTTTGAAGAGGGCGTGTAAAGCTTGACTTTTCGATGTCCGGGGCATTAGGCGTTTATGAATGGGTGGTAATGCCCTTTGGTTTAAAAAATGCTGGTGCAACTTACCAGAGAGCAATGAATTCTATGTTTCATGATTTTATTGATGATTTTATGCAAGTATACATAGATGATGTGGTGGTCAAATCCTCCTCAGCAATTGATCATTTAGACCATCTTCGACGTTCTTTCGAAAGAATGAGGAAATATGGATTAAAAATGAATCCAACCAAATGTGCTTTCTGTGTACGTGGAGGTGAATTCTTGGGTTTTGTAGTACACAAGAAAGGCATAGAAATCAATCAAAATAAGACTAAGGCAATTATGGAAACAAAAGCTCCTTCCACCAAGAAAGAACTTCAGTCATTGTTGGGAAAGATTAATTTCCTTCGAAGATTTATATCAAATCTAAGTGGCAAAACACAAGCATTTTCGCCATTGTTGAGACTGAAGAAAGAAGACGAGTTCAAGTGGGAACAAGTCCATCAAGCAGCTTTTGATGACATTAAGTCTTATTTAGTGAAACCACCAATTTTGTTGCCTGTTATTAGAAACAAAGTCTTTGAAATTGTATATAGCGACTTACGATAACACAATAGGTAGTATGTTAGCACAAGAGGATGATAGTGGTGTCGAAAGAGCCATTTATTACCTTAGTAGGGTTTTAATTGATCTTTGAAACAAGGTATAGCCCAATAGAAAAGTTGTGCCTTTGCTTATATTTCTCATGTAACGAAGTTAAAGCAATATTTAAAGCCGCTGATGTTTATGTTTATTCGCATTTTGATGTTATTAAGCATATGTTATCAAAACCAATGCTGCATAGTAAAATTGGTAAATGGGCTTTAGCTTTGTTAGAATATAACTTAACTTATCAACCTCTTAAATCAATTAAAGGACAAGTGGTTGCTGATTTTATAGTAGACCATTCTGTTGTCGAACATGAGATGAATTTGTTAGACATGCGTCCTTGGAAATTATACTTCGACGGCTCCAGCCATAAAAATGGAGTTGGTATTGGAATCTTGATCATTTCCCCAGAGAATATTCCAACGAAGTATAGATTTAAAATTCGAGGCTTTTGCTCCAATAATGAAGCTGAATATGAGGCTTTGATAGTAGGCCTTAAAATTTTACTCGAGTTGGGGGCAAGTCATGTAGAAATAAAAGGTGATTCTCAATTAGTTGTCAAACAATTGACAAAAGAATACAAATGCATTAATGAGCGCCTTATTAAGTATTTTATTGTTGCCAACACTTTGTTAAAAATGTTTACATCTGTACACCTAGAACATTTACCACGAATTGAAAATCAAGTGGCAAATGAATTGGCACAAATTGCTTCAGGCTACAAAGTTTCGAAACAAAGTCTAGAAGAGTTAATTGAGATAAAAGACAAACTCATTTCAAATGACTCTCTTTATAACGACACTCCTTCGACATTATTGTCAACACCAAAAACTGGGGGGGCAATAAATCCAGATGAAGGGTTTGTCGAAAAACGTCACATTGTTGATAGTATTGACTTAGTAGAAATATTTGCTCTTGACAATATGGTTGATAATGATTGGCGGAAACCTATTGTAGAATATCTGCAAAATCCTACAGGAAACACCAATAGAAAAGTGAAGTACAGAGCTCTAAGCTATGTGATAATTGGGAATGAATTGTTCAAACAAACTCCTGAAGGGGTGTTATTAAAATGTCTTAGTGAGAATGAGGCATATTTAGCAATTTCTGATACGCATAGTGGAGCATGTGGCTCACACCAAGTAGGCCACAAAATGAAATGGTTATTGTTTCGACAAGGAATGTATTGGCCAACTATGTTGAAAGATTGTATAGAGTTTGCTAAAGGTTGTCAAGAATGCCAAAAGCATGCTGGAATACAACATGTGCCTGCAAATGAGTTACATTCTATAGTTAAACCTTGGCCATTTAGAGGATGGGCTTTAGATGTGATTGGGGAGATAAAACCAACTTCATCAAAAGGTCATAGATATATCCTTGTAGGAATTGATTACTTTACTAAATGGGTAGAAGCAATACCTTTAGCCAATGTTGATCAAGAAGCAGTAATAAAGTTTATTCAAAATCATATCATTTATAGATATGGGATTCCAGAAACCATTACTACAGACCAAGGCATTGTTTTTACTGGTCGAAAAATGGTAGAGTTTGCTTCTGAAATTGGTTTTAAGTTATTAACTTCAACACCATACTACGCACAAGCCAATGGTCAGGTAGAAGCTGCCAATAAAATCATTATTAATTTGATTAAAAAGCATGTTGGACGAAAACCCAAAAATTGGCATAGTACTCTTGATCAAGTATTGTGGGCTTGTCGAACTTCACCCAAATAATCTATCAACACTACTCCTTACAGGCTAACATTTGGACATGATGCAGTGTTACCTGTTGAAATTTGTTTACAATCAACAAGAATTCAGAAACAGTGGGAAATTCCTTCTGATCATTATTGGAATATGATGATTGATGAATTGGTTGATTTAGACGAAGAGAGGTTGTTGGCTTTAGAAATGCTTATTCGATGAGAAGAGAGTAGTAGCTAAAGCTTATAACAAAAGGTTAAGTTAAAAACCTTTGAGGAAGGGGAGTTAGTGTGGAAAGTCTTGTTGCCTATGGACAAAAAATATAGAGTCTTAGGCAAATGGTCACCAGGATGGGAAGGCCCATTTCGCGTATTGCAATGCTTTTCAAATGGTGCTTATGAAATCGAAGAGCTAGGTGACGAAAATAGAATATTTAGAATAAATGGCAAATACTTAAAACAGTATAAGCCAACGTTAACTGAGATAAGAATCGAACAAACATAGATAAATGAAATTTGTTCAAAATGGTAATGTGTGATGCAAAATCGAAATTACATAACCATTGTAAGATTTCTAAAGCTATTACAGAATCTTAAAGGTTCTTCAAAGAGGTTTTGAGCCTCTCAAGAACATTAGCACTTAAAGAAATGGAAGTCTCAATAAGGTTTAGGTCTATGTCGAGCTGAGCAAGGGTAATGTGATGTTGATTGGCTTTTTCCAAATGATCTATGGCTGTCAACGCTTTAGTTGCTGTGTTCGTCGAAGAAGAATTCCCCATCCTTTCTTGGACCAAACATTTCTGGTACTTAACATTAGACAATTTGGCTTGGATGATTTTTATCTCTTCGATATAGCGTGTGATTTTCACATCCCACTCAGCAATTTCTTTCTCGTCCTTTTCTGCCTGTGCTTCAAGAGCTTCGATATCATCTTGAACAGCCTTAAGAGAGACAATTTCTTTTTCACGAAGTTGATTTTCCTGATCTTTCTGCCTGAGAATGTTGGATCGTTGTGTGATTAGAAGAGAGAGTTGCTCGAAGAGAGGACCGCTCAATAAAGAAGGTGAGGAGATTTTGAGGAGGATCTGAATTGGTCATTTTCTGAATGAGTGATTTGATCTCGAAATACTCAGAAGGGTCTTGTTCAATTTTCGCCACTAGATCCCCCTCTAATACTTTAGCCTTCAATTGACGAAGTAAGCCTTCTGTCGACTCCTAGTTGATAGAAATAAGAGAAGTGTTCGAAGAGCTGCAAACCAAATGTGTCGACGAACTTTGAAGACTCGACATAATCTTCAAAGCTGCCAAATGATCTTTCTTTTTCAGTTCAGACAATTCTTTGTCACTGACAGCACTATTAGTCGACTCTTTGGCAGAAGTATCTTGGTTTTCAGGCTCATTCCTTCTAAGTTCTCTTTCTCCTTGGTCAGTCATGGCTTCGTCATGCTGCTCTTCAGGAATGGCTTCTACTTCTTGTCTTTGCTTTTCTGGATCTTTGGGTCCCAAAGCTTGGGTATTTTCTTCAACAAGAGCCTCTCGTTCGACGCCGTCAGCATTTGAGATGGTTGCATCAACAATTGGAAGCTCAGGTTCGACAATTTCTTGGGGAATTCCCTCAGCAGCTACACCAGAGGGTAATGAAGGCAGAGAGGGTCTTGTAGAAGAAAGTTCTCGTGCTGCAACTTCAGTCAAAGTTTCGACGACAGGAGTGACAACAGGTTGTTTGTCTACCTGTGTACATTAAATTGTATTAATAATGTTGAAATTGGAAAGTTATAAAACGAAAGAGGTTCAAAATAACTCTGAAAGAATATTTACCTTAAGCTTTTTGACTGGAGGAGAAAGCTAGAATTCAGAAGGTTCGTTAATAGTAATGCCTTTTGTTGCCCTTTGAGGATCAAGCAAGGCTCTTTTTCTTGATCTTTGTATAAGGGGAACATTGTCTCCATCACTTTCAGTATCCTGAAAAAAGAGCTCAGTTTATAATACAAATGATATCACAAACAAGTGATAAGTTTGAAAGAAGTTTCGACAGACTAATGAGGTTTATATATACTACCTCAGAACTGGAAGAGATGACCAGTTTCCCTTTAACTTTGGTTTTCTGAAGAGGGCTTGGCGCTTTGGTTATTTTCTGGGAGAAGGAAATTTTCGACGTGATCTAGAGGTAATATAAAATAAAAAAAACGTGAAATAAGTGGATAGCAACATACCTTTTTTGGTTGAGTTTTGGAGTAGGACTTGTTTCAATTGTCTTCTTGGCTTTTAGGGAAGATTTCTTTGTGGTTGTCTTGCTTCCTGTGCCCTTCAACTTCACTACAGTTTTCTCTAATGTCGAAAATAGTGATAAGCAAGTGGCAATAAGATTCAACTACAAGTATCTAAAGTCTAGAAAGCTTTAAACGTCGAAGAGGCACATACATGTGTTTCGCGAAGGGAAGGCAACCATCAATTTCTTTAGGAGACTCTCGACAAAGGTATCATTGGCTTCTCCAGCGGCAGTAGTGTAATACTTGGACCACCAGTCATGAAACTTTGCAGTGCATGAGAATCTTGGATTGTAAGTGATATGTTCGAAGTTCAAAGCTCTGTAATGGAATTTCTTGAAAGCTTGTTCATAAGCTTTCTCTGTTTCTGGACTTGTAAATTCTCGCTATTAAATTACACAGGCGCAGGTCGAATTTGGCAGAGCCCAAATTGCCTTGCAAAGTAACTTGGGAAGTATCTGGTGATTCCAAGATTATTCTTATTTTTGCTAAGTGTGAGTCTTGTGGAAAGAAGTGCTGGGGAAAGATAAGCTTGCCAAATCTGATTAGTTTCTTCAGCATGTTCGACAGAGGAAGGGGGAAATGGTCTTCTAAACCAAGATGGTCCATGAGGTCTTTGTACAAAAGGGGCCATAGAGTCTATGAAATTGGTGCAGTTCAGGAGGATTTTGAAATAAATAGAGAAAGATTCTTCTGCAGAAAGGTTTGTTTGTTTAGACTTTAGTTGTGCCAATCAAATTCCTTCAGTCCTTCTTTTTTCTAGAGATGGTTGAGCTGTTTTAGGAATGAATAGGCCAAGTCTAGATTCAAAAGTATCTAGAAGCCACAATTGTAATAGCCACATAGAACCATAAGCCAGAAATTTCGTCGTTGGTTCATCTTCCCTCAATTCTATGACAGCATTATCAAGTTGTTGGTGCAGAGATCCTAAAATCAATTTGGCAAGATTGATATTTTGCTGTGCATGAAGTTGAGTAGCCAATGGGATGAAAGATTTGGAAACTTGAAGAGAACGTGAGCAAAAAACAAAAAGGGATAACCAAAGGGTTGGAAAAGCTACATGTTCTAAATCAGATACTTCCTCAGTGGCAGTATCATGATGATCACTGATGTAAGGGGCAAAAGAAGCGTTAGTGAAGTTGAAGTCATAGTCATTGGCAGGAAGTTTAGGGTTGAAGGTTTCACCTAAAGGTTTTAAACCAGTGATGGCAGCAACATCTAAAAGAGTGGGAGATATCATACCACACTTAAGGTGAAGAATATGTGTGGCACAATCCCAAAATTGCATTGCTGCCAAGATCAAGGTACTATCATATTTAGGCCCATACCTCGACAATTGAATGAGGTCAAATATGCCTTGTTGTTTCCAGATAGTGGCTTTCTTAGCCTCTACTTTATCAAGCCAATCTAGGTAAACTTGTTGGGAAACCCTAGGTGCAGACCTAAAAACCCTAAGAGGATTATTCAAAAATTCTAAATGGAAGGTGTTCCTGGGTGTATTAGCAATTACGAGGACTGCCAACAGCAATTGGACCTGCGGCCCAGCCCATCTCGATCGGCCCAAACACGCTGCTTGGAGCGCAATTCTCGCCGGCCGAAATCTTCGCTAACGGTCGGACCTCGCAGTATATATACGCCATTCGCATATGGCATCAGTGCACGTTCTCTAACCTTGTGCTATCTCTGCCGAGCGACCTCTCACTAGATCGTCGGAGTGTCTTTGCAGTACCACCCGAGGTGCTCAACGCGTGAAGCGTGGACCGGTCCTTTCACTCATTCAACGGCCGCCCATAGGCGAATCAATCAACACTTCAACACTTCATTGGTCAAGGTACGATCAATTGGCGACCACGTGGGGAGCCCGTGCGCGCTATCCTACCACATTCATGGCTCCACGCGACCGCCCCGCACGCGGGCCGCTTCGACGACTCAATCCTCCCCGGCAGAATCAGCAATGAACCCGGAGGGCGTGGCGCCACGATCCACGAATCTCAAGGACTTCCACGACAAGAGCCCCGGTGCACAGCGGCCGTGGGACCGGTCCTCCGCCAGATCCATCCGCCGTTCTCGAGACCTACCGCCGAAATTTGGTTGAAGCGGGCATTCAGAACCTCTACCGGATCATGTCACTCAAGCCGTTTTGCGGCTCCGCAAAACAAAAATCAGTGATCGCGCATCGAGATGCGCTCATCTCTCAAGACGAGAGAGGTTCGATTCGGGGCGCACAGGCGCGAAGACGGAGAACATACGCTGCCGCCGACCGGCGTAGCGGCACACCGCTCCCCTCCTCGAAGGAGCATCTCTCGCCGAGAGAGCACTACTCATCGCTCTCCGGCAAGAAGAAGCAGGGCGCACAGATCGCCCCCAAGCAGGAACGAGCGTAGACGCCGTTCGATGTCCTATGATTATGAAGATTCCAAACTACCGTCCCGACACCGTCGCTCACCTGCAGTACTCCTCCAATGAGTCGTCCGGTCACGCGTCGGTCGAGAAGCAGATCTTGGGATTCTCGTGAAGAGCTGGAAGATTACAGAAATGGGAGAATTAGGGACGTTTCGCATCGGCCAAGGAGAGGCCAAAGCGAGCGACCCAGAAGGCCTCCTCAGCATCCACCAACTGGCCCGTCCGGAGGATTCTATGGAATGCCGGGCAACGAGGCGTGCCTCGCAATGCAACCCTTTGGGTCGAACGGCATTCAGAATGAACACGGCCCGTTCTCCGGGAGATCAGCGTTACAAGATTAGAGACCTCGCAAGCCGCCCAATCTCAACAAGTTTGACTACGAGGAGATCCGCACAAGCATCTCCGTTACTTCAATAATTCTGCCGCTGCTATAGGGAATTGGGACCGACCATGAAATGCGAGGCTTTTTCCCGATCTACGGGCCGTAGAGCATTGGAATGGTGGGAGTCTCTGCGACCCAATTCCATCTCCTCTGGGACGACTGATCGAGAATATTCTGTCTCACTACATCGCAAACCGCCGCCAATATCGGTATGAAGAATACTTGGACTCTGTTGTTCAAGGAGATAATGAGACGCGAGGCGATATCGGCCCGGTTTAACATCGAGGTCGAGTCTGCATTCGTGACTTGTCGACAAGGACAAATTGAAATATCTCGAGCGTGGTATTCGACCAGGACCACCAGGTTCGTCGAAGAATTTACTTTGAATCATTACGAGGATCTCGGCCACTTCCTAACAAGGGCTAACGCCCACATGCGGTATGAAGAAACTCGGCAAGAAGAAAGGCCGTCGCGCCACGACCTAAAGAAGAAAATAGTAAAGCGACCGAAAAGGGCATGAAGGTCGCCGCGGCAATCGGCCCGACTTTCGAGATAAAAAGTTTGATCATCGCACTCGACTCAACACCTCCATTGCGCAGGATCTACGGCGAGTGTCGAATAATGAGTTTGTGGGAGTTAAGCGGCACGAACCACTGCGTGCTCAAGAAGGGGGCACGGCCAGACTAAAAGATCTTTGCCGCTACCACAAGAGTAAAGGGGCACGATACTAACGGTGTATAGCCTCAAAGATGATATTGAAGAGCTTATTCAGAAAGGCAAGTTGGGAAAGTATGTGAGGTCGGAGGAAGGCGACCGACCTCAAGAGAAGCGAAAGAAACCGATCCCCGACGGAGGAAAGGCGCCCTAGTTGTTTCAAGCGCCCAAGAGAAAGACCGATCGAAGATCGAGAAGCCCCGCGATCCGCAGGTGCATAGCGTTGC
This sequence comes from Oxytropis ochrocephala, assembly GCA_020916435.1. Lineage (NCBI taxonomy): Eukaryota > Viridiplantae > Streptophyta > Magnoliopsida > Fabales > Fabaceae > Oxytropis > Oxytropis ochrocephala. Next base: position 90,132,927 of record CM037093.1, on the reverse strand, counting down.
TATGGTCATCCACGGTGGCAACCCCTTTGGACCGTAGAGAATCAAACAAAGCCACTAAAAAGAAGTGGGGCGAGCTCGATGGTCGGTTCAACATCAACAGTCCCACCGGTCTCGAACAGACCCCCCATCTCTTTCGGAGATAGCGACCTGCACGATGGCAGGCCAAACAATTATGTTCCATTGGTAATCAGAGCTGTCTTGGCAAACACGGAGGTGCAGAGAATCCTAGTCGATCAAGGTAGCTCGGCCGATATCATGTTTGAAGACTTGATCGACAAAATAAAGGTTGATCGGAGCGAGATAATTCCCCAGGCCGAGCCTACCCCTCTAACAGGTTTCAATGGGCGACCACCCACCCGTTGGGAACGATCGAGCTGCTAGTCACGTTTGGTGACGACATTGGGGATGGTACTCTGTACAGGTCGGTCAGGACGACGTTCCTTGTACTCCCCCTCAAATCCTGCTATCAATGTATTATTGGTAGGCCGACTTTGGGTAAGCTAGAGGCCGTTACATCGGCCGGTGCATCTAAAAATGAAATTCTACAAAGACAAAGACGACCAAGTGGTCACCTGGCGGCGACCGACCAGAGAAAGCGCAAAGCGGTGCCACGACCGTATCAACAAATTTGTGATGAGGTAGACCTTGGCCCAAATGTTGAAGTAATTGGTGAAGGCCATCAAGTCAATGTCGATCCGGATGCTCGGTGCCACACATTTGAATGTAATGAACAATTTGAGTGTAATCGCGACCGACCTATGAATGAAAAGCGCGTGCAGCTCTTTTTCCCAGCGGTTTTTTTACGAGGCCCGACCTTTAGAAATATGATGTGTTACTTACCTTCTCGCAAGGATGTATGACCGTCGCCAAGATTGCCCGTGGCAAAGAGCGTCGAAGATTTATCAAAGTTGATTAGATCGTCGAAGCGATCTAAACCCAGAAGCGACCATCGAAATGGTCCCAATCGAGTGCCATCGAAATGGCCCGAGGGTTAAAACCGCAAACTTTAGATCGTCGAACGATCCAAATCGGCGACCATCGAAATGGTCCCAAACGAGCGCCATCGAAAATGGCCCAACAACGCTAGGTCGTCGAAGCGATCTACATCGAGTGCCATCGAAAATGGCCCGAGGTTAAGTGATAACCCATCGCGTAAGCCGTCGAAACGACCTACCTCAAATGCCATCGAAGGGCACGATTGAAGGTCGCCGAGCGATCAAGGCCCGTTGGGATATTAAAACTTATCAAAGAATGGATGCTTTGAAATAAGCGCGACGGCGACCGAGCGGTCTTAAGACTCGAAGACTTAGAGAAAAATAAACATACAAGGCGCGCGCAAAGAAAAGCGACCATAAGCGAGCGCTATCAGTAGCACGAAAGCGGCCGCCGAGTGGCCCACCGATTCAAAATGAATAAAGCGAACAAATGCAAGAAGCACGCAGACATAGCAATATAAATGTGAGCAGGCGTAATTAAAGGCAAACGAAAATTGTCATTACAAAGCGAGGACGCCTTGGTCGATGCCGGCGTCCACAAATCAAAAAGCGCACGAAGGCGAAGAAATTGTTGTGCCCGAAGGCAAGTTAAAGCGGTTACAAAATTTACACCGCTCGCAGCGGGCTTTAAAAAAAAGAATGGTGGTCGGGCGAATGGCGGTGCCTTGCTCGTCGACCTGCGAGCAACATGATCTTGTTGTTATCGACATAGTCGTGGGCTTGATCATCTTGTCATCAAAATTGATCTGCGCGGTCGGTATTCAACACCGCGCTGGCCAAGAGCATTGTAAAATTGCTCAATTGCGACCTCTCTGGCCGGCACAGGCCACCTTTCGGATCTTTTCCTCCGGCTCGGCCTTCTGCGCGCCCAATTGGCCTCTCGCTTCCCATAGCATCGAGATCGGTTTTGGGGTTGTGACTGGAGCAAAGAAGCTCCTTGTTCCTCTTTGCCAGCTTGGCCCGGTCCTCCTCCCCCCGTTTGAGGGCCTCCTTCTTCGACAGGGCGAGCTTGTCATATTTCTGCTGCGCCTCAGCTAAAGCCTTGTCCTTTCTGCAAAAAATTCGGATCGAAGGGTGGTTAGTCGGTCGAACAAAGGTAAGATGAAGAGTACAAGACTAAGAAAATAAAATTACCGTCAGATTCGGCCACCAGCTCCGCCATGAATTTCTCGACCCCCATGCAGAGAGAAGCGCAGAGCGCCATGGGCTTCCTTTGTATCTTATTCGGATCGGCCGCACCTAAACTTTCGAGCGAGATGATGGGAATCTCCTCTGCGTGCGGGCCGAGACCCGACCATCACGCCAGCCCGCTTGGGTGAGCGATCGGCTGGGAGGAGGCGGCGAGGGCTGCCGGCCGGCTTCTTCCCTTGGCTCTTAGGAGTTTGGGGACTTTTGAGGAAGATTGGGGTTATCCCCGCGAGAAGCGTCAAATCGTTTAGCCCTCCTTCGAAGCCGGGGCGAGCGGCGAGTTCGATTTTTGCCGGCCATTCTTTCTGCAAAATACCGAGCCATGAGTTAAAGAGAAAAAATCAATAACAGAATATAAGGACAAAAAAGTTCAAAAGCGAACCAATCTCGGCCTCCAGTTCTTGGCCTTCGTACAAGACAAAGGGTCGGCAAGGTATGTCGCCCTTAGGATCTGGGCGCATCATGCCCGCCAGCGACTTTATTATCTCCAAAGTCTCGGTCGGCCTCACCCAAGTCTTTCACTGTGTAGATGTAATCTCCCGGCCGCCTGCAGAAATGAGCCTCATTCCACATGATTGGGAAATAAGGGGGACCTAGCATCCCGTCCGGTTGAACCTCACAAACGGCCTTCCCGGCCTCCTCGGTGGGAACGATCCAAAATATTGACTTTTCGGACCGCTCCCAACGACTCTGGGCGCTTTGAAAACCGGTGGTGAGTCTTACGCATCTTGAAGGAGACTTGCTCCTCTTCTCCTTGTTGGCTTTTCTCCGAGCTAGCTAGCTCACTCAAAGATAGCAAAGAAAAGCATCATCGACACCGGCCGACCCGGCTTGGTCAAGGCACCTCAAAGGTCTTTCGCGCCCATGCGTTTGGATGAAGGCGAGAAGAGGCGACCCCAATATGGCGCGGGGCGTCGCGTTGGAATTCGGTAAAAGGAGGGTAATCTTCATCTTCTCGAACACGAGCCGATACATCGTGAACTTGAAGTTGGCGAGAATAAGTCGCGATATCTTCGCCTCCTTCATGCCTCTTATCCTCGGCCGGTGAGTCTTCAAGGAGGCTCGTAGATCGGGCAAAGCATCGTGACCGATCAGTAAGAATGCTCTGTTGGAGCGAAGAGTCTCCGACACCCAAGACATGTCGATCCACATCTCGAGCTACATCGGCTTGGACTTGGCCGACCGCCCGTTCGACCTCCGGCGTTGGCATTCGGACGAGAAATATCGACCTCGGGGTGAATCACCTCTTCTCCTTGGACTTCTTCGTCTCGGCGCCTCGGCCTCCACCATCTCCTCGCCCACGGCCCGGGGCGACACTGCGCGCCTCGTCATCATCAATAATAATCACGTCGGCGTCCTCTTCTTCTCCTCCACTCGGGATACAACGTCCTCGGCGGTGGAGAGTTGCTCGCCGCCTTCGGCGAGAATGGACGGACACGGAACCGATATTCTTGGAGCTGGCCGATCCCCGGCCGGAAGAACGAGAACTCAAGCCCGTCTTTGCTCGAGGAACCGCTTGAAGAGCTAGAATCTTTGTCGCCGAAGACGACTTGGACTCGCCCGCCTCGACATGTATGTGGCGAAAAGCTGGGGCGGTTTTCCGAATACGAGCGATTAACCGTCCGTGGCATACACAAACACACGTGATAAAGGGATCGGGTCGGTCGATCGAGCAAAGCACTCATGAGAGGCGAGCGGCCATCCTCGACACGACACCCCCTCACGGCGTGGAAAAGCACGAAGTGCTTTCAAGAAAAACTCAAGCTTAAAAGGTAAAGGAGAGATCGATTCATACCTTAGCGGATGTAGTGGATCGGTCGCTAGTAGACGAGAATCGACCGGATGCAAGTCGGCGACGAGCGAGTCGATCGTTAGCTGGCGAGCGATTCTTGGAAGTGTGAGAAATGAATTCTGCGCAGAAGGGCTATTTATAGTGTAAATTTACGGCGCGAAAGGACCGGGATACGAAGAGTCTGGCGCTTTGCCTTCTCACCAATGGTTGTCTCCAGACAGCCTCGGAGACACCAAACGTCACGTCTTAAATGTCAGTAAAAACCAACCGTCACAACAGCACGGCCGATGGTTGACAAGCGGTCGATACCGCCCTACAGTGAAAGCGAGCGGCGCGCGCGTTTCGTCGAGATAACTTCACCCCAGGGCATCGATTCAAGCCTCGGCCGCTCTCTAAAGCGACCTAGGCTTGGGGGCAAGCTGTTCACAGGTGTATTAGCAATTACGAGGATCGCCAGCAAGCAATTGGACTGCGGCCCGGCCCATCTCGATCGGCCCAAACACGCTGCTTGGAGCGCAATACTCGCCGGCCGAAATCTTCGCTAACGGTCGGACCTCGCGCGATATATATCGCCATTCGCATATGGCATCAGTGCGTTCTCTAACCTTGTGCTATCTCGCCCGGCGACCTCTCACTAGATCGTCGGAGTGTCTTTGCGGTACCACCCGAGGTGCTCAACGCGTGAAGCCAGGACCGGTCCTTTCACTCATTCAACGACCGGCCCATAGACGAATCAATCAACACTTCAACACTTCATTGGTCAAGGTACGATCAGAAGGGTGTTTTAGCAAAAACCCTAGGTTGAAGACGAGGAGGACTAGGGAAAATTTCTGTAACTTCCTCATTTTCCAGTAAGATGTTAGGCAGAGGACCCAAAAAGGCATGGGTATAAAGTGCAGTTGAGGGAATTAGTACCTGGGTCTGCCAAAGGATTGTTCGTTCATCAGCAACGTCAGGTTCATCAACAAAATCTTTATTTGGCTGGGATTCTCTTGGCTCATCATTCTTTTTTGAACTCTCGGGTTTCGTCGCAACAGTAGATGTTGAAGCCATGAGTATGAAAAAGAAGCGCAGGTTTAAATCTGGGTTCAAATTGAAGAAAAGAGTGAAAGTTTGCAACTTTCGTGAATTTGGGTTTTTTCTGCAAAGTTCAGAGATGAAGAATGCAGAGAGGTTTTTTCACAAAGCTTCAAATGAGTAAAAAAGGAGATGAAAGGGTTCAGCCATTTATATATGTTTGGAAGCAATAGTAGTTCACACGTTCACCATAACTCGCACGTTTGCGACCTTTGAGGGACGTGATGGCCCACCAACTCTACTACGTGTGCCAATCAAACGGTTTACTTTATCTGTGCAAGTCATAATGGCTATTTTTTCTCTCACTGTTGAAGTGCAAATAGCGGTAGAGGTAAATGGCGCACAATATTCAAAAAATGCTCTTTCTTATTTCCATTCATCATTTCATCGAAAGAAACATTTTTTGGGGGGCAATCTGTTATCCCAAAATTTAGACAATATCTTAAATGAAGTATTAGGTAGGTTTGTTTCTTCATTAGTGGTGTCTTGGAAACTACAAGTCAGCATCAAGTCAATTCACTATCAATTCGACAGAAAATGTGTCTAGGTGTTGGTAGTGGGAATGAACTTCGACAAGCAAAGCAAAGGAGCTTTCGACAAGACAAATCTTAATCTTTCGACAAAGCAAGGTTCAACGTTTCGACAGGAAGTTGACAGCGGTTTAGTCGAAATTCAAGGAGAAGGGCAGTTAGTGGGCGGTTACTTTCTCTCACGTTTAGTAGGCAGTTACTTTTCCTTATGTTTGTTTCTAAGAGTATAAATACTATTTTGTACTAGAAACTCAGGGTCACAACATAAACACAACATTCTGAAACTCTAACTTCCAAGTCACAGCGAAAACGAGTGGACAGAATCATTGTATGTGCTTGTGTACCAATTTCTTATTTTCAATGCAATCATTTACTGTTCTTTTATATTTCTGGCAATTACTTTTTCGTTTCATTTACAATCGTGTTCTTCGCACAAGTTACTTCTTTTAAAACTGTCAAAAACACAAAATATACAAGAGCAATTGTCAAGAGATCTTCTAGTTTGATCTCACAAACTCAATATTTAAAACTAGTGATTGTTTGCTAAAAACACCAGCAAACAGAATTTGGAAAAAGTTCTCTAGCTAGAGTCAGGGACAGCCCAAGAGTAACCCCACTAAGCCCAAAAACTCTTTAGACCCACCAACAAAAAATAATTGGCTCATGATTTTTTCATACCCCCTTATTAGGGAGCATACACCCCCTAATTTGATTTTATACCAAAATACCCCTCTCATTTTGACCAAAAATTACTCCAAACCACCCACAGTTTGACGTTTCTCGGAATTTGGCTCTAAGAGGTATTTTCGTAGGCATTATTTTTAAAAAATTTCAAAATTACATTTAATTTGGTATTTCCGTAGGGAAAGTAAATTAAAATTCCCCGATTTATCCAATTACAATAAATCCGGAGTATTATTATGTGAACGGGAATTATGTGTTTATGATAAATCTGGATGTTAAAAATTTTGGAATTTCCCAATTTGTCACAATATGATAATTCCGTAAATTTTAAATTAAACAGTTATGACTACGGTTGATGGGATGCTTTCCTTTACCATGAATTTATCGGATGCATTTACAATTAATGAGGTACGTATCTACGATTAATATTTTTTACCAGTATTTATAAGTTATCTTAATGTGATAATAACAAGAAATTAAATTATTTGTAGATTTTTGCTACCCGTGACGATGTCGTACGTTGGGCTAGAGAGATTGGGAAAGCCAACGGAGCGATTGTTATCATCCTTAGATCAGATAAAGCCATTGGTAAAAGTGGGAGGAGAAAAAAAGATTATTTTTGGTTGCGAGAGACTTGGTAGACACACTGGAGTAGACGCCGGTTGTTCTAAAGGTAGAGCGAGGTCTTCAAAAGAAGTGTGATTGTCCTTTCAGTCTAAAAGGTAAACCTCTGAATCGTCCTGTTGGGGACTGGCAAGTCGTGGTTAGGTGTAGAGTACACTGATAAACTCCAATTTAGTACATTTTTAGAGATATTTTTGAGTCACTTTTAGAGTAATTATATACTAATTATATAAATTACTAACTTAATTTGCTCTTTATTTTACATGTGAAAGAAAATATCAAAGATATCAAAGTCCAACTTAATGCAACTTAAAAATGGAATATATATATATATATATATATATATATATATATATATATATATATATATATATATATATATATATATATATATATAGGGATGGCAATTATTAGAAGAAAAGGGCTTATAGCCATGAATTGAAGAAAGACTTTTACTTTTCCCACACCCCCTCCTACTTCAAACACACCCCTCACCCTACACATTTACCAAACTAACCCCACTTACAATTCAATTCCCCCTCTACCCTCTCCTCTTCTTCTCCTACAACAAACACCCTCCCTCTCCAACACCCAAACCTCCCCTCTCTCCACTCCAAAACCCACCCATCCTCACCTTCATCATTCACTCCCATTCAACTACCCAACATTGGCAACTAGCTCAAGGTAATAACCCTACCAAACTTTTTTCATTTTGGTTCTGTTTTGAGTTTTTACGCCATTTTTTTTTCTGCAAACGCGCTCAGTTCGAACAGGGTCGTTCGAACATGTTCGCATGAACGTGTTCGAACAGGTGTTAACTGGGATGTGAATTTGATTTGTTCGAACAGCCTCATTCGAACTTTGTTCGCATGAGGCCATTCGAACAGGCGTATGACAGCAACTGATAAGTTGCAGCTTCTGGAGCAGTTGAGTTGTCAACTTTAACAGCCTCATTCGAACTCTGTTCGCATGAGGCCATTCGTACATTGGTAGGTTAACTTCAGAAGAGAAGGAACTAGTGGCTAGAATGACTAGGAATCATACTCGACCTAAATTGATCCTAAGCCTGATGATAACTATACGGTTGTGTTGCGCCCCGAAAAATCCGGTTTGGGACTTTTCAGTTTGACAACGTTGAAAATCAGTAGAGCCGCCACCAATATTTTATTTTGGGAAAACATTGAAAAAAACCTTTTTGAAAGCGGGTGGTCTTTCGAAAACTTAGAGATGTAGGTTCGGGGGTCGGTTGCGCATGGGGAAGGTATTAGCACCCCACACGCCCTTTCTACCGAAAGGGAACCATTAATTTGATGTGGTTTTGAAATGTTTGATTTGAAATACGTTGTTCTATTTATTTTTCTTTTCTGTTTGAGAAATCACTTTATTGAAAACGGGAAGAAGGGATGTTTTGGATATCTTTGAAAAGCGGAACAAGACAAAGATTTTTGAAAAGCGTGCTTGACGGGACAGGAACCCGGTCCTACGTACCCTCACTGGCTGAGGGATCAAAGCAACGTAGTTCTTGTTTTTTATGGGTTTTTTAAAGATGTGCTTGGCGGGATATGAACCCGGTCCTACGTACCCTCACTGGCTGAGGGATCAAAGCAACGTAGTTCTCAGGTTTTGCGTGTGAAAACGGCTTTGTGATTTTTGAAAGTGCTTTTGGAGTTTTTTGAAATAAGACTCGAGTGTTCGCGAACACCAAACAAGCAAAGGCTTCGAGTGGCATTCGGTATTAACTCGAAAGAAAAGTGAGTTGGAACTGGTAATCAAACAAGCAATGGCTTCGAGTGATTACAAGCGACAACGTCGTATTATTCTTTTGAAAATAGTTTTGGAAAAAGATGGTGAGCTAATAGCTCGTGTTATTTTGGAAGTTTGAATTAGTTGTTTTTGTTGTTTAATTAATGTGTGGGAGTTTTCATGATAGCCAAACAAGCAAAGGCTTGAGTGACTACCACTAATAGCTCCTCATTAACGATCAAACAAGCAACGGCTTGAGTGATGGTTAATGATTTTTATTTAGAAAAATGCCTTAGGTTTTCTTATTAAAAAAGCATAGGATTTCAAGCTTGAAAAGGAAATATAACATTTCAAATCCTTCTTACAAGTCAAAAGCTCAAAACAACCATTGGGACACAAGCAAAGCAATCAAAAGAGTATTTACAATTTGCTATGAACAATTGGGTGCACAATGATACAAGTATATGAGTGCAAGAGTATGCAATTATGGAATGCAAAATACAACATTATTGAATGCATGAGTATTTAATTTACGAGAAGGGAAAAAACATGATATTAATGCATGAACCTTTAATTTATGAAAAGGAAAAACATGATATTAATGCATGAACATTTAATTTATGAGATGCAAAACATGATATTAATATATGCATGAGTAAACTTGAAAAGATATGGATATAAATGAATGCATGAACATGTAGGCATAAACCTAAACTAACATAGGAAATTGCCAAATGGGCATATAGCAAGGCATTTTTATTCAACCTAAAAGTCTAAGGAAACCAAAATAGTAACCTAAAACCCTAACCCCAAGAACACACATGAGGGGAACAAAACAAAAAAATCAAAACCCTAGTACTATTGAGTATAACAATGGAGAATTTTATTCAATGAGATGGGCTCATGGCCTAAGCCAAGTATGTAAAGAAAACTTTGAACATTAAACAAAACTATGATTAATTCACAAGAACTATTTAAAAGATTAAACTATGAAATAAATTGAATCCTTTCTTGCAATCTTCACCACTTGAATGAAATGCACTAGGCATGTAGTGAGAATCATTTTGCAAGATCATCAACAAGTGGACAACAAGATAACTAGACTACAAGAACACATAAACTATTAAACTAGGAAATAGATTGAATCCTTTCTTGCAATCTTCACCACTTTAATGAAATGCACTAGGCATGTAGTGAGAATCACTTTGCAAGATCATCATCAACTAACAACAATATAGCTAAACCATAAGAATATATAAACACATAAAATAGAAATGGATTGAATCCTTTCTTGCAATCTTCACCACTTTAATAAAATGCACTAGGCATGTAGTGAGAATCACTTTGCAAGATCATCAACAAATGGACAACAAGGTAACTAGACTACAAGAACACATAAACTATTAAACTAGGGAATAGATTGAATCCTTTCTTGCAATCTTCACCACTTGAATGAAATGCACTAGGCATGTAGTGAGAATCATTTTGCAAGATCATCATTAACTAAACAATAATATAGCTAGATCATAAACATATCAACTATAAAATAAATTGAATCCTCTCTTGCAATCTTCACCACTTGAAGGAAATGCACTAGGCATGTAGTGAGAATCACTTTGCAAGATCATCAATAAACAAAAGGTAAACTAAAACACAAGAAATAATGAGCACATAAGCTAATATATTAAACAAAAGTCATTTCTAGCTCTCTTCACTACTAAGATCAAAGTGCACTTGGCACTAGTAGGAATCATAGAGCCAAATCCTCAACAACTTACTAAAGAAGAATACCAACAACAAGATTTTAACAAAGAAACAACAAAATCAATTTTGAAGACATTTTAAATCATGTATATGCGCAACTTTGCTTCATTTTATTTAACAAGAAAACTCAAAAATTAACATGAAAACAACACTAATCAACTTATTTTAGGGTGAGACAACAAATCTCACCCCTCAACCACAACAAACTACATTGAAAAGATGATGCTATGCGAAAGGAATGAGGGGAAGAAAATGAGATTCAATGCAAAATATTTGGAGATGATACAAAGAGGGTTATGGATTTTACCTTTTCTCTAAAATGGAAGAGAAAATTGAAGAAATGGAGGAGGGAAAATGCAAGAAAGCTTCGGCCTTGCAAGGAAAGGAAGGAGATAAAGGTGGTGTGATGAACTTCTTGAGTGAGAAAGGAAGGTTAAGGGTGTGAGAGGTGGATTCAAGGTGTTTTGGTGGATGAAGGTGAAGTAATGGAGGAGGGGGAAGGAGGAGAAGGCTTCGGCCTAGAGGGAGGAGAGGGAGAGGAGAAGAGTGCTAGGTTTTCTTGAAGGTGAGAATGATAGCCAAAGATTGGTGAAGAGAGAAAGTGTGAGCTATTTATAGGGGTTTTGAGGCTTTAGGGTATTTAGGACTTTTTGCTTTGATGGAGCTCTAGGATTGGATCTTAATTTTGAATGGATGGTTAGGATTAGTGGTCACATGGATCAAGGGTATTTAGAAAACACAAGTGTGTGAGGGAAATAGGTGAGGTGGCGCATAAAAGAAGGAAAAAAGGAAATTTGTGAACAAAAAAATCTAATTTGGGAATGGTGATTTTTGTAGAATAGGGTTAAGGGTATTTTGGTGAGGGAATGTTCTCAAAAAGGTAAGATGGGGTTTTTGGTGGAAAGGTTAGTGTAAGTGCATGGGTTAATTTACCAAAAGGGCAACATTGAGGATATGATCAAATTAAAACTTGGTGAGTAAGTAATGGAGTGTGTAGAAACTTCTAGAAGGAATGGAGGGGTATGGGGACGCAAAATCAGCTGAAATGTGAGGGGAAAAATAAAAATGATGGTTTTTTGGTATTTTGTCTTATTGAGGACACTTCCTCCTTTTATTTTTGAATTTTGAATCTTTTGGGCATGTAATTGGGAGTGCACCTATTAAAAACATGTCACATATTTTTGGACACCATGAAATAACCTCCCTAATAATTCTAGACAATTAAAATTGTCACTTAATTAATTGGGGAATTTTTAATGGTCTTTTGGCATTTTTTATGCACTAAAAATAGGAAAAGTGCATTTTAATTATTTTAGGCTAGAATATTTTCTCTAAAAATTGTACAAAAATTCTCTTGAATAAGAGAAAAATGTACTTTTGGTGTGTGCATATTTTTGTGAGAAAATCATCCTTTTGCGAAAAATGACCAAAATGCCCCTTACCCTAAAAAGTCCTAATTTGCTCAAAAATGCATTTTTATTCTAAACATGGTTCTAAAACCCTTGGATGACTTTTAAAACTCTAAAATGCATGCCATGCCTTAATTTATTTATTTTTGGTTGAAAATTAGGGTGTTGACCTAAGCCGGACAAAATTGGGGTATGACAGCTGCCCCTCTTTATCTAGATTTTAACAAGGAATATGAATTGGCCGAAACATATTCCGAGGCAAAATAGAGATAAAGAATTCAAATTATACCGATTTTGCCAACTTAGGAAAAACCCGAATTTTCTTTTTCTTTTTGGGTGAATGGATACTAGCTTTAAAACTAATTTGTAATGAATGTGGTGCTAACCTCGTAAGCTAACAAAACAGAAACACATGGGCGCCGACCCTCGGGTGGCGAAAGCGCAAAGAAGTAAAACAATAAATAGAATAGTAGAGAAGGTACCGTCCTTTGATAAGCCAAGACCATTTGGGAAGAAAGTAACAAAAGTGCGGTGATGAAGGAGCGCTCGTCACTCGGGAAGGAACACAGGTTACGAAGGAGCGTCTGCGGCTCTGAAGGAGTACTTGGACTCTGAAGGAACGCTTGGGTTACGAAGGAGCGTCTCGGGCTCTGAAGGAACGCTGGGTTACGAAGGAGCGTCTGAGCTCGAAGGAGCGCTGGGCTCGGGCGAACGCTGGGCTCGAAGGTGGCCTACTCGAGCGGCTTCGAGGTTACGTATCAAGTTGTGGAGGCCGATACATTTTACCTTGATGGACTTGCACTATGCTTTACATCGCACACCGGCGTCCGGAAGGACGCGAAGTTCGGGGCCGATCCGTCATGCTCGTGATGACTTGGCGGGATGAAGGTCGAGTTCAAAGTCATTATTTGATGTTGATTTGAACTAAACCGAAGGACTCGAAGTGCGATGATTCGTCGGTGCTCGATAACGACGGGATCTCGGGGACGCCTCGGTCTGGGGATGCACGAGTCTGAAGGATTTGCAAAATCTGTTGATTGATTGATTAAGATGATGCCGCCCGGCGCGTTGAATCGAGGTACCTGCATATGTCGATTGATGCAAGGAATGATGCATGAAGCATGGGTGCATGTTATGCAAAGGCATGTTATGCAGAGTATGTTATGCGAGTGCATGCAATGCTATGATTTTGATGTGATGATGCATGTGGTGGATTGTTTTCCTTTGTTTCGATTCTTTTACGATTGTTTTCGACCCGATTTTTGCTTTTTACGGTTATTTGTTTTTTCATGTTTTTTCTTTCGATCGCCTTTCTTTTCCCGACCGTTCATTTTTGCTTTTGGCAAGGCTTATTTTTATGGTTCAACCGACTTCCGATACTCCGGTATGAGATCGAAAAGCCGAGGGAAAGCGCAAGGCTTGTGGAACCGAACGCGTTTGCTCTATGGTTCGCCGTCTGGAGCGGTTTGTGAACGCAACCCCTTTTTGTAAGGTTAGTTATCTTTAGGAATTTCTTTGATTTCCCATGGCTTTTAAAGATTTCGCAATGATTTGTAATGCCTTATGATGTATGCACATGTTTCTGATTCGATATCACCATCATCATAAAAACGCTTATTTTGAGCAAAAGCGGAAATATCAACAATCACGACATGAGAAAAGTTGAGCTTTATTGATATGGAAGCCGATCGCATGCAGAATGTTACGTCATTATTCGATACATTTGAGAATTTAAAGCGCAAAAAGACACGAAAAAGGAAAGAAGCCGATTTTGATCGTCCGCCTCTCGTAAGGCGGTGTTGACATTTGTGTCCTTGACCTTGATCACTCCCTCATTCAAGCCTTTAGGGAAGTTGTACGCCTTTCATTATTTTTCATGCTCAAGTTTTTCGACCTAATTTTTTGCTGGATCGCCGCTGCGGGTTTTCAATCCACCGGTCGCTCACGATTTTGCCTAAGTCGCTTTTGGGTTTTCAACCTAGCGAGCTAATTCTTACTTGGCTTGTCTTTCTCTTTTCCGTTTATTTCTTTCGGGCATAATACTTCTTTCTTGAGTCCGAATTGACTGGTTTTTGAGGTCTTCGCCATCCATGTTGGTGAGTATCAGACGCTCCTCCTCCGAAAAGGCTTTTTTGACTACATACGGGCCGTCATAAGTGGGTGCCCACTTCCCTCGGGAGTCACTCTGAATAGGCAGTATCTTTTTGAGTACTAAATCTCCTTCATTAAACTCACGTGGCCGGACTTTCCTGTCGAAAGCGGTTCTCATTCTTTGTTGGTACGGTTGCGCATGGCACAGCTGCAATCCTTTTTCTTCAATGAGGTTTAGTTGATCCAGGCGAGCCTGTACCCACTCTGCTTCCTCCAGTTTAGTTTCCATCAGAACCCGCAGGGAGGGTATCTCAACCTCAATGGGAAGTACTGCTTCTGATCCATACACCAAGGAAAAAGGGGTTGCCCCAGTCGATGTGCGCACTGAAGTACGGTAGCCATGCAAAGCAAAGGGAAGCATCTCATGCCAATCCTTGTAGGTTACCACCATTTTACGCACTATTCTCTTGATATTCTTGTTTGCCGCTTCAACTGCCCCATTCATCTTTGGGCGATAAGGAGAGGAATTATGGTGCTGAATTTTGAATTCCTTGCACATGTCCTTCATCATTTTGCTATTCAAATTGCTACCGTTATCGGTGATGATCTTGTCAGGTAGACCATATCGGCAAATCAGATCTTTCTTCACAAACTTAGCAACCATCGAATCGGTTATTTGGAGTATGGGCGCCTTCAACCCACTTGGTAAAGTAATCAATTGCAACCAGAATGAAGCGATGCCCGTTTGACGCTTTGGGCTCAATTGGACCTATGACATCCATGCCCCACATGGAAAACGGCCAAGATGCAGTCAAAACATTTAGTTTGGCAGGCGGCACATGGATGTGATCAAAGCATAGATCGGCATTTGTGGCATTTCTTACGAAGCTATAATGATCCGATTCCATCTGGAGCCAGTAATAACCCGCCCTTAAGATTTTTCTAGCCATGGTGTGCCCACTTGAATGGGTTCCGAACGAGCCTTCATGCACATCTCTCATGATTCTCTCAGCTTCTTCTTTGGCAACACACCTTAGGAGAACCATATCATAGTTTCTCTTGTAAAGAACTTCACCATTCAAGAAGAAATTCCTCGACAACCTTACGAGAGTTCTCTTGTCATTTTTCGATGCCCTGTGGGTATTTCGACTAGTGATGTCTTCGCTTGATGTCATGATACCAAGGCTTCTCATCGGGCTCTTCATCTATTGCCATGCAATAGTGATGCGCAGCGAGCTCCGGTCTTTGGTCTCGATCTTAGTCAAGTTCTTGTCACGGCTAACATTGAACATGGAAGACAATGTTGCTAATCGCGTCGGCCGGTGATTTTCACCTCGAGGATATCTTTGGAAGGTGATCTCATCAAAGGATTTCATCAACTCTTGCAGTAATCACAATAAGGAATCAGTTTAGGATCTCGGGTCTCCCAATCACCTCTTGCTTGATAAATAACTAGAAAGTGAATCCTCGTATACATCTAGCCTTTTAACTTTCCACTCTGGGGTCGCTTGAATACCCGGGATGCATGCTTCGTGATCTCGCTATGTTATTCGTGACATAGAAGCTTAGCCTTGCAAAGGACAGGAATGAAGCGATTATCGGGAGAGATTAACACCGCCCGACTCCGTGTCCCCACACATTTGACGCACCATCAAATATCATTCTCCATCTTTCACTTTCGTGGGACTTCCTCGTCGAATAGTGCCATGATGTCTTCATCGGAAAATCATGCCGCATTGGCTGGTAATTTGGAATCGGCTGACATGCCAAATATTCAGCGAGTGTACTACCTTTAACTGCCTTTTGTGTGACATACAAGATATCGTATTCTGATAATTGCATCTGCCATCGGGCAATTCGTCCTGTGAGAGTCGGCTTCTCAAATATGTACTTGATTGGATCCATTTTTGAAACCAACCAAGTTGTATGACTCAAAGATGTCTCGCTTAAACGATGAGCAAACCCAAACTAAAGCACAACAGTCTTCCAAAGATAGAATACCTTGTCTCACAGTCGGTGAACTTTTTGCTTAGGTAGTATATTGCATGCTCTTTTTCCCAGATTCATCATGTTGACCCAACACACAACCCATTGAATTGTCTAGCACTGTAAGGTACAAGATGAGCGGCCCGCCTGCCACAGGTGGCATTAAGACGGGTGGATTTTGCAAGTACACTTTGATTTTCTCAAAGGTCGCTTTGACACCGATCATTCCACTTCGGCTCTTGACTTTTGCATAGCAATTTGAAGATTGGCTCACAAGTAGCGATCCAACTGGAAGATGAATCGAGAGATGTAATTCAACCTTCCGAGGAAACCGCGGATTTCTTTTTCCGCTTCGTAATCGGCATTTCGAGGATAGCTTTTACTTTGTCCGGATCCACCTCAATTCCTTACGCCGACAATGAAACCTAACAACTTCCCCGATCTTACCCCAAACGTGCACTTGGTGGGTTTAACTTGAGTTTATATTTCCTCACCGTTCAAAGAGCTTCTGTGATTGACAATGTGCTCCTTATCGGTTTTAGATTTTGCGATCATGTCATCGACGTAAACTTCAATCTCTTTATGCATCATATCATGGAATAAGGTAACCATGGCCTCTCGATAGGTTGCACGGCATTCTTCAATCCGAATGGCATAACCTTATAACAGAATGTTCCCAAAGTGTTATGAAAGTTGTCTTTTCCATGTCCTCGTGGTCCATTTTGATCCGATTATATCCCGAATATCCATCCATGAAGGAGAATAACGAGTGTTGCTAACTGTACTATCCACTAAGACATCAATGTGAGGCAAAAGGAAATCGTCTTTAGGGGCTAGTACGATTGAGATCCGTGTCGACACACATTTCGACCTTCCCATCTTTTTAGGAAGCTGGGACAATGTTGGCAACCCATTGCGGGTATTTGGCCACCGCCAGAATCTCGCATCAAATTGCTTCTTCACTTCGCGTCTCGATCTTGAGGACATCTCTGGTTTCATCCTCCTCAATTTCTCGTTTGTGGTGGACATTCGGACTTGATGGTAGCTTGTGTACCACGATGTCGGTGTCTAACCTGCATATATCGACACGACCATGCAAACACATCCACATAATCCCGCAACAACCGAACTAACTTTATGCGGTCTTCTTCGCTCATGGTGGTGCCTACTTTAACCTCTTTCTTATCCTCTCTTTGTACCCAAGTTGATCACTTGAGTGGACTCTTCGTGTGGGTGGATTACCCTTTCTTCTTGTTTCATTAACCTCAAAAGTTACGGAGGAGTCTCCCGGTCTTCTTCAACATCCCCTCGGCTGATTGGCGGGGTGATCAAAGTCAAAAGGTGGATCATTCGACCTTTGTCATTTTCAGAGACCATTCTTTGTGGATCCGCATTTTTTGAAGCGAAAAAGCGTAATGAAAAGCGAAACAAGAAAACAAGCAGACAAATAAAGCAGACAAAGACTCATGCAAATGAAGAGAAATTGGTTTTTATTAATTGAGGAATTCAAAACAAGCGTTTTTTATTGATGATGATAATTTTGAAAATAAAAACACGTGTGCCCCTAACAACTGGTCCTACGGCCTTGGCAGAGAGCCACGAGGTTGCATTACAAATGATTACTTTAAATTAAGAGTCACAGGAGAATCGGCAGATCTTCCAATTCTTTAACTCTTCACCGATACCGCAACGACGAACCAGACTCGCCTCGCCTTCTTTGGATTCAGAAACATCTCTGATAACAGCAACTTGATTGGGGTCCCACAAGCCGGCACTCACAAAACTCGACTAAGGTCGCAAATTGGGATCCTCACGGGGCCACGGGTCTTCGCCTCTGGATTTGGCCAACCATCGGCGCTTTCGCTCATCCGCCCTTATCCGCCTTTCCTCCTCACTGGGTGTATCCTAGCCAGAAAGCGGTCTTTGTTTTCCTTGATTGGATAGGAGCTAGAATCCCTTGACCGGGTCTTTCCCAAGCGAGAACCGACCTTGTACCCTTGGGCTATCATAATTTTGGCGACCATCTCCTCCTCTTTGGTCTTTCCAAACATTGCATTGGCAATCTCCAAAGATCCGAAAAGTCTGCTTTCCAACGACTCTTCAAATGGCTTCTACATATTTGAACTCGGATGGCTTATTAACCAGAGTCTCTTCCTCACCGAATACTACGACCACTTTGTCATCCACCATGAATTTTACCCGTTGGTGTAGAGAAGAAGGAATTGCCCCAGCCATGTGGATCCAGGGTCTCCCTAGCAGACAGCTATATGAGGAGGTAATGTCCATGATTTGGAAATTGATACAGAAAACTTCGGGACCGATCTGGATAGGAAATTCCATTTCTCCTAGCACTTCCTTTTTGGAACCATCAAATGCTCGCACTCAGCGCGAACTTCGGTTTCATATAGGAACAATCAACATCTAACTTGTCCACGGTTGACTTTGGCATTACGTTTAGTGAAGACCCGTTGTCAATCAGTACTCTGGCCAGCACATAGTCCCCACACTTTACTGAGATATGAAGAGCTTGATTGTGTTCTTTTCCGCTCGAAGGCAACTCATCATCAGCAAAAGTTAGGTGATTTGCAGCCACCACACTCCCGACAATTCCATCAAACTGATTCACTGAAATGTCCTCTGCAACGTGAGCCTCACCGAGCACTTTCATCAGGGCTGTTCTGTGTGCTTCCGAACTGAGCAACAGTGATAGCATGGATATCTTTGAGGGCGTCTGTTTCAACTGATCAACTACTCTGTAATCGCTTTGCCGGACAAACTTCAAGAATTCATTGGCTTCTTTTTCTGTTACTTTTTCTGGAGCAGCCTCTGGCTCTTTTTCTTTATCCTTGCGGCCTCTCTGTTCAGCCTCCCTAGATGTTTCTGCCCGGAGGGTTTCTGGAGCATACACCCTTCCACTACGGTGATCCCACTTGATCCCGCTATGTTGGTCACGGTGGTAGCATTTGGAGAGCATTCGCGCGTGTATTTCGGGGAACCGCTTTATTTGACTCATAACGAAGCGGGTGGTACCTCAATCACTATTGGCTGAGCATTTGCTCGCATCAGCCTAGGATTGAAATCATAAGGAATCTCAATAGGCCTTCTGATTCCTCTATCATTGTCAGGGTACAGTGTCCACACTTCTCCAGATTCGGAACCATTCATGATGACGACCACTTGGTTGTCTCGCTTCATCTACCTCACCCCATCCGAGTGAAATTTGGATATCTTCTATTCGGATTAGAGCACTTTCGGGAGCATCATATCTCGACCAAGTAATCAAACTTTCCATTTGGGCTCTCCTAGAGTGTCCCAACGTCCCTCTTTTTTGTAGGCGAAAGATGTTACCTCTTCACCGATCTCTTCCTTGCATGAGAAGGGAACCGTGTCTTCATTAGCTCTTGGGTCGGTCCACGGCTCGAACCAATTTCGAGCGCATTGTGTGCGAATTTCAATCGGCTTTTGGCCTCTCTATCCTTTGTATGCGAATGTAGGGTCCACACTTCATCTTCCACACCGTAAGTCCCTATCCGGACCACATACCGATCCATCAGTCTTGCAAGATCATTTTGAAAGTTTCACAACCTCCCCACACAGAGAGTCAAGACACCCTTCTTCATGGCAACACCCTTTTTTAACAACCTTGGCGGCTAAGATAACTCAAAGATAAATGACACTTACAGAGAGTCTTGATCTCTTGCACCTTTTTCAAAGAACTTGCCAACAAAGACTTTCTATAACATTGGTAGCCGTTCCTGGTGACACGGTAATGGATTGATTGTTGTATTTGGACGGTTCTGTTTAAACGATATCCAACCAGCATCTATCAAATCTTGCACTACATGCTTGAAAGCTTTACAATCTTCCACAAAGATGACCGACCCCATTTTCGTGGAAACTGCAGTGGCATTAGCATTGTATCCTCCGGGAAATGGTGGCTGCACTACTTTCATGGGTCGAGTATTGATCGATTATTGGAGGTCAAGTGATTAAACAAATTTCAAGATATGTCATCGAATTGGATCAAAACTAGTCCGCTTCTTGAACTGGTAATCTTGAGTCTTGGGACGGTCATCGCCTTCTTTGAGATGGCTTTGGAGCGAGAGAATGGAATAGTTTGGGGTGGAGGAGTACCAAAAGATGAGTTTCCCCACGAGATGACATTAGTTTCTCCTCTTTCTTTTTAGGGAAGTGGGGTGGTACTTCTTCAGTTCTTTGGACCCACCGTAACTCCCTGCATTACCAAGGTGATTCAAAATTTTCCCGCTCAAGGCCATGCTCAAGTCTTTCCCCAAGACTATCATGTCGAGAAACTGGTTGAGACACTTGTGATCGACTGTCATAATAGATTTTTTGCGAGTTTCCAGGAACATATACACCATCTCTTTCTCGATCAAAGGGGTTGAACTCAGGCGGGTGTGAGCCGCCATTTTGAGCATACTCCTTGAAGGTCTCTTTCTCACCCTTACTCATGTCTTTGCAATCTGCGACTATCCGGAGCCATGTCCATGTTATACTTATATCGCTTCATGAAAGCTTGAGACAAATCTTTCCAACAACGGATTTGAGAAGATTGCAACTTCATGTACCAATCCGCAGGAGCTCCCACCAAACCTGCTGCAGGCGGTAGATTAGTAATTTGTCATCGTTGGCATAGGGACCCATTTTTGGACGAACATTGTAATATGGCTCTCTGGGCAGCCGATCCTCTGTGCACTTGTCCACCCGAGCTTTGAATTTTGGCGGTAGAACCAAATGCGGGACTAGGCATAGCTCACGGGCTTCTTTGGCCCTAACTCCAGCACCCTCCATAGCTCTCACTCTTTCTTCTAGTGCTCGGATCGAGATCATTTGGCCGAGCCCCTCAAACGCATGCCCTCGGGGGTGACTCCCATGTTTGTAGTAATACCCTCCTCCCGGCCGAGGAACATTTTGAGGTCGTCTTTGTGAACCCCTGGCGTGGAATTGTGTATGGCATGAGGATAGGAGCCCGATTCGAGATCCTCGGCGGTTCCCGTGTATGGTGAGAAATTTGATTAGGTGCGGCTACACCAGCGGGAGTAGATCCAACAGAGTTGCGGTAAGTACCCAGCAGCATACCCCAAGGATATCTCTCATGCGATTATCTTTGGTTTGACACATTCATTTCGGGAGCGAACACGGATGACCGACCCCAGATCCCGAGGAAGCGTGGTTGCAGCAGATCGACGAATCGAGGAGGAACGAAAGAAGTGACCCCATCTGGACCCACTACAATGACGGCTTCAAAGCAGGTTGTCCCACTCTTGGACCTTGCGGCATTACCATCATTTCATGGACACGGGCCTCCATGGTACCCATCTTATCTTCGTGAGTCGATTTTCCGAGCCACCGCCGGATTCGTAATTTGTACACCCATGTCTTCTTGTTGCAGGTTACTCTCAATTTCAACTTAGGATGTTCTCGTATTTGAGCCATTAGCTTGGCTTGCGATGCAGTGAAGTATCGGTGACGGAAAACCAGCGTGCCTTTTCTGTTTTATTGGACATTTATTACATAAGAAACAAAATAAATTTATGAATGAATGTATGAATGCATGCACAATGTTTGCTTGATGCCGGAACCGCGGGGTACCTTGCCTTGTCATACATGCGCGTAAACTTTTTGATTTACGAATTGAAGTAAACAAGGAATCGAAATAGCACACTTCGTTCATCACGATTTCAAAGCTTCACGATTTTCATTAAAGGAAAAGACGTTACAATGTTCATAAAGAGAAGCAAAGACAATATTCTTGAATACAAAGCTTGAAACAAACTCCTAAATCAAAAATACAAATAGGCAATTCAGATACAAATAGCTCTAAGCTCCCCAACTCTCTTCCTCTTCTTGCTTGCATTTGCACTTTGAGATTGCTCTTTGAATTCTCGTGATCAACGCTCTGCGAGTATTCCACAAACCGATACACTTCAAAGGGGTATTGAAGAAGTGCATCTCGGCCTCGGCCTAACCTCAGATTCTTAGGGATTCCCAAAGATAGCTTGACGGGCCAGCTCGATGACTTTGAGAACTTGTCCTTCCACAATTTGTATCTCATCCTGAGTTCTTTAATGACCTCTTGATCTTCGATCTTTCCAATCAACTCTAGGAAGCGTTTTCCCAATCTGGCTCTCTCTCGACTACCTGTAGGCATCTTCTAGGCAATGAAGGTCTCTCTTTAATTCACCAAATATTTCTCTTTCAAAGCTCAAAGCCCGCTTTGGTATTCCTTGAGAGTTTCATTAATGGCCACCTTTTCTTGCTTGAGGTTTCTCAACCGACTCTCAACTCGCCACTAAATGTGATTCTCGCCCCGATTTCATGGCTAATGTCTTCCACTCCTGAGCCTCTTCAAGTGCTTTCCTCATCTTTTGTTTATACCTTTGGAGCTCCTCTCTCTGCCCCCTTGGATGCCTCCGGGCTTCTATCTTGCTTTGTTCTTCCTTCTTGAATCGTCTAACGCTTTCTTCCACGATCATCTTGACATTGTTTTCCTCCTCTAGCTTTTCTTTCTCTAGAGCTATCTCTTCTATCTTAGCTGCGGTGCCCTCTTTTCCTCTTCGCTTTCGCTAATGCGGATTTGACTTCGTTTAGCTCTTCATGGGTAGGACATAAGGCTCAGTATATCTTCTTCAAGGAAAGCATCCCTTGAATTGGCGATTTTGCATTTTGAAGCTTCTCCTTGAGCCATTGATTGAAAGTGATGTCATCGATTCTCTTTGACAACTCTTCACTCCTTTCCGCACTACTGATTCCCATGATCGTTGAACTCTTCAAGCAAGTCGCCACAATTAGGCATCCCCTTATAGAGGTAAATGCGGGACGACATGCTTTCGGAGGGTGAGTTCCTCATCGGGTAACCGAAGTGCCTCAAGGTCAATGAAGGGTTGTAGTTGATACACCCCCGAGTCCCCATGAGAGGCACATTTTGAAAGCTTCCACAACCGAACACTACCACCGGTGCATCATCCCAACAAGTAGTTTGTGTACCACCGGATTTGGAGTTCATTGAGATTCTTCAAATACTCAACCCATTCAATAGCAGTTTTGACCTCCACCTCACAGCTTAGGGCGTAAGAGATTAGCTCCTTAACATTGGTTCGGTTGTGGATCACATGGGTAATAAGCCAGGCGTAGAGAATGTGGGAGGAAAGACATAATTTCTTTTTATGGAACCGGGTCAGCGAGTAAGAGCGTGGTGTACGTGTTAGCAAGGATAGCAGGTACCGGATTGATAGGGTTCTGAGTGTCTTTGAAGGCCAAGAATGCACCGATTGCATCTTCATCAACATATCTCTCTAGTTGAGGAAAGAGGACCACCCCAAATATGGTAAGAGCGAGCACTAATTTGAACGGTCCCCACTTCTTAGCCGCGGCATATGATTGTAATAGGCCCTCGAAGTACTCTTGTGGATACCCGGCTACACCATTTCTCTTTAACTTCTGCAACCTCAATTCATCCACACTAATCCTGAGCAGCGTTGCGAGCTTTTCATCAGTATAGTACTGCCCCTGATATTGGTAAGGCCTAGCATGTGATCTGGCGAACCCCAAAAGCTGCTCATACTCCTCTAATGTGGGTGACAACTGAAAATTCTTGAAGAAGAAACACCTCACATCAGAGTCGTAGAATTGACTCAAAGCTATAAGAGCGTCCTCTTGAACGTTTAATTGCAGCAATCTACGAACATTCCCGTATGCTTGATCAAAGGACTCTCTCTCAATGGGGCCCATATAAGGGCGTGACATCGCCTCAGACTACCAATCTCAACCCTCTTCATAACTGGGAAGCGAGAAATGAGCGAAGTCTTGCTACTCAACTCCATTTTGATGCACCTATGACAAGACGGTATGTTACTCAAAGGCTCCCGGCAAGCAAATGCAAATGAGATGCAGTGTGAATGCAGATGCTTACAACATTTAGTTTTAATGAATGCGGCATGATGCGATTATGATATGAATGATGTATGTAGGGATGATGAAAGCGATGCATAAGGATGGAGGTTCAAAAATTCAGATCGGTTTATTTGAAAGAATGAAAATATTTTTGTATTTTCTTGGAAAGTTTTTTCGGAAAAAGCTCCTTTTTGAGGAAGACATGCCCTAAATTACCATGCAAAGACACAATTCGTATGCCCTCGTGTCCTACAAAGGTGGGAATCCTAAGTTCTAGGTCAACTTCAAAGGTTCCTCCCATGTAGTTCTAATTCACACCCTCACAATGGCTACCAGAGCTATAGAATCCCATGCCGACATCCACAAATGTGAGAACTACCAAGTGTGAAGCGTCATGAGAAAGCGCACTCTGGTTGAGACTTTCATGAGTATCGCATGCACAAAGGTCTCGAATGACGATCACTAATCGTCTCCACTCTCCTAAATGTTTGTTGGATCCGGGTATAGGAGCCCACTCAAAGAACATAAATCATAAGGTGTGAAAGTGTGTGATTGAGGACATACTTTCTAAAAATCTACCCACCCCACCTGCAAGGAAACCAGAACAGTCCAGATAAACAGTTGTCTACCCTAGGGTTCAACATGCATACACTAGTTTAATATACAAACCATTCTAATAAGTCCACAGAAATTACACGCATTGCTTACCTCAAGAAAGGGAGCTAAGAAGAAGGGGACATAATAGAATGGGGGAATGCATGTTTTACCTCAAGAAAAGGAGCGAAGAAGAGGGATCATGGGAATTGAGGAATGCATGCATAAACATAACCATAGGCATACAAAAGAAGAGAAAAGAAAAGAAAAGGAAAAGGAAGAGACAGAACATAGTTTTTCAAATCAAACAAATTAAACCACATCAAATTAATTAGGCTTGACCCTCATCTCTCTTTAAATAAATAAAGAAAGAAAAATCCCAAGCAGAGTCGCCAAATTGTTGCGCCGAAAAATCCGGTTTGGGACTTTTCGGTTTGACAACGTTGAAAATCGAGAGAGCGCCACCAATATTTTATTTTGGGAAAACATTGAAAAAACCTTTTTGAAAGCGGGTGGTCTTTGAAAACTTAGAGATGTAGGTTCGGAAATTCGGTTGCGCATGGGAAGGTATTAGCACTTCACACGCCCTTTCTACCGAAAGGAACCATTAATTTGATGTGGTTTTGAAATGTTTGATTTGAAATACGTTGTTCTATTTATTTTTCTTTTCTGTTTGAGAAATCACTTTATTGAAAACGGGAAGAAGGGATGTTTTGGATATCTTGAAAAAAGCGGAACAAGACAAAGATTTTTGAAAAGCGTGCTTGACGGGACAGAACCCGGTCCCCACGCACCTCATTTGGGTGAGGATCAAAGCAACGTAGTTCTTGTTTTTTATGGGTTTTTTAAAGATGTGCTTGGCGGGATATGAACCCGGTCCTACGTACCCTCACTGGCTGAGGGATCAAAGCAACGTAGTTCTCAGGTTTTGCGTGTGAAAACGGCTTTGTGATTTTTGAAAGTGCTTTTGGAGTTTTTTGAAATAAGACTCGAGTGTTCGCGAACACCAAACAAGCAAAGGCTTCGAGTGGCATTCGGTATTAACTCGAAAGAAAAGTGAGTTGGAACTGGTAATCAAACAAGCAATGGCTTCGAGTGATTACAAGCGACAACGTCGTATTATTCTTTTGAAAATAGTTTTGGAAAAAGATGGTGAGCTAATAGCTCGTGTTATTTTGGAAGTTTGAATTAGTTGTTTTTGTTGTTTAATTAATGTGTGGGAGTTTTCATGATAGCCAAACAAGCAAAGGCTTGAGTGTGACTACCTAATAGCTCCTCATTAACGATCAAACAAGCAACGGCTTCGAGTGATGGTTAATGATTTTTATTTAGAAAAATGCCTTAGGTTTTCTTATTAAAAAAAGCATAGGATTTCAAGCTTGAAAAGGAAATATAACATTTCAAATCCTTCTTACAAGTCAAAAGCTCAAAACAACCATTGGGACACAAGCAAAGCAATCAAAAGAGTATTTACAATTTGCTATGAACAATTGGGTGCACAATGATACAAGTATATGAGTGCAAGAGTATGCAATTATGGAATGCAAAATACAACATTATTGAATGCATGAGTATTTAATTTACGAGAAGGGAAAAAAACATGATATTAATGCATGAACCTTTAATTTATGAAAAGGAAAAAACATGATATTAATGCATGAACATTTAATTTATGAGATGCAAAACATGATATTAATATATGCATGAGTAAACTTGAAAAGATATGGATATAAATGAATGCATGAACATGTAGGCATAAACCTAAACTAACATAGGAAATTGCCAAATGGGCATATAGCAAGGCATTTTTATTCAACCTAAAAGTCTAAGGAAACCAAAATAGTAACCTAAAACCCTAACCCCAAGAACACACATGAGGGGAACAAAACAAAAAAAATCAAAACCCTAGTACTATTGAGTATAACAATGGAGAATTTTATTCAATGAGATGGGCTCATGGCCTAAGCCAAGTATGTAAAGAAAACTTTGAACATTAAACAAAACTATGATTAATTCACAAGAACTATTTAAAAGATTAAACTATGAAATAAATTGAATCCTTTCTTGCAATCTTCACCACTTGAATGAAATGCACTAGGCATGTAGTGAGAATCATTTTGCAAGATCATCAACAAGTGGACAACAAGATAACTAGACTACAAGAACACATAAACTATTAAACTAGGAAATAGATTGAATCCTTTCTTGCAATCTTCACCACTTTAATGAAATGCACTAGGCATGTAGTGAGAATCACTTTGCAAGATCATCATCAACTAACAACAATATAGCTAAACCATAAGAATATATAAACACATAAAATAGAAATGGATTGAATCCTTTCTTGCAATCTTCACCACTTTAATAAAATGCACTAGGCATGTAGTGAGAATCACTTTGCAAGATCATCAACAAATGGACAACAAGGTAACTAGACTACAAGAACACATAAACTATTAAACTAGGGAATAGATTGAATCCTTTCTTGCAATCTTCACCACTTGAATGAAATGCACTAGGCATGTAGTGAGAATCATTTTGCAAGATCATCATTAACTAAACAATAATATAGCTAGATCATAAACATATCAACTATAAAATAAATTGAATCCTCTCTTGCAATCTTCACCACTTGAAGGAAATGCACTAGGCATGTAGTGAGAATCACTTTGCAAGATCATCAATAAACAAAAGGTAAACTAAAACACAAGAAATAATGAGCACATAAGCTAATATATTAAACAAAAGTCATTTCTAGCTCTCTTCACTACTAAGATCAAAGTGCACTTGGCACTAGTAGGAATCATAGAGCCAAATCCTCAACAACTTACTAAAGAAGAATACCAACAACAAGATTTTAACAAAGAAACAACAAAATCAATTTTGAAGACATTTTAAATCATGTATATGCGCAACTTTGCTTCATTTTATTTAACAAGAAAACTCAAAAATTAACATGAAAACAACACTAATCAACTTATTTTAGGGTGAGACAACAAATCTCACCCCTCAACCACAACAAACTACATTGAAAAGATGATGCTATGCGAAAGGAATGAGGGAAGAAAATGAGATTCAATGCAAAATATTTGGAGATGATGCAAAGAGGGTTATGGATTTTACCTTTTCTCTAAAATGGAAGAGAAAATTGAAGAAATGGAGGAGGAAAATGCAAGAAAGCTTCGGCCTTGCAAGGAAAGGAAGGAGATAAAGGTGGTGTGATGAACTTCTTGAGTGAGAAAGGAAGGTTAAGGGTGTGAGAGGTGGATTCAAGGTGTTTTGGTGGATGAAGGTGAAGTAATGGAGGAGGGGAAGGAGGAGAAGGCTTGGCCTAGAGGGGGAGGAGAGGGAGAGGAGAAGAGTGCTAGGTTTTCTTGAAGGTGAGAATGATAGCCAAAGATTGGTGAAGAGAGAAAGTGTGAGCTATTTATAGGGGTTTTGAGGCTTTAGGGTATTTAGGACTTTTTGCTTTGATGGAGCTCTAGGATTGGATCTTAATTTTGAATGGATGGTTAGGATTAGTGGTCACATGGATCAAGGGTATTTAGAAAACACAAGTGTGTGAGGGAAATAGGTGAGGTGGCGCATAAAAGAAGGAAAAAAGGAAATTTGTGAACAAAAAAATCTAATTTGGGAATGGTGATTTTTGTAGAATAGGGTTAAAGGGTATTTTGGTGAGGGAATGTTCTCAAAAAGGTAAGATGGGGTTTTTTGGTGGAAAGGTTAGTGTAAGTGCATGGGTTAATTTACCAAAAAGGGCAACATTGAGGATATGATCAAATTAAAACTTGGTGAGTAAGTAATGGAGTGTGTAGAAACTTCTAGAAGGAATGGAGGGGGTATGGGACTTAAAATCAGCTGAAATGTGAGGGGAAAAATAAAAATGATGGTTTTTGGTATTTTGTCTTATTGAGGACACTTCCTCCTTTTATTTTTGAATTTTGAATCTTTTGGGCATGTAATTGGGAGTGCACCTATTAAAAACATGTCACATATTTTTGGACACCATGAAATAACCTCCTAATAATTCTAGACAATTAAAATTGTCACTTAATTAATTGGGGAATTTTTAATGGTCTTTTGGCATTTTTATGCACTAAAAATAGGAAAAGTGCATTTTAATTATTTTAGGCTAGAATATTTTCTCTAAAAATTGTACAAAAATTCTCTTGAATAAGAGAAAATGTACTTTTGGTGTGTGCATATTTTTGACGAGAAAATCATCCTTTGCGAAAAATGACCAAAATGCCCCTTACCCTAAAAAGTCCTAATTTGCTCAAAAATGCATTTTTATTCTAAACATGGTTCTAAAACCCTTGGATGACTTTTAAAACTCTAAAATGCATGCCATGCCTTAATTTATTTATTTTTGGTTGAAAATTAGGGTGTTGACCTAAGTTAGGACAAAATTGGGGTATGACAAAGTTGTGAAACAAATATACAAGCGTCGCCAAAGGCAAATTGATCGACTATGCGTGAGGTAGGACTGAGCTCCAACAAGCGATGTTTTATTTGCAACGCGATAATTATGTTTATTGGACTCGACTTGCAGAGGCTAGCTGTTGTGAAAGACATCTTTTGGGCACATCCAGATTCCATTGAGCTTCTAAACACCTTCCCGATTGTTTTTTTGATTTATTCCACCTATAAAACCAACGATGCATGGTATCCGTTGGTTGAGATCGTTGGTGTAACATCAACAGAGAAGACTTACTCTGCTGCATTTGCTTATGTCAATTGGGAGAGGATGGATAACATTGCATGGGTTCTTGAGAAATTGAGGGGTTTATTTAGGAAAGCAGAATGAACTTCCACAAGTCATACATCTTGTGAGAGACAGGTATGATGAATGCTCTGGCAAGCAATATTTCCAACATCCGCAAACTTGTTGTGCCAATTTCACATTAAGAAAATGTGAGGCCAAAGCAAGGCTCATTGTGAAAGACCAAGCTATTGTTAATGACATTATGGGTGCATTTCTATCATGTTGTCCATGCGAAGACTACGGAAGAGTATGATTATGAGTTGGGTTTGTTTAACGACTTGGCAGTACCTTATCCCAGTTTCATACAGTATGTGAAGACCACCTGGCTAGACCCCTTCAAGGAAAAGTTTATTGATGCATGGATAAATAAGCATATGCACCTTGGAAACACTACCACCAACAGAGTTGAGTCTGCACACTCTCACTTGAAGCAAATATTACGAGACGGTAGGGGAGATTTGTGCAAGTGCTGGGATGGAATGCAGACCATGCTTAGGATACAACATTCTGATCTCAAAATGCACTTCGAGCATAGTTTGAGTAGAGTGAAAGGGTTGGGACTCGCTTTTTATTAGCCGCATGCAAAAGTGGAAGTGTTTGCTCATACAATCACAACCCCCCCATCCCCTTCCTTGTGTAGATTTAAGTAAAGATACTGATGGTAGTCAATGTTAAGTTAGATTTATAATTTTGGTACACAACGTTGTATATGACTATTGGTAGGCAACTTTTGAAATCAAAAAAACTGTGTTTCTGTTTCTGTTTCTGGTTTTTAAGTTTCTGCTTCTGTATAACATTAGTTCGAATGATACCATTCGAACGCCTGTTCGAACGCCACCCTTCGAACATGTTCGAATAAAGCCATTCGAGGCAGCAATAACACACCCTGTAACCAACAGTTGACAATATTCCTTAACACGCATGAGTTCTTTCGAACAGGTTCGAACGATGTCGTTCGAACACCAAAAATTCCTTAACACGGACAAGGTCGTTCGAACATGTTCGCACAATGTCGTTCGAACAGTCACTTAAACCACGCTGCACGAGCGTCCCACGCGAGGTCATTTTTGGACAAAAAAATTTGGGGGCATGCGATGAGTAGGAGGGGGTGTGGGAAAAGTAAAAGCTGAAGAAAAGGCCGCATGGCCCAATTGTTGTAATTGAAAAGAAATGGATTGCCAATTGAAAGCCCATGACCAATTGAAATTGAAAAAAGAGAATTGAAAAGAATGAGTGGAAGCAAAATCAGCTGACGTGTTTGGAAAGAAAGGGAAACATGGAACCCTAAAAGTTTCTACTACCTCCGTCCCATTTTATAAGTAGTTTTAGCAAAATAAATTTATCTCAAATTATTTGCCCAAATTATTTGTTGTTTTACATTTTCAAGAAAGCATCTAACGTGTTTTTCCACTATTGCCCTTATTAATCATTACAACTTTTACATTTAATAAATGATTCACGTTTATCTATGTAGAGAGATAAAGGGTTAAATTGTAATTTAGACAATACTTTTTATAAATTCTAGACTACTAATCATTTTTCTTAATATGTGTGCAACAACCTTAAACTGCATATAAAATGGGACGGAGGTAGTACTATTTAAAGGTGCTGCAACATGATTTGAGGAATCAGACACTGTATCAGAGGGAGCCGTACCTGACATACAGTAGCCGCGAGAATTAGAAGCTGCACACCACATATCAAAGACGGCAGCGAGGCTGTGAGAGAGGAAGATTTGGTACCGTTCTTGACACTGTGAGAGAGCTCTGGAGCAGAAAAAGAGACTGAAGACTCGAAATAATAATTCCTCTAATTTTCGGGTTATTTTTATCTCTGTAATTCATGACTCTAATTTCTCTTTTATTGTTCTTGATACTTAAGGATACCTAAATCCTCTTCTAGAGTCTTAGGTGAATCTTGTTTGCTTAGAGACCTTTTTATGTTCTAATTTCTAGTTTGAATTCCTATTTTTATTTCAATTAATATTGTCCTATTAATTTTATCACATTATTAGGATTAACTACCCTTTGCATATTCTTAATCAATTAGTTGATCAGCGACCGTACTGCATTAGTTGGTGGATCTATAGGATAATTGGGGCTATATCTATTGCATGAGCAAACTTTAATTTAGTCTTTCAATCATTCAACCTTTTTGTTCTTGATGCTTTTCTTGAATTTAAATTCTTGTATGACCAAACATGGGTTAATTTAGGAAAAAGAATATTAATCGTGAATAATCAAACGGATTAATAGCTTTAGTAAAGGGATTGGTAATTAAATAGAATAAGGGAATTCAGATAGGATTAGACATATAGGAATCGAAGCTTGCAAGTGAAACTGTGACCCTAGACCTCTCTCCATTAATTAAATTTAGCATTTTAATTCTAGTTATTTATTTCTTTTATTTTGTTTCTAAAACTATCAAATTATTTGTTCGTCTAAACAATATATAATCTCGATTAGTTTGGTACTTGCTAATTAATCCCTGTGGACACGATAATCTTTTATACTACTTCTGCGAAAGAGTGCACTTGCTCTAAGTGCGTTTTTAACGCAACATACACAATCATAACCCTCATTCAATCTGTATCGAACTTCCAATATTTGAGCGGTTCACTAAGGAGGATCGTTCTATGGTGCGTGAGTATACTATGTTAAATGTTAAACTAGAGAAGAGTCTAGCTGCATTGAAGAAGAGATTTGTGGGCAACTTGAGCAGTATCACGCAATTGTATAGGCATCGCAAGATGTTCTGGACGAATCACAAAGGTCCTAGAACTGAGATCCAGAATCTTATGAGAATGATAGATTCTAAACACTATTCGTGTTGGACCAGAAGAGTTGAGGACTCTGATGTTGTTGGTGACATCACGTGGGCCCACATTGAGTCTATCAACCTATTGAGGATGTTCCCAAAGATTTTGATTATGGACAGCACCTACAAGACCAACAAATACAAAATCCCTCTCCTTGAGATTGTTTGAGTGACTTCCACCGATTTGACATTCTCGGTTGGCGCTTTCTGAACTGTTTATCACTGATAGAGATATTGCACAGGTGAGTGCCACCGAGTTGGTATTGCACAAATGGCGCTTCCTCAGCAGTGCTAGCCTCCATAGGCTCAGCCTCAATCTCGTCCCCGATACTGATATAGTGGCGGATGTAGCCTTTGGCTTGTGGGGGCACTTAACCCCACCAACAAAACAAAATTCATATATAAATATATTATAATCTTTCATTTGACCCCATTAAAAAATTGAATTTTCCCCCATTAATATCTAATTACCCAAATACACACGTTTAACTCACTTTAATACACAATCTCAGGTAAAAAATAGACTTTGCTTCTAGCAACTACAGCAACGGAAAGATGTTTCTCTGCATTGATTTTTGTGAATAATGGACTGTGCAATCATGAGAGATCAATAGTTGAATAATTCTTTAGTTACTTATACTAAGAGAGATAGTTTTTATAGTATTGGCAATTAAAATATCAAACAACGTTTTTAGAATATGAAAATGCCTAGAAAACTAGTGTAATTAGTAGAAGCTTGAATATCTTTTTGGAGTTTTTTCTTCACGTATATAATTGTGTATTCTCTGAAAACTTTTAAAAAATTTCTTTTGAGAAATATTATAGATAAATGATTTTCTTGCCCCCACGGATCAATTTTCTGGATCCGCCACTGCCCCCATAAACTGCTTGGGCTCATGAGTCTCATAAAACGCTCCATCATACTCATCGGCCTCTTGCTCTTGCTCAACACGAACTCGTCCACGGACACGTCTTTGTCGTTCTGAAGCGTGACTGGCTATCCTATGTTGTGTGCGAGCACTCCCTGACGTATCTTCAGCTTCACCACCGCCACCTGACTTTGATGACTGCCCTCTTGATACCAAACCATGTGACAATGGCGGGATTCTGCCCTGACTCGAGTGTAAACCACAAAAAAAAATTAATAAAGCAAATAAAGCCAAAGAAAAATAATTCCTGTATTTATGCAGGATGGATGAATCCGTAGTTGCTGGGTATGAGCTATCTCTGAATTTGTCAACGGGAGATAAATCTGTAGTTACCTACTAATGTATGCGTGGGGGGTTTGGAGGAATCTCCGGATTTATCAATGGGAGATAAATCCGTAGGCAAGTTTCATAGACTACAAATTCATCAGTAGATGATGTTTCCGGATGAAACATGCATACGGATTTATCTTCCATTGATAAATCCGTAGATTCCTCTAAAGCCCCGAAACACATACACTAGCAGCAAACTACAAATTTATCGTTTGATGATAATTTCGGAAATTTGTTCATATGGATTTATCTCATCTAGATAATTCTGGAAAAAACGAAAAAAAATAACTCTTACTTTTGACTATGGAAATATGAGAGTAGATGATTGAGAGAGGTTTACTAAAATGGGAAGGGGTAAAAACGGGAGTTTGAGCGAAAAGGGGGGTATGGTGTCTAATGAGAGGTATGAAAATTACCAGCCAATTGATTTTCATGCATGGGCCTGAAATATGAAAGGTATGAAAATTAAGGCCTTTATTTTTTATACCCCACTCCTATAATATATACCTCCACTTTTTTGCGTTATTCCAAATTTAGCTTTATTGAAATAAACTAATTTTAATTCAGAGTATCATTTTTTTTATTTTCCAGATTAATGTACCAATGCATAAATCCGAAATGAAAATGAAAAGGCCATGAAGTAGTATAAGAGTTTTTTTTTTTTTTTTTTAAATTTTTGGGGCTTGGTTTTGTAATCAGACAAGGATTGTGACTTGACTTATGTTTTTTTAAAAGCTTGATAATATATTAGATTTCAGAGAGTCAGAAATGATTTTAATAAATGGATAATATATTAGATTTTAGAGAAGAAATGATTTCAACGTTTTTTCTTTTTGTGAACAATAACATTGGAAGGCTTTAAAATTGCTTGATGAAGAATATGTCGGAAAAAAGCACAAATTAGGAAGCTCACGCTAAGTGGGAATCTAACTGAACTTTTATTGTTTCAATAGTATTAAATCCATAACTCAAGCTTAAATGATAAAATCCATGTTACTTCTTTTTATTCTCAACGAATTTCCTACCATAAAATTTTTTAAACAATCCAATCAATCAAATTATTACCCTAAAATATGTAGTATGTTATGAAAATAACCAAAACTATAGAAAGGAGAAATATGAAGAAGATAAGAACATGAACAAATATGAAAGATGAGAGTATTTCTATTCACTTCAAGTGTCCCCATACACATATGAGATAGCCTTATTTATAGGGTATGGATAGGCAAGTGAATAGTCTATCATCAAAAGCCACTACACAAGAGAGTAATGAGAGGGAAGGAGAAAACTAATGGACATCCACTAATATAAATATTCATAACACTCCCCCTTGGATGTTCATCGAGGATATGCCTCATTAAAAACCTTACTAGAAAAAACCCAGTGGGATAAAAATCTAGTGAAGGAAAAGAGTACAATATCCTATCAGTGGGAACTGCCTCGTTAAAAACCTTTCCAGGAAAACCCTGTGGGACAAAACCATGGAAAAGGGAAAAAGAGTGCATTTTTTCTCCCCCTGATTGAATCATCACAAAAGAATATGAATTTCAATATTTGGAGTTTCTCCTTGAGTGCATATGGAACAATCTACTCCATTGTCACTTGTGATTGTATCCTCTTTTAATGGAACTTTGCGATCAGTATTATCTTCAAAACATCTTCCTTGAATTGTTGGCATTTGGACATGAAATGAAGAAGCAAGAACCATAGATTGTTTTATAGATCAAAAAGATATTTCAGTGTCACCATATGTAGATAATAGCTGACTTGTAATCTGACTTGATCTAGATCAGAAAAATAATGTATATCTACATGGTTAATTTGTGTAATACATAATATGATTTATTCATTAGGATAGTTAAAAATGAAATATGCATCCCACTTTGTTCTAAGGCATTTGTCTTTGTAATGAACTATATTACTACTAACTATCACATAATATTGCCATTATCAAGGGATATAACATTTTGTAATATCCATGCATGCTTTCATAGTCTTCGGGATCGACTAAGATATTTTATATATTCTTACAACTCATGTACTCAATATAAATAATTTCTGCAGATCAATATGAGACTTTATTTTTCAAAAGAATTTATTTAAAGATATTTCCTATTATCTTAAATCCTCTGGGATTTTCCATGTAGAGGTCACCTCTGAGTTCAACCTCAAAATCCATCATATATAATTTGATGTCATTCACATAGAGCTCTTTCTTTGAGTAATCATCTCGCGAATCCAAAAAGTTTGCATTGCAATATTAAATCCTTCAGAGATCTTTAATAATTATGACTATCAAATGAGTCATACAAATAAGTTGAAGCAATATTCATCTGGTAAAATTTGAGTTCTTCATGCACTACAAGGCTAATTAAGTACTGAAAAGTACTCGCATCCACCCTTGAGCAACATGTCGAGCTTTGTATCTCACAATTTCACCATTCTCATTCTGCTTCAATTTCATCTTTCAATTTTGGCCAATTCACATTGTCTACAATCTTTAGTAGACTTTGATTCATGATGCTCACTAATATTTATCACATTTAGCGCTATATTATATGCAAAAATATCGTCAACGTTGACTTCGTTTCGGTTCCATTGTATTTCATTCGTGACATAATTCATTGAGTTCTCTTTAATTTTCATAACTTTTCAGTAATTCGATCGGTTCTTCTAGAACTGTAATGTCAATTATGTCTGAATACTCTTTTAGAATTTCTATATCCTCGTTTGGACCTTTATATTTTTTAGCTCCTTTTGTTGTTCGAGATTTTTATCTTTGGAATCGATTGGTCTACCATGCTTCAGGCGCGGTTGAGACACATTTGCAATATTAGATTGTCCAGCAGGGACATCCATTCTATTGGAGCATTAGCAGCTGATATATATGATTTGGTCACGCCTTTTGGATCAGTGAATGCATTTGGTAGATAATTGCTAAGCTTTGCAAATGGATTATCTTTTGAACTTCTAGTTCACATTGTTTAGTTTGAGGATCAATAAAAAAAAATGAGATAATGCTAATCCATTCTAACTGATCTCTTTTCTTACAGCTGCTTATTCTCTCCCCCTAATGTTGGGAAATCTAATTCTTCAAATGATAATAATCAAACTGGATTATAAACAAGTCTCCAATTGTTAGCTCAATATACTATATTATACATGGAGATTTATATCCAGTATATATTTCCGAAATTCTTTTCGGACTCATCATAGTGCATTGCACATCCGAATATTCTAAGATGTGAAATATTATGTTCATGACCAAACCAAATGTAAAGGGGAAGAGTTGTGATAACTCGTTGGCTTGATGCGAATCAATATTACAGCATGTAAATTGCACGTTCCCAAGTAGAAATTGGAACTTCTTATCTCATAAGTATTAGTCATGTAATTAACTTTAGACGTCTAAAGAATGGTTCTTCAGGACCATTTTATGAATGAACGTAGGACATGTGATATCCAATATCAATTCTAATAGACATACAATACTTATCATATGCTTTCAAGGTATTTCACATAATGACCTCTTACTCAAATTAGTTGAGCAAACAATCTCACAAACTTCCGGTTGTGAGTTGACGACAAATATATATAATATATATGTGGCCATCTAGTTGATGCACCAATTAAAATCACAAATATCTAAATAGTCCATGTGATTAGTGTACTTGTTTACAAGTATCACCTTATATCAGTTCTAGAAATATGAGGGATTTATTATTCTCAAATTGCCAATTTCCTTTGGGAATTAGTGAACACAAAAATTAGTAGATTGAAGAAACTACTGGCTCTTCAATATAAGTTCACATAGAAGTTTATTATTCGCATCATAATATACCCGAGATGGCCCAACCGATCTTGCCAACAACTAAATTATTATGATATGTAAACTTCTGGTTTACATAACATGTGCTTCAATTGCACATATATAAGTGTAGTACAAATCAGTGGAAAAAGTAGACAACTTTTCCACTACACTTATTTTATCAAAATATGTCTCGCTATATAAAAATATTCAATATCTCCTTCATCTCTCGTTTCAATATGATTTCTATTTATATGCAAATCTTTGAAACTTAATAAATTTCAACGAGACTTAGGGGAATATAATGCATTCTCAATCTGTAAATTTCTTCCCCCGAATAGCAGTATATTAGCTCTTCCGGAGCCTTCAATTATATTTGAAGAGCCATATATAGTACTAACTTCGGTTTCTCGCTTCACTAAATAGGAGAAATTTTTTTTTTATCTTCTAAAATAATATGGATAGTTCCACTATGAGCGAAAAATATTTCTTCATTATCGATGCTAGTGTCAATACTCATTTTATCCTAAAATAAAATAAATATGATAAAAGATTGACATTAGAAAATTAAGTCTCTACAATATTATATGCCTACAAAAATCAAATTTTAGGAGCTGCATAAAGAAGCATTGAAAGTCTCTCTTATTCCCCTTTTTTTCATGCAACTTTTTTATTTGGAATTCCAAGCAAAAGAAATAAGAAAAATTACATTTTTCCATAAGATACTAAACCACTATTAGGAATAACAAAGGTCACAATCACAAATGATACAAATGACACTTAAATAGGATAATGATAACATTTACCACATCAATGGTCATCACTACAACTTTTCTTGTACCAAAATTATAATGTGAGTCATTCACTTTTAGGAATGAACTTCAATTCATTGAGTGGTTTGTGAGTATTCTTTACAATCACCATATCACAAAATCTTGATTCATAATATCTTTCTGAAAATATTTCCTCATTTTTCTAATTCATGAGAATATTTGAGACATAAATTACATGTCTTTTCTTTTACTTCAAAATATACTAAGATCAAGTAGATCTTATAGATTTTAATTAATCATAGTCCAAATGTATAGTTCTTCAGAAACTTGACCACAAATCTCCATAATAGATGGCCAAAGAAAAATGTATTTTGTGCAATCCACCAAGGATGCTTAAATTACCAATTCATTAGTTCTTCAGGAACTATACCGCAAAATTTCTTCAATGATAATCAAGAAAACCATACTATGAGCAATCCTTCAAGGATGCTTGAATATTTTCTTTTTTTTGAGTTCTTCAAGAACTATCAGAAATTCTTAGAAACCGTGATAAAGAAAATAATTCTTTGTGTAATCCTAGTTCTTCAAGAACTATACCACAATACTTATTCATGATGATCAATAAGAACCATATAATGAGCAATCTCTGCAGGATGCTTTGATATTAAAAAATATTAAATTCTTTAGGAATCAGATCACAAACGAACATGGAAATAATTATTTGTGCAATCCTTCAGGGATGCTTGGATAATGGATTTATTGTTCTTAGGAACTATATATCAAAATTTCATAAACAATGATAAATAAATTGAAAATGAGATAAAACATAAACAAGATCACAAATTAATAATAGGGAGAAGAAGAATATGAAGAAGAAGATGAAGAAGAAAATTATTCTTATAATAGAACCTGGAGATGATTCCGCCATCAATCATACGGTAGAGCTTCGTGCTGATAACGTGTTATGAAAATAACCAAAACTATAGAAAGGAGAAATATGAAGAAGATAAGAACATGAACAAATATGAAAGATGAGAGTATTTCTATTCACTTCAAGTGTCCCCATACACATATGAGATAGCCTTATTTATAGGGTATGGATAGGCAAGTGAATAGTCTATCATCAAAAGCCACTACACAAGAGAGTAATGAGAGGGAAGGAGAAAGCTAATGGACATCCACTAATATAAATATTCATAACATAGTATAATTTTCTAAACCCATGCAAAGCACGGGCACCGGGACTAGTTTATATGAGAGGTAATTGGATTACTCCTTATTCACCGTTCCCCAATAAAAAAAAATTCTTAAAAAACCGTGAATTTTTACTTTTACTATAGATTTAATTTTTAAAAATAATTGTTAGACAAAAAAATTATTTTTGTCTTTCTCCCCAAATGATCATCTAAGTTAGAGCTTTCAATTTGGGCAGGTTCGACACATTCGATCCAAAGATGATTTCGGGTTGGGATGGGTTGTGCCAGAATATTTTCAGACCAATAATTTACTAGACTCAGCCCTATGTGGACTACGAGTCAATGGGCTTGAAATTAAAAATGAAACGAGGTTGAAATTGAAATTTGAAAGTAAAATGAGCCAATTTTGGAAAATTGAAAAATATTAGCATCAATTTTTAAAAATATCGGGTTGGTGGGTTGGCCAAGTCCATGGTGGGCCAGCTCATTGCGGGAAAATACATTTTCAGGTCAAGTTAGGCTTAAATTTTTTTGTACTCATATTTGATGGCCTATCCCACCTATTTTATTAGGTGGATTGGATCCGCTTGTTAGGCTAGACTCATTTTGAAAGCTCTAATCTAAGTTCATATTAAACTACAGGGTCTCAAACAATTTGGAGGCACTGTTCAAATCTTGAAAGAGTCACCAAAATCTTAAACTACTCACTACAAGAAAAGCTTGTTTTAGCCACCAGCAATTGCCACACAGCTTATTCCGTCAGTAATTTGCCACGGATTTGCGACGGCATGTGTAAAAAGTAAGAGCGCAAAATTTCACTGGTGTTTTGCACGGGTTTGCCACTGACTTGTGAAAGGACAGAAATTTGCGATTTAAGATGCCGTGGCAAGTCCGTGGCAGCGAATGATCAAAATAAAACTCCCACGATATCAGAACGTTTCTCTCCTTCGTCCACTCACTTCTCACAAACGCTCACTTCTCTCAAACCCTCACACACCGTACCCACTCTCTTCTCCCTCAACCCTACACCAAAAAGATGAACTTTTCTCCCACAATTCCAAACCATGGCAGCCACGTCGCATCGCTTTCCTTCTCGTCGTGTCGGGGTCATCTTCCATCGAAGGCACAACGACGAGTTGCGATCATCTTCCTTCGGCCACGCCTTTATCATGACCATCGCCTTCTGTCATGTCTTGTCTTTGAACCTTAATCTTCCACGCCTTGCCTCTACTCACAACTCACAAACGTGTAATGCCTCTGCTGAACCACACATTTCTTTTTCTAGCAGGTTCGATTTCTCTTTCTTTTGGTTTCCCCTTTGTTTTGGTTCTCATAGGATTGTTTGTAGTTTTAGCCCGTAGTAATGGGAAAAAATTGTGTAATGGGTTTCACTGTGCGTGTGTTCGTCTTGCCAGAAAGATGCTTAGATTGATTTTTATTTTATATAAATTCCAATAGTAAATGATTTTGAAATGGCTACTTCTACTTTCTTTGATATTAATTCAATCCAAACCAATCCATCTCATATTTTTCGATCATGATTTACACCATCTGCCCTTCTCCGCCCTTTGCTGCCCTGGACAACGCTTCTCCACCCTCCCTATCCACCTACAACCTCCTCTCCTCTGTTCCCTCTCACTCTTCCTCCCCACCACTCTTGATTCCTAAAATCGGCCACCACCACCATAAAAATAGTAAAGGTATTCTTCTTCTTCCTCAAGGGTAAGTTTTCTGCTTCAATTCTACTTCTACTCTACTTCTATTTAACACAAAAAGCCCTAATTTTTGATGAACTCAAACCCTAACCCCTATTCCCAATTTGGCAGTATCGATCTGAACCCTAACACCATATTCCTACTTCGTTGGTTTCATTTGTCCCTATATATCATTCATTTGTAATCATTCAGTTTTCTTTCATTTTTTTAGCTGAATTTGTTGTTTTCTTTGCAATTTCAATATTTATGATTTCTTAGAATAACAGGACTAATAAAGTGATGTTTTGCTATCAGAAATCGGAAATGGTAAACATTACTCATCATTTATGATTTCTATGAATGATCATGCTAAGTGATGTTTTGTTAAAATTTAAACATTTCTGATTTAAACATGATGGATGAGTTTAAGCAACATTGATTTTAACTCTGTAACATATTGGTCTGTCAAGGTCTGTAACAGATTTTCAGACTCATTTCCTTGATCAACTGCATAGATTTTTAATTCTCAAAGGATTATTGCTTGAACTAATGGCTGATTCCCTTTTCAATGTGAGTTTTATATATCTTTCTGTCCTAATTTAGATATTTAAAACAATTATTATGCAATATGAAGTAATCTGCTAAGGGACAAAACAATGTCCCATCATCAGTTTTAATTTTTTCTTTCTTTCAAAGCTGAGTTTAAATTGCACTAAAGTTGCTTTTTTGATGTCTTATTGTTGTGATTGGGGGTCCTTGCTAGGTGGTAGATAATGTTCTGGAATTGTTGAGGTTTTATCAAGTATAGTTAGTCTCATCTTCAGATATTGATTTCTTGTATGTGCTACATTTATCACTATTAGGTAATTTGAAAAATATGAAGTTTACAAAGCTGTTATATCATCATTTCCTTTTGCCTTTTTCTGGTTTTTTAGAGAAAAACATGTTCTGCCTCTTTAATTTTGATGTTTAATTGCTACACTAGAATGTGTGCTTTTGTCATGTTCTTTTATGAACCAATGTGATATAGATACATTAAAATTGCATTCCTAATTTCATTTGAAAGTATCTCATCATATTTGTACATGGTTACTTTGCTTTAGTACTTGAGTTTAACTAAGGGAAGAAGCTCTTGATTCTTATTCATTTTCTGTCTCACTACTGTGATGCCTCCTAACTGTACCTTTTATTACCTCTTAGTAGCTTCTTCATTAACATGTGCATAATCAAGGCATTACTCTCTTTTTCCTCTTTTTTTTCAATAACAGAAGTTTTGTTTGCACATGTTGCTTTTCTGACAGCCTCTAACTTCCAATTATACTGTAGATTTTCTGCTTGCTTGGAGGCCTCTCACCTTCCTTGGATACACTGGATAATATCAGAGCATTGGATCGTATACAAGAGGTTTGTGTGTAACAGCTAGCGCATGAATCCTCTTAATACTTAATAGTCTTATGATCCAATTGATACCTTTTTGTTGGTTGCATTTGCATTATCCCACTTCAAGAATACCTTTGTATTATTGCTAGAGTCACTACGCCAGATTTGTTTAAAAAAGGCGCCCCTATAACCAGCATTTTTAAAAAAACGCTGCCCATCGCGTAGAACGCGTGAGCCTTACCCAGCGTTTCTTTAAAAACGCTACGCATCTCACATGCGTTCTCACCATATACTCTCGTTTCTCTCCAAACGCTGCGCATCTCACATGCGTTCTCTACACATACTCGGCGCTTTTACACCAAACGCTACCCATCACGCCAGTAGAATACTCAGCGTTTTTACACAAACGCGCCCATAACACACGCGTTCTCACCATATACTCAGCGTTTTTACACAAACGCTGCCCATAACACACGCGTTCTCACCATATACTCGGCGTTTTTACACAAACGCTGCCCATAACACGCTGCGTTCTCACCATATACTCGCCGCTTTCTTTAGAAACGCCGAGTATTGCTTTTTTTTTTTTTTTGCCCGCTCGCTTTCTCTCTTTTTTCATTTCCTTCGCGCTTCTCTCTCTCTCTCTCTCTCTGCGTAAGTTCTCTCGCCTCACTCTCAAAGAAAAACCCACACCCAAAAACCCACAAACCTCTCTCTCTCTCTCTCGCTCACGCACGTCTCTCTCTCACGGTTCTCTCTCTCTCCTCACTCTCATTAGCTCTTCCTCTCTCAACTCTCTCCCTCACTCGTTCTCTCTAGCACCACCCACAAACCCCCAAACCCACAAACCCATAAACCCACAATAACCCCCAAACCCACAAACCCCAAACCCACAATAACCCCAAAACCCACATTGCTTGTCTCAATCCTCTCTAGCACCCATAGTCCTCATTGTTTGTCCTCATCTTCTCTCAAAGGTTAGTTCTCTATTTTGTTTTTTGTTTTTTAGGTTTTTTGTTAGGTTGGAGATGAATATGTAGTTTGATTGGAATATGTTGAATGTGTGAAAAAAAATATTTGATAAGAGAGGAATATGTTGAATGTATTTGTATGTGTTTGATATGTGTAAAATTAGTTGAATGTGTTTGATAGGAGAGAAATTAGTTGATATGTGTTTGTTGCTTGGTTTTGTTGAGATTTTGATTCTCAAATGATAGATTTTTTTAAGCAAAGTGTGTGTCATTGTTGTGCGAAAAGGTGATGTGCAAGTGTACACAATCGCAACAAGTAATATATTGATAAGTAAAGTTCGTCTCCACAGGGATTGATATTAATTTTAGAGTTTAAAAAGGAATTACACTTTAGAGGAACAAGTAGCAAATATGTTGAGTAACAAAAGTTCAGTTGAATAAGAATTGATTAAGTAACAAGTTAAAGCGTGGGTAAAAATATAAGAGAAATAAGTTGGATTGCCTTCACTATGTAAATCCCCAAAAACAAGACGCTATAACGTCACACGCTATAGCGTTAAGCGCTATTGTAAATATTTTGTGCCTTTCGGTCACTAGCGCCGTGGTTTCACTACAAGATGCCTATGTCTAGGTTCTAAATAGGTTCACCCTCTGTATAATCAAGATCCCACATGACTTATGCCTTATAAACTATTGCAACATCTATGTCTAGAAGAAGAAGCAAAAATTGATTAAATGTCTTCAACCAACCTTATCATTTATATTAATCCTTGAGTTCTTTCTATGGTTCATGTGCGAATCCACGTAAATACTTGTTTTACGTGGCCAAATATAAAACAAGTTTGGAAGAATAATCACACAAGGGTTAAAACACAAAACGTGAGAAATTATATACGAAGCATTAATGGTTCATTACAAGCTATAGCAACCCAACTCAAAGAGTTTAGCTCATGTTGAGCTCCATCAAAATAACACAAATGAGAATACTTGCATTACAGTAAATAAAGAGGAAATGACAAATGCAAAAGATACACTCTTGAAGTCTCCTAATCATCCACGTGAAGATGGCTCATCATCAACCTTACACCATGAGTACAAAAACAGTAAAAATACAAAGGAAGAAAGTAAAATAGCAAAAGCTCTAAGATGTATCAATGGAGAAGAAGAAGTGTCACACTTTCTCTCTATCAATACTCTCTCTAAAAACTAACTATCTAACTCAACTATCCGTGTGAAGGGGAAGGAAAATCAAGACAAATCTTCTAGCCTTGCTAGCATGTGGTACAATCTCCTCAAAAGTCAAGAAAGGTGATAGTTGCTTTTTCACCAACTCCACTATTCCCTTCTCATGCATTGCCAAGTGTCCACACATATCCAATAAAATCCGCACATGTCAAGACGCATACGGTGATCATAAGATATGGAGCTTGGATTAATGAGCTTGGCGCCAAAATTGCACTTTCCTAAAGATGCTCGGTGATCGCTTACTTGACGCTATAGCGTTAGGACGCTATAACGCTAAACACCGCACTACTTCACAAAATTCATCAAAACACTCACAAGGGCACCAATTGTGCCAAATTCATAACAAAGCAAAGTTGTTTAGCCCTTCCTTTCCTAATATTCACATAAATATACTAAATACTATACTAATATTACTTGAGAACTTACTTAATTTAATGATTAGAGGTATAAGTAACTCATATAAATATGAGTTA
Organism: Oxytropis ochrocephala; assembly: GCA_020916435.1. NCBI lineage: Eukaryota > Viridiplantae > Streptophyta > Magnoliopsida > Fabales > Fabaceae > Oxytropis > Oxytropis ochrocephala. The sequence goes on along the minus strand of CM037093.1, from coordinate 90,088,155 downwards.
TCACACCCCAAACTTAAACCATTGCTTGTCCTCAAGTAATGACACTTGCAAAGACAAACAAACTGACACTATTTACAACACACATGCTCTGATCAACACTTCATTTCTAAGCATACTCACTCAAACATTTTCTCAATGGGCTAATAATTCTGATTCACACTCACACCAACACACCAATGCATTTATTCAACTTCTAAGCTTATTACTGCTCAATAGTGTGTGTGTGATCTCTTGACTCATCTCAATTCCTAGCTAGATTTGGATTTCTCTTTAGCCTTGGAAAGAATGGTCTTCTTTTGGTAAAATCAAGAACTCTTTCAAAACAATGACTAGATTAACATCTTCACACAGGAATGGGGATTTTTAGGCATGACAAAGGGTTTAACTAGGCACTTCAAGTCTATGGTCAGTGTTCCTAACTTATTGAATCTAAACAGCTCACGCTATAGCGTTTGACGCTATAGCGCTTGAACAAAGATAACAGATTTACTAGCTGTAGCCCCCTCATTACTTGGCTCCTCAGCAATTATTCTATTTTTTTTTTTTTTTTTTTTTTTTTTTTTTTTTTACATAAGGCTTTGCCTCTTTCTTTGCCTTTGGGACAGCCTAGCTTTTGTTTTGGGTAACTACAGCTTTACAACATATTTACATTAACTTTTTAAGTCACTGACCACCCTAAGACCTTTGTACCTAACCTTTATATAGCCCCACACCCCCAAACTTATGCTTCAACAACTCTTCAAGTTTTTATTCAAGCCTTGATCTCACCTTGGTTAACTCAGACTAGCCTAAACCTCAGATAGTCCTTGGCTAGCTAAGTTTTTTTTAAACACAGAGATTTACGTGTGAGAGCAATAATAAGCAAAGATTTCATCAAAAGCACGGCTCTCTTACTCACTCACACCATTATCAATACAATTAGCCCAAAGGGAACACATTCAATGACTATACCTAAAAATGAGGCACTTGAAACAGAACAATTTTGAAAAACATTAACAAAAACATTAACAACTTTAGGTCCTCCCCCCACAACAAGAGTGAGCAGTGTCCTCACTGCTCTTTAAAGACTAGGGAGAGGCCTGAACTTAACACACAATAAAGTAATTCAAGACTTAAAACATTTGTGAAGCGCAAGAGAGACGCTATAGCGCTTCACAAATTATTTTTGTTCACAAAACATTAAACTTAAATAACAGAAAATTAAATTCACTTCTTAACCGCACTGCACTGGTTCTTGAGCTAACACGGATGGTCGAGGAGGCTTTCTGACCTTTTTCTTCTTCTTTGCTTCCTTCTGTTCTTCCTCAGACGCTATAGCCTCAGACGCTATAGCGCTTCCACCAGGCGCTTCCTTCTCTTTTTCTGCCCTCATCTCTGCTAACTTTGTAACAGCCTCCTTCTCCTGTTCAGACACTTCCTTCCTGCATTGCCGTGCTTCTTGCGCACTCTTTCTTCATCCACTTCCTCAATATGCATGCGCCTTGGCTCCGGGCTCCTCCTTGCAGAGACATACGTTGGCCTTTTTCACGCCACATGCTTCTCCTTGACTTTACGCTTGGGGGTGCGGATGGCACTGGGCCTTGGGCTACTTCCCTTGGAGGACTCTCAGCCATTGCTTGGGCTTCTTCTCGTCCTTGGGGTCTATGGCTCTTGAGGAACTGGGTTCAGTGGTTTTGGCCTTTTTCTGGGGTTTTTCAATGGAGTGTTTCTTCACCATTTTGGGATTTTGGAAGAAATGAAAGAAATTTGTGAATTTTTGGAATTGATTGTGGGATCGGTTTTTGAGAGAAAGAAGAAATGCGATTATGGCTGACTGGGGTTAGGGAAGAAGAAGGCTCAACAGATTAGAAGAAAGAAAAATAGGAGTGGTTGAGTGGGAGGTTATGGGAATTGAATGATGTGACCGTTTGATGGGGCGGAGGACCGAAATGATCGGGCTTGTCACACGTGGGCGCTTAGGGTAAGGCGGTTGAGTGCACAGAGCGCGTGCGTGCCACGTATGATAACTGACCCATTTCTTTTAAATTAACAGTGTTTCTTCCTGCCAGATACCACCTCTTGACGCTATAGCGTCAATATCACACCTTCAACTTTCAAATTCCCAAATTCCTCAACACCAAAATTCTTTCTCCTGCAAAATAAAACACAAATAAAGGATATGTTCATTAGTAAAACCTTGGGGTGCCTCCCAAGAGCGCTTGTTTTAAGAGTCATCAGCCTGACTTGCTTCATTTTATGTTAGGGATCATGAAGATCAATTGAGGTCTTGTCCTCATGATGTTGTCACCATGGTATTGTTTTACCCTTTGCCCATTCACCTTGAAAGTGGTGTTGGTTGCTTGATCAAATAAATCCACTGCACCATAAGGGTAGACCTTGACTAGTTTAAAAGGGCCAGACCACCTTGATTTAAGCTTGCCAGGAAACAATTTTAATCTAGAATTGAAAAGGAGCACTTGGCCTCCTTCAATCAGCTCTCTGTTCTGTATCTTCCTGTCATGCCACATCTTTGTTTTTTCTTTGTAAATGGCTGAACTCTCATATGCAGCATGCCTAATCTCATCAAGTTCATTTAACTGCAGCAGCCTAGCCTTACCTGCCCTATCACAATCAAAGTTGAGCTTTTTTATGGCCCAATGAGCTTTGTGTTGCAACTCAATAGGGAGGTGACATGCTTTTCCAAACACAAGTCTGTATGGAGACATTCCCAGAGGTGTCTTGAAGGCTGTCCTGTAAGCCCACAGAGCATCATCCAGATGAATTGACCAGTCCTTTCTTGAAGGTCCCACCATTTTCTCAAGCATCCTTTTGATTTCTCTATTGGACAATTCAGCTTGCCCATTTGTTTGTGGGTGGTATGCAGTGGCAATTTTGTGCCTCACTCCATATTTTCCCAATAGAGACTCAATCAACTTGTTACAAAAGTGAGAACCCTCATCACTGATAATTGCTCTTGGTGTGCCATATCTGGTGAATATGTTCTTCTGCAGAAACTTGCTGACTGACTTGGCATCATTGTTGGGAAGAGCCACAGCTTCAACCCATTTGGAAACATAATCCACAGCCACCAGTATATACAAATTACCATGAGAAGGAGGAAAGGGACCCATAAAATCCATGCCCCATACATCAAAGAGTTCAATCTCTAAGATGTTGGTTAAGGGCATTTCATGCTTGTTTGAAATGTTCCCGATCCTTTGACACCTTGCACGCTTCTTTACCCATTCTTGAGCATCCTTGAATAATGTGGGCCAGTAATACCCACATTGCAATACCTTTGCAATTGTTTCTAGTTCCTCCAAAGTGTCCACCACATGGTGAAGCATGACAATGCTCTAACACTGAGGTTGTTCTTCCTCCGCAAGGCACCTTCTTATCACTTGGTCTTGGCATTTCTTGTAGAGAAAAGGTTCATCCCAATAATAATCTTTCACTACATGGAAAAACCTTTTTCTTTGTTGATAATTCAGATCTGCAGGCACAATTCTGCTTACCAAGTTATTCACAATGTCTGCAAACCAGGGAGCATCATCTTCTGACGCTATAGCGTCTGGCGTTATAGCGGCAACCGCTATAGCGTTACATTTTTGCTGATATCATCATGGTTTCTCATCCGGGAAGATTTCTTTAATCTCTCCCCTGCTCGCACTGCATTGTCTCCTTCAAGTCTAGACAAATGGTCAAGACTTGGTTCTCCACCCCCTTTTTATCATGAATTTCCAAGTCAAATTCTTGGAGGAGGAGAACCCATCTTATTAGCCTTGGTTTTGCATCTTTTTTTGAGATCAAATACTTGATGGCAGAATGGTCTGTAAAAACAATTACTTTTGTGCCAACCAAGTATGATCTAAATTTATCAAAGGCAAAAACCACAGCTAATAGCTCTTTTTCAAGAATCGTAATTTAAGCGTGCTTCAATAAGTGTTTTGCTTGCATAGTAAATGGAATGAAAGATTTTATCATACCTTTGCCCAAGCACAGCTCCCACAAAGATAGTCACTTGCATCACACATGAGCTCGAATGGTTTACTCCAATCAGAGCAACAATGATAGTGCAAGAATGTCAGCTTTCTTTAACTTCTGGAAGGCTTCAAGGCATGCATCATCAAAGTTGAAAGTGGTATCATGCTGGAGGAGTTGACATAGAGGTTTTGAGATCCTTGAGAAGTCTTTAATGAATCTCCTGTAGAAACCAGCATGCCCAAGGAAGCTTCTGATGCCTTTGACACTTGAAGGGGGTGGCAATTTTTCAATGACTTCAATCTTGGCCTTATCCACCTCCAAACCTTTCTTGGAGATCCTATGCCCTAGTACAATTCCTTCTTGCACCATGAAGTGACATTTCTCCCAATTGAGCACAAGATTTGTCTCTTCACATCTTATCAGTATCTCTTCCAAGTTATCCAAACACTTCTGAAAGCTATCCCCAAACACAGAGAAGTCATCCATAAAAACCTCCATAGATTTTTCAATGAAGTCAGAGAATATGGACATCATACATCTCTGGAAAGTTGCAGGGGCATTGCACAGTCCAAAGGGCATTCTTCTAAAAGCAAATGTGCCATAAGGACATGTGAATGTGGTCTTTTGTTGGTCTTCGTGAACTATTGCTATTTGATTATAGCGTAATAGCCATCAAGAAAGAAAGCATAATAGTCCTTACCAAAGAAGTCCGTCCAAAGATTTGGTCAATGAAGGGGAGAGGAAATGGTCTTTCTTTGTGGCCTTGTTCAATTTCCCCGTAGTCCATGCAAATCCTCCAACCGACCACTGTTCTTGTGGGAATCAACTCATCTTTGTCATTTGTGATTACAAAGTGACACCACCTTTCTTGGGAACACATTGCATGTGGCTAACCCATGCACCGTCGTAAATAGGATACACAATCCCTCGCATCTAGCCACTTGAGGATTTCCTTCTTCACCACCTCTTTCATAATGGGATTAAGCCTTCTTTGTGCTTCAATGCTATGTTTAGCATTTTCTTCCAACACAATCTCGTGCATGCAGATTGTAGGACTTATCCCATGTATATCGGACATTTGCCAACCTATTGCCTTTTTGTGCTCTCTTGAGTTGTAATGAGCTCCACCTCTTGGTTTTGGTTCAAACTAGCAGAAATGATGACAGGTAGAGTCTCATTCTCCCCCAAGTATGCATACTTCAGGTGCTTGGGTAGTTCCTTCAACTCTAATTCAGGTGGTTGCACAACAGAAGGCACACTCTTCTTTAGGTTTGAGTTCTCTTGCTCTAGTGACTCATATCTTCTAGCCCAAACCTCATTCACAGCTTGCTTGCCTTCTTGAAATTCCTCTTTTTCCAACAAGTCATGTTCTTCAGAATTGTTAAGCAACTTTCCCAAGTGGTTGTTAGTTTTCTGAAAATGTTTTTGAACCACTTGGTCAAGAGAAACCACAAAGGAACACTCTTCAGTATTGACATCTGGAAGTTTTAATGCATTCAGAACATTGATCTTAACTTCTTGATCATTAACTCTCATAGTCAATTCTCCTTTTTGAACATCTATGAGTGTCTTCCCAGTAGCCAAGAATGGTCTACCTAAAATGATAGGTACCTCTCTGCATCTCGCTTCAAAATCTAAGATAACAAAGTCAACGGGGAAAAACAAATTTATCTACTTTAATTAAAACATCCTCCAAGATTCCTTCAGATAGGCAAGTGACCTATCGCCTAACCGGAGGCTTACGTAAATAGGCCTGGCAAAGTACCTATACCCAATTGTGTGTAAATGGACTTGGGCATTAAGTTTATACTTGCACCCAAGTCACATAAAGCACGACTGTAATAAAAATTTCCAATGGAGCAGGTATTGTGAAACTACCAGTGGTCCTTTAATTTCCGGGAGTTTGTTTTGCATCAACATGCTACATTCCCCGTCATTGCCACGATTTCAAATTCTCCCAACCTTCTTTTCTTTGTCAAAACATCTTTCATAAATTTGGCATAGTTGGGCATTTGTTGTAATGCCTCAACTAGAGGAACATTAATGTGCAATTGTTTTAACACCTCAAGGAATTTATTAAATTGTTTGTCCTCATGTGCCTTTTTTAACCTTTGAGGAAAGGGGAGCAGGATATTCGTGCACCAATTTAGGTTCGGGTGTTCTGTTTGCATTTGACGCTATAACACAGTGCTATAACGTCTGGAAAATTCTTTTCATTTCCAGTAACACTTGACTCTAAATTCTTGGGTGCAGAAGTTACCTCTTTACCACTCCTGGTGGTTATTGCTTTCACATGCTCCTTGCCTGGTGCATGAGATGATGATGGTTCAGTGGTAGAAGGAAGTCCACCATTCGCGCTTTAAGTGAGAGCAGATGCAATGGTCCCACTTGATTCTCCGTAGTCTTGATTGATGCTTCATGAGTCTGCATTGTTGTTTTACAATCACTGATGAATGACCTTAGCAGAGACTCCATTGAATTGTCCATAGGAGGAGCAGGAACATTTTGTCTAGGAGGTTGCTGTTGTTGTTGTCTTGGAAAACCTGGGGGAATAGCAGGAGCATTTGTGCTTGTATTAGCATTATTTCCTCCCCACCGAAATTAGGATGGTTTCTCCAACCGTGGTTGTATGTATTGGAATAAGGGTTGTTGCCCTTGTTGTACCCCACATAGTTGTGTAGCGGGATTGGTTGTGCAATCTTCATCTGAGATGAGCTCCTCCACAAGAAACACAACTTGCTTCTCCGAGGGGCTTGTTCAATTGTCTGCAGTTAGATTGACCTTTCGGTATTATATAGCATCGCATTTATAGCGTTGGCGATGATTCAACTCCTTTATCATATTTGTCGAGTAGCTACTTGGGGGTGAGAGAGCAGAAACCTCACTCACTTCATGAACCCCACTACTTTCCTTGTAGAAGTTAGCCTCTCAAGAGGCCATGAAGAATCATTTATGGCAATGCGCTCTATAAGCTCACAAGCTTCATTGTATGAAGAGTTAAGGATCACACCTCCGCATGAGGCATCCAAAGATAGACCTTGTAGGTGCCTCTAGTCCATTGTAAAAGTCTCCATTTGAATTACTATAGGAATTCCATGATGTGGACATTTCCTAAGCAATTCCTTCCATCTCTCCCAAGCCTCATGCAATGATTCACCTTCTTTTTGCTTGAAGGATGTGATGTCATTTCTCATCCTTGCATTTTTGTTTGGTGGGAAATACTTCTCTAGAAACTTCTTTGTCATATCTTCCCAAGTTGTGATAGAATTTGACTCCAAGGAATTCAACCAAGCCTTTGCTCTGTCTTTTTAAAGAATAAGGGAACAACTTCACTGAAAGCATCCTCACTCACTCCTCGAATGATGAAATTGTCGCACACTTCTAAAAAGTTTCTCGGGTGAGCAAAAGGATCTTCTTGAGTAGAACCTCCAAATTGTCCCATTGTTTGGAGCATTTGGAACATCATAGGCTTGAACTCGAAATGAGTAGCATCCACAATGAGCCTAGTGATACTTGTCTCCATGGATCGTGGATCAAACACAAAGATAATCTCTCATTGGCCTGCCTCTCTGTCATTCACCATTTGATTTGGAGCTTGGTTCAAAACCCGTCTCTATACCAAAGATTCATCATCGGTTTCAGTGATGGGTAAAAGGACCTTGCCTTCCACCTCTTTGGCCTCTTCTTCCTATTTGAGAGGGTGTTCTTCCACCCATTGAACCTCTAACAACAGTAGGATTAGAGTGCTCTCGGACATAGTTGGTCCGAGTTGTTGTAGTCTTTGTTGGCGTCTTAGCCTTCTCGAATCTTCTCTCCGGTTCAGATCAAACTCAAAAGTGGGTGGTTCTCGATTCTGGGCATACGCTATAGCATCGACGCTATAGCACTTCCCCGTAACACACCACGTAAAAATACCAAGGTAAAACCTCCCTAAGGATGTAATAATTTCTTAAACAATAAAAATTAAATGCAATCCCTAAGAACGGCGCCAAAAACTTGTTGTGCGAAAAGGTGATGTGCAAGTGTACACAATCGCAACAAGTAATATATTGATAAGTAAAGTTCGTCTCACGTGGATTGATATTAATTTTAGAGTTTAAAAAGGAATTACACTTTAGAGGAACAAGTAGCAAATATGTTGAGTAACAAAAGTTCATTGAATAAGAATTGATTAAGTAACAAGTTAAAGCGTGGGTAAAAATATAAGAGAAATAAGTTGGATTGCCTTCACTATGTAAATCCCCAAAAACAAGACGCTATAACGTCACACGCTATAGCGTTAAGCGCTGTTGCAAATATTTTGTGCCTTTCAGTCACTAGCGCCAGGGTTTCACTACAAGATGCCTATGTCTAGGTTCTAAATAGGTTCACCCCTGTATAATCAAGATCCCACAAACTTATGCCTTATAAACTATTGCAACATCTATGTCTAGAAGAAGCAAAAATTGATTAAATGTCTTCAACCAACCTTATCATTTATATTAATCCTTGAGTTCTTTCTATGGTTCATGTCCGAATCACGTAAATACTTGTTTTACGTGGCCAAATATAAAACAAGTTTGGAAGAATAATCACACAAGTGGTTAAAACACAAAACGTGAGAAATTATATACGAAGCATTAATGGTTCATTACAAGCTATAGCAACCCAACTCAAAGAGTTTAGCTCATGTTGAGCTCCATCAAAATAACACAAATGAGAATACTTGCATTACCGTAAATAAAGAGGAAATGACAAATGCAAAAGATACACTCTTGAAGTCTCCTAATCATCCACGTGAAGATGGCTCATCATCAACCTTACACCATGAGTACAAAAACAGAAAAATACAAAGGAAGAAAGTAAAATAGCAAAAGCTCTAAGATGTATCAATGGAGAAGAAGAAGTGTCACACTTTCTCTCTCTATCAATACTCTCTAAAAACTAACTATCTACTCAACTATCCGTGTGAAGGGAAGGAAAATCAAGCACAAATCTTCTAGCCTTGCTAGCATGTGGTACAATCTCCTCAAAAGTCAAGAAAGGTGATAGTTGCTTTTTCACCAACTCCACTATTCCCTTCTCATGCATTGCCAAGTGTCCACACATATCCAATAAAATCCGCACATGTCAGCACGCACAGTGATCATAAGATATGGAGCTTGGATTAATGAGCTTAGCGCGCCAAAATTGCACTTTTTCCTAAAGATGCTCATTGACCTCTGCTTACTTGACGCTATAGCGTTAGACGCTATAACGCTAAACACTGCACTACTTCACAAAATTCATCAAAACACTCACAAGGGCACCAATTGTGCCAAATTCATAACAAAGCAGTGTTTAGCCCTTCCTTTCCTAATATTCACATAAATATACTAAATACTATACTAATATTACTTGAGAACTTACTTAATTTAATGATTAGAGGTATAAGTAACTCATATAAATATGAGTTATCAGTCATCTATATTAGTAAAATCAAATATGCCTAAATCGAATATGCGAATTGTTTGTTAGGTTTTGGGAGTTTTTTTTGTCTGAGCTTCGCGATCGTTGTTCGAGTTTGTCTTGGTTCGAGAGTTCGTTCTAGTTCGAGTTCACGGTGGTTGGATATTTGTCGTTGTTGCTTCCACTTGTTCGGTACTTTTTTGTTCTTTTGTTTATTTTCTATGAAGAATTAATGACTATATAGAAGACATCAAAGTCTTTGATTTGTTTAGTTGAAACTACTAGCTAGTTGATTGAATGTCTTAGCTTCAATAAAATTGTAAATTCTCTTATCCGAATTTATTATAGATATTGGGACATTATGGATAGAAAGTGGATGTCCGCCAATCGTCTCATCCAAGGAATATAGAGATGGAGTGGATTATTTTGTGAACTGTCTTTGTTCAACGTTTAGGAGATCTAGTAATTAATATGATATGTCCTCATTTACGTTGTTGCTATGTAAAATCAAGAAATGCGAGACGAGTTGGGGACATTTAAAGGGTAATGGAATTGATCAAACTTACACTTGTTGGACAATGCATGGTGAGGAAAGAGTTGAATCTTCGAATATGGGTAATAGTCTTGAGAGATGTGCACCGGTTGACACCGAAATACCTACGTTTGTTGGGGATGAATTTGAAGAGATGGCAAAGGCTTTTGAAGACGATCTTAATGACCGTCCTCAAATGTTTGAGAAGTTGATAACGGATGCAGACGCCCGTTGTATGAGGGTTGTCTTCGAATTCACAAAATTATTGGTCGTGATAAAGTTGTATAACTTGAAAACTTGCCACGGATGGATCGGATAAGAGCTTTATTGAATTACTCACACTATTGAAAGAAATGTTGCCGAAGGATAATGTGCTCCCTTCTCGGACGTATGATGCAAAACAAATGTTAGGGTCCATTGGCTTGAACTATGAGAAGATACATGCTTGTCCCAATGATTGCATTCTATTTCGGACGGATAAGAACTGTGATAAAGTCGTGTCCTAAATGTAATGCATCGCGATATAAAAAGAAAGATTCTGCTCCAGAAAAGGTGTTGTGGTATTTTCCCATAATTCCTCGATTTAGGCGTATGTACCGTAGTTCAGAAGATGCAAAACACTTGACATGACATGAGGATGAAAGGATTAAAGATGGCATGTTACGACACCCGGCAGATTCTCCGCAATGGAAAAAATTTGATATTGATTATCCTGATTTCGGGTTGGATCCAAGAAACCTACGACTTGCATTGTCTGCCGATGGTTTTAACCCGCACGGTATTCAGAGTAGCTCCCACAGTACATGGCCCGTGATATTAGCGATTTATAACTTACCTCCATGGCTTTGCATGAAACGCAAATATATGATGTTGTCTTTGTTAATTTCTATGCCCAAGCAACCGGGAAATGATATTGATGTATACTTGGCTCCTTTAATTGAAGACTTGAAGCTAATGTGGGAGAATGGAGTAGAGGTGTATGATGGGTTCAGAGAAGAAAGTTTCAACTTGAGGGCTATGATTTTTGGCACAATTAATGACTTTCCAGCATACGGCAATCTATCCGGTATGAAGACGAAAGGTCGGTGTGCATGCCCTATATGTGAAGATAACACCGATTGGATGTGGTTGGAACATGGTAGGAAGAATATCTACCCCGGTCATCGAGATTTTTGCCATCTACTCATCAAGATCGATCGTTGAAAAAGGCATTCAATGGGAATACTAGAACCCGTAAAGCTCCCACGGCTTTGACGGGTGAACAACTGTTTGAAAAGGTGAAAGATTTGAACATTAAATTTGAGAAGCCATTTGCGGGAGAGGTTGCCAAAACGGGGTGGAAGAAAAAGTCGATTTTCTTTGACTTGCCATACCGAAGTCATTATATGTAAGACACTTCATTGATGTGATGCATGTTGAAAAAATGTCTTTGAAAGTGTCATTGGTACCTTACTCAATATGCCAGAAAGACTAAAGATACCATCAACTCGAGGTTGGACTTGCTTAGAATGGGGTTGAGACCAGAATTGGGTCCGATAAAGAAGGGTACACGTACATATCTACCTCGCAAACTCATACTCTATCTAAAAAGGAGAAGACCGTGTTTTGTAAGTTTCTTCATGGAGTAAAAGTTCCAGAGGGGTATTCTTCAAATGTTACAAACCTTGTATCCATGAAAGACCTTAAGTTAAAGTCTTTAAAGTCCCATGATTGTCATGTTCTAATGGAGAATTTGCTCCCAATTGGTATACGATCCATTTTGCCTAAGAAAGTGCGCGACGCTAACCAAACTTTGTTACTTCTTTTAAGGCGATTTGTAGTAGAGTGATTGACCCTAGAAAGTTGCCATCATTGCAAAGAGAAATTATGTCACTTTGTGTGAGCTTGAGATGTATTTCCCACCTTCATTTTTTGACATAATGATTCATCTAATGAGCTTCATTTGATTAGAGAGACACAATTGTGTGGCCCATGTTACATGAGATGGATGTATCCGTTTGAGCGTTACATGAAGATATTAAAAGGATATGTGAAAACCGATCACGACCGAGGGTTGTATTGTTGAGCGCTACATAGTTGAAGAAGTGTTGAGTTCTCGCACCGCCTATCTATCTAGTCTTGAATATTCTCGGGACTTCCAAGGTCTCGTCACTTAGGAAGCATTACTAAAGGGATGTCGGGATATAAAATAGTTATGGTGTCAAGGGAAGAACTACATCAAGCACACTTATATGTTTTGCACAATGATAGTGAGGTTGATTCATATGTTGCCAAGCACATGGACATACTTAAGAGTGATTACCCATATAAGAGTGAAGTTTGGTTAACAAAGGAACACAATCGGAGTTTCATAGTGTGGTTAAAAGACCACATTGATTTCGAGTTTGTTATGAATCCTACTTCGATTTCAAAAAGATTGAGATGGTTAGCAAAAGGTCCAAATATGCATGTTTTCTCTTACACCAGCCTATCTAATTAATCTTTACACGTTCTATACAAAACCCATGATGATCGAGTAAAATGCAAAATAGTGGGGTGACTCTTGTTGCTCAAGCTATGCATACATCAAGTGCCAAAGATGTAAATCCCGTATACGCGAATATGTCATACTTGGGGTCATTGAACAAATATGGGAGTTGGATTACACCATGTTTCAGAGTCCGTGTTCCAATGTAAGTGGGTTGACAATAATAATGGTTTCTGATTGATGAGTCGGGGTTCATGCGGGTGAATTTCAAGAAGTTGGGATATAAAGATGAGCCTTTTATTTTGGCATCCCAAGCTCAACAAGTGTTTTATGTCACCGATCCGATTGATATCAATTGGTCTATTGTTTTCATCGACACAAAAAAATTAGTGAATTATATTTATGATCAAGAAACCAATGATGATGGTATCGAGGACGACCACTTTCTTGGGGACATCACTAGAAGAGGAAAGTACTTATAGAGAGGATGTTGTGTATGTTAGAAAGGATCATACTGATGGAATTACGATTCGTCAAAAACAAAGTACCAAGGAGCGAATTGCAAAAAAATTGTATCGAAGAAAAGGAAAAGGTAACCGACATAGATGTTATTTTATAGACATGGATCTTATTTTCATCTTCTTTGACTGATTATTTATTTTTTTGTTGGATGTTTTTTTAAATGGATAAATATAACAAACAATGATTATGTTTTATTGCAGTAAGATGGCGATCATAGTGATAGTGGGCATGACACCTGGTGAGGCAAATGATCATGATGTTACAAACTATATCAGAAGCGTGCTCCTCGTGGAATGACAAGATTAAAAAGGATGTCATCAACCGGTTAAGTAAAGGAAAAGAAAAATTAAGTGTAAGATACTAATTAATTGCTAATTAACTTCATTCAATACTAAGTTTTAATTGTTTGTGATCTAATTTACTATTTACATAATGCAGTCCAATGGAATGTTAATGGTCCGCCAATTGAGAAAAATAAAGCACTCATTTGATTACTTTCCTTGGTAGTAAGGTAAAACAAATGATACCAATAACAATCACTACTTGGGTTCACACAAAAATCCCGTTTTGGAGAAACAAAAACATGAGTTGTGGGTAACAATACAGTATATAATTTTAGATCTTTTGGTTATCTTATTTAGTAATTTTGTAGTCCCATATATATATATATATATATAAATTTATTTATATGATTTTCATTTAATGTGCATAAGGTAAATATTTTGATGTGGATGATTCTAAAAGGACTGGATAATGAAGGAAGTTAGGAAAGTTACATAAAAATTTGAACGACATTAACAAAAACTTGGCTTAAAGATGATAATGGAAACATCAATTGGAATCCTCCACCAATATATAGTGGGTTTATTTCAGAGGAGGATTGGCGGACATTTGTTAGGAGACGACCAAGATCCAAAATTCTTGGTTAGTGCTACTATCTATTAAGTTATAACATAAAATATATTTGACAATTATCTATTATACATTAATGTATACTTATCTCTCTTAATAGAAAGCAAGTGAGGTGAATCGAAAGTGTGCTTTCTGGTTGTGTGAGTATCCTTATAGAGCGGTGCTACTCCATATCAACATATTGAAGAGAGATTGGTAAGGCACAATAAGCTTGATTTTTTTAGTTTCATGAAACTTTTTATAAATAGTTTCTTAATATTTGGTAAATTTAAATATAGTTGGTGGAGAGTGGGAAATATCCTACTAAAGAAGGTTTTGAGCGACATGTTTTGTGGGTAGAGGCTCGACTAAACAAAGAAAAGGAGATTGTTGATCCTAAAACTAAGGAGGTGTCGGAAAGAATTGTAAGTATTTCCTAAATTCAAGCTCACCGATTTTAATTGTAACTTTTATGATTTTTATAATGTATTATACTTTTGTTTTGTGAATCAGAAGCCATATCACGATCATTGTCACAGGAGAGCTCACCGATTGCTCGAAAAAGAAATCCTTACACGTGCCTTAGGTAAAGAAGAATACTGGTCGCACAAGGGTGCTTTGGATTTGGAGTAGCACCAACCGAGTACTTTGGACCAAAATAGAAAGTCTATGATGAGAATCATGACTGCCCACCACCGAGAAAGATGATGGCATTGTATGAAAGTTTGCAAGCTCAACTTAATGATATGCGATCACTTTATGGCCATGTTATGCCACCAAAGACCAACCCCTCGCTACACATAGCAAAGGTGCGAGATAATTGCATCATGCCGTCAACTAAGGTATTAATTGTTTTTATTATTTTGTGGTTTATAATTGATTTATTGTACATATATATATATATATATATATATATATATATATATATATATATATATATATATATAACATCAAATAATGTCTTTATTATTTTGTGGTTTATAATTGATTTAGGACAACAATGAGTGTGAGTGTGAATTGTATATCTCAAACCCACATGAAATGGTTGCAATTGGCTACACATGTAACGAATTGGGTCCCTTGATGCACAATTTACCCCTACCTCCAAATCATGTTAGAGTCAGAGTTGCGGTACCATTTAGGGAGGATGCACCATTGCTTGTTCCGATTGACAGTATTGATATACTGACGGTGTCACAAGCAGTTGGTACCTTTGTGGCATGGCCATCCGCCCTTGTCGTTGTAAGTGACAATATATTTGTAACTAACTAATTATAGTTTTTGTCATATAATTTGTGCTAACTAAGTAATTATTTTTGTTTAAACATAGATGCGCCAAAATGAAAAATCTAAGAAAGTGTCTACCGGCAAGAAAAGGTCTCCTTTGAAAAGTGTTGGCAAGGAAATATCTATTGGCAAGAAAGTGTCTCGATCCACCCCTTCTACAAAAGTGTCTCAGTCCACCCCTTATGTAGAAGTTTCACAGCCTGCCTCTCCTCCAAAAGTGACTGATCAGCCCTCCTCTTCTCGCCAAGTGACTCATCCCACCCCTTCTCCAATTGTGTCTCAGCCCGCCTCTTCCTCTTCCATTGAAGCTTATATGAAGATTGGTGAGGCCGACGCGTACGAGAAATACATGATGAAAGACAAATTGCTTATCATAAATTTTGATGAAGAAATTTTTGGAGCTGGCTTGCCTCATATAGTCGGACGTGAGGATATCCGTCTTTGTATGTGATGCGGATGAGGCAACCAGTATTGTTATGAATATATATGTCAGGTACTATGTAATTTATTATTTGACATTGTCGATTTAATTTTATTATATCGTTAATTTAATTTATATATATATATATATTTATATATCTAAATGTAGGTACTTGTACGAGGACATTGTGGTCCCTTCCGAACAGACACATAGATATTTGTTCTTGTGTCCGGAAAGTACAACCTTTCATCAAGTTCTTCCAGTACCGCCAAATTATCAATCACTTGTGGAACAAAACCAGTCATTGCTCAAACTTATGTCAATGACCGCTTCATTGAAGCTCAAAATAGAAGTGATGATGATGTCTTACTTCTAGCACCGGTTAATCTAGGGTAAGAATTTTTACTCATTAATTCTTATATAACATGCATTTTTTTAATAGTAGTCAATTACTTATTCCTAAATTTATTTTGTAGGAGACATTGGGTTTTGTATGCAATTAATCCTAGGAAAAAAACCGTGTATTACCTTGACTCACTTCAAAATCATTACAAAAACCACCTGGAGTTTGTGGAGCTTTTTAACAGGTGTGTTAATTTTGTGTCATTCTGCATTTCTTACTTTTACTTATATATGTATATATATTGTTATTAATATAGTTATATGACATTCTATTCAGCGGTTTAAGGACATATTGGGGAGTGGATAAATTAACGGTCAAATGGTTACCAATAGTTGTAAGTTTCTAACTTATACATTACATTATTTTGTCAAAAAACTATATTCAACTCAATTTAACAATTAACTAATCTAATTATGTTTTGTAGTGTCCTAAACAATTAAATAACATTGATTGTGGGTATTACGTCATGAAATATATGAAGGATATTATTACCCGAAAGAAAACGACTATCCCCCGTCAGGTATCTACTTATAATATATTTTTATATGATTTCGATTTAATAGTGGTTCTTTCCAATATTTAACCATTTCAATTCTAATTTTATTTATTTATATAATTTCAGTATTTTAGCGATTGTCAAAGCCACACATACTTTGTTGAGCAGATTGCTGAGCTTAGGGGAGAATGGTGCAGTTATGTCTCCCGTTTTTTTTAAAGTTTCATTTGATACATATAAGTTAGCCTAGCTAGTTTTTGGTTCATAATATTGTAACTTGATAGCTTGTTTTGGATACATATGAATTAGATAATGAAACTTCTTAGCTATTTTGTTTTGGTTCCTCTTATGTAATTTGTTTCATTATATGTAATTTGAGTTCCTCTTAGGAAATTGATTTCATTATGTATTGGATTGGATTGGTACATGCATGTAATTTGTAAATATAAAAGGAAAACACACAAAACAGAAAAAATTAAAAAAATTTAGACAACATTCAAGCCGCTTTTGATGAAGCTATTTGTATTTAGTAACACAAATAGGCAATATTCAGCGCTTTTAATAAAGCGATGGGTATTTAGTAACACAAATAGGCAATATTAGCCGCTTTTAATGAAGCGCTGCGTATAAAGGTAATATTCAGCGCTTTTTAAAAAGCGCTAAGTATCTGGGAGGACGCTTTGGATATTGTTCCCGGGTGTATTAGCAATTACGAGGATCGCCAACAAAGAATTGGACTGCGCGCCCACCCATCACGATCGCCAACACACGCTTTGAGCGCACTCGCCCGGCGAAATTCTCGCTAAACGGTCGGACATCATCGTATATATACGCCATTCGCATATGGTATCGTGCACGCTTCTCTAACCTTGTGCTATCCGCCCGAGCGACCTCTCACTAGATCGTCTTGAGTGTCTTTGCGTGTACCACCCGAGGTGCTCAACGCGTGAAGCAGGACCTGGCCCTTTCACTCCTTCAACGACCGCCCATAGGCGAATCAATCAACACTTCAACACTTCATTGGTCAAGGTACGATCAATTGGCGACCACGAAGTGGGAGGCCCGCGGCGCTATCCTACCTCTTTCATGGCTCCACGCGACCGCCCCAGACGCTGGCCGCTTTCGACTCAATCCTCGGGCGAATCCGCCAAGAATGCACTCGAGAGGCGGGCCGCCATCTGAGCCCACGAATCTCAAGGCCTTCCACGACAGAACCTTCGGTGCACAACGGCCGTGGACCGGTCTCCAAAGAGATCCATCCGGCGTGCTCGAGACCTACCGCCCGAGCCTGGTTGAAGCGGGCATTCAGAACCTCTACAGATCATGTCACTCAAGCCGTTTTTGCGTGAGTGATGATCGCAGCATCGAGGCGCCATCTCTCAAGCACGAGAGAGGTTCGATTTGCGCGCCCACGCGCGAAGACGGAGAACCTACGCTCGCCACGACCGGCCGCGCGAAGACACCGCTCCTCCTCGAAGGAGCATTTCGCCGAGAGAGCACTACTCATCGCTTCCCGGCAAGAAGAAGCAGTGGCACACAGATCGCCCCGTGTAGGAACGCAGCGTGAGACGCCGTTCCATGTCCTATGACTATGAAGATTCTAGCTACCGCCTCGACACCGGCCGCCGCCTACCGTGTATTCCTCCAATGAGTCGTCCGGTCACGCTCGGTCGAGAAGCGAGATCCGGGATTCTCGTGAAGAGTCGGAAGATTACGTAAATGGAAGAATTAGGGACGTTCGCGATCGGCCAAGGAGAAAGCCAAAGCGAGCGACCCGTAAGGCCTCCACCACTTCCACCAACCGCCCGCCCGAGGATTCTATGGAATGCCGCAACGAGGCGTGCTCGCAATGCAACCTCCTTTGGGTCGAACGGCATTCGAACGAGCACGCCCGCCTTCTCTCAGGGAGATCAGCGTTACAAAATTCCGAGAGATCTCCGCAAGCCGCCCAATCTCAACAAGTTTGACTACGAGGAGATCCCGACAAGCATCTCCGTTACTTCAATAATTATCGCCGCTATAGGAATTGGGACCGACCATGAAATGCGTGCTCTTTCCCTCTCCGGACGGCCGAGCATTGGAATGGTGGGAGTCTCTGCGACCCAATTCCATCTCTCTCTGGGACGACTGATCGTAATCTTCTTGTCTCACTACACTGCCAACCGGTGCCAATACCGATACGAGGAATACTTGGACTCTGTCGTTCAAGGTGAGAATGAGACGTTGAGACAGTATATCGACCGGTTCAATACTGAAGCCGAGTCTGTTCGTGACTTGTCAGATAAGGACAAGTTGAAATATCTGAAGCGTGGCATTCGACCGGACCACCGGTTCGTAGAAGAATTCACCCTGAATCATTACCAAGATCTCAGTCACTTCTTAACGAGGGCTAACGTCCACATGGCGTACGAAGAAACCTTGGCAGCAAGGAAGGCCGTCCGCGCACGACCTAAAGAAGAAAATAGCAAGCCGGCCAGAGGGCATGAAGGTCGCCGCGACAATCGGTCTGACTTTCGAGATAAGACGTTCGATCATCGCACTCGGCTAAACGCCTCTATTGCACAGATCTATAGTGAGTGCCAAAACAATGAATTTGTGGGAGTAAAGCGGCCCGATCCACTCGTGCTCAAGAAGGGGGCACGACCGACTAAAAGATACTGCCGTTACCACAAAAGCAAGGGTCATGATACTAACGACTGTGTGGCCCTCAAAGATGATATTGAAGAGCTCATTCAGAAAGGAAAGTTGGGAAAGTATGTGAGGCCGGAGGAAGGCGACCGACCTCAAGAGAAGCGTATGAAACCGATCTCGACAGAGGAAGCGGCGCTCTAGTTGTTTCAAGCGCCCAAGAAAAAGACCGGCCTCAAGATCGAGAAGCCGCGGTCCGCAGGTCGCAACGTGGCTATGGTCATCCACGGTGGCAACCCTCGGGGACCGTAGAGAATCAAAGAAAGCCACCAAAAAAGAAGTGGGACGAGCTCTCGATGGTCGGTTCAACATCAATGGGCCCCACCGGTCTCAATGCAGACCCCATCTCATTTGGGGACAGCGACCGCATGCGATGGCAAAGCCAAACAATTATGTTCCGTTGGTAATCGTGGCGATCATGGCCAATCATGAAGTTCAAAGAATCTCGTCGACCAGGTAGCTCGGCCGACATCATGTTTGAAGGCTTAATTGACAAGATCAAGGTTGATCGGAGCGAGATAATTCCCGTGCCGAGCCAACACCTTGACGGGCTTCAATGGAGCGGTCACCTACCCGCTGGGAACGATCGAACTCATGGTCACATTTGGTGACGACGGCGAGATAGCACCTTATGCAGACGGGCCCGCACGACGTTCCTCGTACTCCCCCTCAAATCATGCTATCGATTGCATCATTGGTAGGCCGACCGGGCAAGCTAGAGGTCGTGGCATCAACAAGACACCAAGATGAAATTTACGCAAAGGACGCACCGTGTAGTTACTGGCGCCGACCTTGAGGTGCGCAACGAAGCCACGACTGTGATCAGCAAATTTGTGATGAGGTAGACCTTGGCCCAAATGTTCCAAGCACCGTGATGGCCATCAAGTCAATGCCATCGATCCGGATGCTCGGTGCCACGCGTTTGAATGTAATGAACAATTTGAGTGTAATGAATGACCGACCTATGAATGAAAAGCGTGCAGCGCTCTTTTTCCCATCGGGTTTTTTACGGAGGCCGACCTTTAGAAACATGGTGTTCTTTACTTTCTCGCAAGAATGTATGACCGGCCGCTCAAGATCGCCGCGCAAAGGAGCGATCAAGATTATCAACACGGTCAAACATAAACGGATCGTCGAACCGATCTAAACCAAGCGACCATCGAAATGGTCCCAATCGAGCGCCATCGAAATGGCCCGCGGTCGAAGGACCCACAAACAGAGTAGCCCCGAAGCGGTCTACAATCGAGAGATCATCGAAATGATCCCAACGGTTGCCATCGAAATGGCTCGACAACCTTAGATCGTCGAAACGATCTAAACCGAGCGACCATCGAAATGGTCCCAATCGAGCGCCATCGAATGGCCCAAGCGGTTAAAACCGCGAAACCTTAGATCGTCGTAAACGATGCGAATCGAAAGCGACCGTCGAAACGGTCCCAACCGAGCGCCATCGAAAATGGCCCAACAACGCTAGGTCGTCGAAACGATCTACATCGAAGCGCCGTCGAAAATGGCCCAAAGGTTAAGTAATAACCCATCGCGGTGGGCCGCCGAAAACGATCTACCTTAAATGCCATCGAAGGGCACGATTGAAGGTCGACGATTTAGCGATCAAGGGCCGTTGGGACATTAACTTATCAAAGAATGGATGCTTTCGAAATAAGCACGAATGACGACCGAACGAACGGCCTTTAAAGCTCAAAGACTTAGAGAAAAATAAACATACAAGGCGCGCAAAGAAAGCGACCAAAACGCAGCGCTATTGAAGTAGTGCGAAAGCGCCACCGAGCGCCCACAAGTTCAAAACGAATAAGGCGAATAAATGCGAGAAGTACGCAGACATAGCAATATAAATTCGAACGGGCATAATTGTAAGCAAGTAAAGATTGTCATTACAAATATGGGACGCCCGGCCGAAGCCGAGCGCCCACGAATGAAAGAACTGCACGAGGGCAGAAAAATTGTCGGGCCCGAAGGCAATTTAAAATTACAAAATTACACCGCTCGCAGGCGGGCTTCAAAAGAGAATGGTGGCCGGGCGAATGACGTTGCCCTGCTCGTCATATTCTGCGGGCAACATGATCTTATTATTTTCGACATAGTGCGTGGGCTTGATCATCTTGTCATCAAAGTTGACCTGCAGATCGGTATTCAATACCCGCACCTGCCCGAGAGCATTGTAAAACTGCTCAATTGCCGCCTCCTGACCGGCCTGGGCCACCTTTCCGGATCGTTCCTCCGGCTCGGCCCTACTCGGTCCGCCTGTGTGCCTCTCTCTTGGTCAGAGCATCAAGGTCGGCCTTCAAAGTAGCGACACGAGAAGCAAGCTCCTTGTTCTCTTTGCCACTTGGCGGTCTTCCTCCCCGTTTGTGGCCTCCTTCTTCGATGGAGGAGCTTGTCATACTTTAGTGCGCCTCGGCTAAAGCCTTGTCCTTTCTCGCAAAATTCGGTCGAAGGATTTATTAGTCGCTCGAACAAAGGTAAATGAAAAGTACAAGACTAAGAAGATAAAATTACCATCGATTCGGCCACCACCGGCTCGGCCATGACTTTATCGACCCATACTGAGTGAAGCGCAGAGCGCCATGGGTTTCCTTCGGTACTGCTCCAGATCGGCCGCACCCAAGCTTTCGAGCTGAATGATGGGAACCTCCTCCGTTGCAGGGGCCGGGACCCGACAATCACGCTTGGCCCGTTTGGGTGAGCGATCGGCACTGGGAGGAGGCGACCGAGGCCTGCCGGCCGGCTTCTTCCCTTGGCTCTTAGGGGTGTGAGGGACTTTGGAGGAAGGTTCAGGATTACCCCCCGACCGAGAAGCGCCAGGTCCCTTAGCCCCTCCTTCAAAGCTTCAGACGGAGGCGGCGGTTCCAGCTACCACGGCCATCCTTTCTGCGAAATAACGAGTCATGAGTTAGAAGAAAAAAGAGAAAGTCAACAACAGAATATAAGGACGAAAAAGTTCAAAAGCGAACCAATCTCGGCCTCCAGTTCATAGCCTTCGTACAAGACAAAGGGCCGGCAAGGTATGTCGCCCTTAGGATCTGGACGCATCATGCCCGCCAAACGACTTTATCATCTCCAAAGTCTCCAGTCGGCTCTCCGAGATCTTTCATCAGATAGATGTAATCTCCGCCGCTGCAGAAATGAGCCTCATTCCACATAATAGGGAAGTAAGGGGACCCAAAGATCCCGTCCGGTGAACTCACAAACGGCCTTGCCGCCTCTTCAGTTGGAACGATCCAAAAGTACTGGCTTTTCCAGGCCGCTCCCAACGACTCCTAGAACGCTTTGAAAAATCGGCGATGGGTCTTCTGCATCTTGAAGGAGACTTGCTCCCTTTTCTCCTTGTTGGCCTTCTCTGCGAGCGGCTTCCACTCGAAGATAGCAAAGAAAAGCATCATCGATACCGGCCGACCCAGCTTGGTCAGCAGCACCTCAAAGGTCTTTAAAAACGCCCATGCGTTTGGATGAAGCTGTGAAGGGGCGACCCCAATATGGCGCAAGACGTCGCGCTGGAATTCGGTGAAAGGAGGGGTAATCTTCATCTTCTCGAGCACGAGCCGATACATCGTGAACTTGAAGTTGGAAGAGTAAGTCGCGATATCTTCGCCCTCCTTCATGCCTCTTATCCTCCAGCCCGGTGAGTCTTCAAGGCGGCTCCGTAGATCGGGCAGAGCATCGTGACCGACCGTAAGAATGCTCCTGTTAGAGCGAAGAGTCTCCGACACCCAAGACATGTCAGACACCTCCCGAGCTACGTCAGCTTGGACTTCGACCTCAGCTTGAACCTCGGCCGACCTTCGCTCAACCTCCGATGTTGGCTTCCAAACCGTAAATATTGACTTCGGCCGAGCCACCTCTTCTCCTTGGACTTCTTGGCTGGCGCGCCGGCCTCCACCATCTCCTCGTCCACGGACGGACGGCACTCTGCGCCTCGTCATCATCAATGATAATCACATCGGCGTCTTCTTCTTCTCCTCCACTCGGGATGCAACATCCTCGGGCGGTGGAGAGCCGCTTTCGGCCGCGCTCGACAGAATGGGAAGGTGCGGAACCAAAGACTCTTGGAGCTAGTTGATCCCCGACCGTAAGAACGAGAACTCGAGCGTCGCGGCCGCTCGAGGAACTACTTGGAGAGCTAGAGCTTTTGTCGCCGAAGACGACTTGGTTTCACCGGCCTCGACATGTATGTGGCAAAAGACGGGGCGGTTTTCAGAATACGGCGGTCGGCTTTGTCCGTGGCATACACAAACACACTGTGATAGAGGATCGAGTCGGTCGATCGAGCAAAGCGCTCATGAGAGGGGCGAGTGGCCATCCTCGACCGACACCCCTATCACGAGGCGTGGAAAAGCACGAAGTACTTTCAAGTAAAAACTCAAGCTTAAAAAGTAAAAGGAGAGATCGATCCATACCTTGGAGAGATGTTGAAGATCGGCCGCAAGAAGACGAAAACGACGAATGCAAGCTCGCGGCAGACGAGTCGGTCGTTAGCGAGCAAATCTTGGAAGTATGAGAAATGAACTCAGCAGGAAGGCTATTTATAGTGTAAATTCTGGCGCGAAGGGACCGGATACGAAGAGTCACAACGCCGCGCCTTCTCGCCAATGGTTGTCTCCGCACGACCTCTAAACACCAAACGCCACGTCTTAAATGTCGGGAAAGACCAACCGTCCACGACAAAGACGGCCGGTGGTTGATGAGCGGTTGACACCGCCCGTGGGAAAAAGCAAACGGCCGCGTCCGTTTCATCAAATTAACTTCACTCCTGGGGGCATCGATTCAAGCCTCAGCCCGCTCTTAAGCGACCTAGGCTTGGGGGGCAACTGTTCCTGGGTGTATTAGCAATTACGAGGATCGCCAGCAACCAATTGGACTCGCGCCCACCCGTCACGATCGCCCAACACGCTTGGAGCGCATTCGCCGCCGAAATTCTCGCTAAACGGTCGGACATCATCAGATATATACGCCATTCGCATATGGTATCGTGCACGCGTTCTCTAACCTTGTGCTATCTCGCCTCGAGCGACCTCTCACTAGATCGTCGGAGTGTCTTTGCAGGTACCACCCGAGGTGCTCAACGCGTGAAGCCAGGACCGGTCCTTTCACTCCTTCAACGACCGGCCCATAGACGAATCAATCAACACTTCAACACTTCATTGGTCAAGGTACGATCAGATATATTCAGCGCTTTTTAAAAAGCGCTAAGTATTTGGGAGGACGCTTTGGATATATTCAGCGCTTTCTAAAAAGCGCTGCGTATCTGGGAGGACGTGTTTTGCAATGGGTGGCGTTTTTTAGGAAGCGCTACCCATTGTTGGAGTGAATAGCCAGCGCCACGTTCAGAAGCGCTCAAAAGCGCTGCCCATGGATAAAAAAAAACGCTGCCCATCTACTAGATTTGTTGTAGTGAGTTTAATCTTCTTTTTTTTTGCTCTTGCATCATATATAAAAAGCATTTGAATTGGTTGCTGAATTTTCATAATAGCCATTGACTTTCCCAAGTGGCAGTCAGTATTGATCCACATTTTTATGCAAGACATATAGCTAGCTAGCTTATGTGTAAATAAGTAGTGAATGGTGCATTGTGGCTAAATGGAGCTTCTTTCATTCCACACATTCATACAATCCATTTTGCTTAAGACATTTTGATAGCTTAAGTTTCCTGATGCTATTCGTCTTGAAAAGAAAGACCTAGGTAAATTAATAATTGTTTTTTTTCTTTGTATCAAAGAGACAATAATAAAGAGAGCTTGTGTTTGTTCTGTTCTGTATATGTATTACAAAGTTATTTACATGCTGCGTTGCTTTTTTCTCATTCGGATTGTTGTTTTGTTGGTTGAGGAGAAATGTAATGCTTTTTGTCCAACCCTCTACAAACTCCACTACTATTCCAGATCAGGTCTTTTATTATTATTCATTCTAAATCTCTTTCTTTGTTAACTTAGTTGCCAAAATGTCTTTTAACCCAGGAGTAAGAGGATGGATGATGGATCTACTGATTATCTTAGCACTGATTATTTGCATATGATGATTGATTACTTATATCTACTTTGTTTGTTTGGTGTTGGAAATTACTCCACAAAACATTATTATACTAGAAAGAAACAAAGAAAAAAAAGAAAGATAAATGCTTGGTTAATTTATTATTGATTTTATTTCTACTGACAACTTTTTGTCCAAAGGTATGTGGTGTGTATGGACAAAATGCATTGACCAATTTTTTGGAAAGACAAAATGGGAAGAAAAGAAAAGAAAAGAAAGAAACTCCATTTAACTTATAGATAATAGATAATTTGGTTTCTATCTTTTCTTTTAGATTTGAATGATCTGTCGTTAGATCCTAATTGATGACAATATATTATGGTAACTGCTATATTATAATATGTTACAATACAATTATTTAAAACTAACTAAACTTAGTTTTTGTAATGTGCAGGAGGCTTTATAACTCTCTTGGGTATGTTTGCTGCAGTGGAATTGAAACTGGGCATGTTCGCTGCAATTGAAGGCCCACTCTTATCAATGTGTTCACGCTCTTGAGGAGATAGGGTAGATGAAACTTTTTATATAACCATGTCAAAGTTATGCAATTAACTCATGTTAGCGTGTCTTAGACTAGCATCTCCATAGTGTCCTATATAGTCGTTAATGTGAATATCTAATTGGTGTGTATTTATGTTGTTTGGGATCCGTCTAATTTGAAAGTATGATTTAGTACATAGGGGTTTCTATGTATTAGTTTGAATGGGTACATAATGTATCTTGAAGTTCAATACTAACAAATTCTTTGGATTTATATATTTTTTTTATTTTTTTTAAAAAAAATTGCGACGGAAGGTGTCAGAGTTTGCCACGACTTTGCGACGAAAATTTGCGATGGATTTGCCACGGGTTTGCGACGGAAAAATTTGCCACGGAAAAGTGCGTGGCAAACGACGGCGCGACAGCGTTTTTGCCACCATTTTTGGTCTGTGGCAAATGTTGTTTTGCCACGGAAATTTGTACATTTGCGACGAAAATGTCTGTGGCAAATCAGCGATTTTCTTGTAGTGACTTTATTTAAATTTTAAATGACATCTCACTGCAACTTTAAACTTTGTATACTAATTTTCAAACGATGAATGGACAGGGGGCGGAGCTTGGGATGGTTCTTTAGGGGCCAAACTAACAATTTTTATATATTTTTTTCTTGTAGAGTAACGAGGTCTCAAGCTCAACATCTTTTGCGCCGCTTCTTAGTTTTTTGAGCAATGTTTTTAATGTTCATATTTAAACAATATTTTAAGAACCTGGTCGGTAACCGACTCAGCGAAGGGTTGGACCGAGGGGTCTGTAGTTTAACTGCATGACCATTGAATCAGTCTCGTTTAAAAAATTTCTATATTTTTAGGACCTATAAAAAACTAATGCATTAAGTTTCTCTTTATAAAAAAAATAATATATTTTTATACAAAAAATAAATAAAAATACAATCGCCATGGATACTACCAAAATTTGGTACAATGCTTTCTTAAAAAAACAAGAAGTTGTGTGACGGTTTGTTTTTATTATTGAAATGAGAGGTAATCTATAAAAGTATTTATAGTTATTTGGCAAAAGCATTAGTGGTATTTAGTGCTGCAGGTTGAGTACAATGTGGCGGGTGTGCTAACTAGCTTATTAACCACGCAATTACCACTGCACTAGCTAAGTTATTCACTATAAATTAGTCGAATATTTATATATACACATAGATCGATACACAACTAAAAAAAATTTGGCGCCCTAAAAATATGACTTGGGCTGGGGCCTTGTGTGGTAGTAGAGCCTGCAGAGGCCCAAAGTCGACCCGGTTAAATTATTTAGTGGATAGGTATACCGGTTTTCATTGTAAAAGAGTTTATTTTTTATCAAAGAATTTCTTCATTAAAGATAGAATTTGTTAATTTACTTAGGTTAGGTCAGGGTCTTTGTCCCGGCCGGCCCCAAAGTATGTTCATAATATATATTTTTTCCATTTTTTCTTTCTTTATAATACTATGGTTTGTCGCAGAAATTCTAAACAACCTATTTTACCTAAGTAAATAAAAGCTATTAACACAAGCAAATATACATAAAACAAAGTTATAAAAAAATTACATCACTGATAAGTATCCCACACTATAACCAAATGAAGTACATGAAGATGTGCTTTCATTATCTTACCTATTCTTTTGTTATTCCATCCCCCTCTTGAGTTTGTCATTTAAGCTTAATGACTTGAAGCACAATTACTAACTAAAAACTTATAACACTAATTAACAATAACAAGGATAATAAAAATTACACCTCCCCACCAATTCTTTCATTATACCCCCCTCCAAAGTAAAAAGTTACAATTCACATGACTTAAAAGTTTTAAAAAAAAGTTACAAAAAACCTAATATTGAAGTCAGTTTATTATTATGGAGAATTTATATTCTCATTGTCAAGGATATCAGCAGGAGGAATGAAGTGATCCATAGAGAGTCCAGGTACATTAAACATAACATCATCAATGGTCCATATCTCTTCCAACCGTGTCCTACTATGCTGCATCGAAAGTTCACCGAATCGAAACACTGTCGCGATAGATCGCCCTTGATGTGCTATCAAGACTCCATCAACATCTCGATAGTCGCCGATGCTGCTTCCTATGGTGGTCTCCCAATACACCGTATCATCATCTTGTGTTGGGACCCTTGTGAGGTGTGAGTCTTCCAAGTATATGAGGAGTCCACTCTTTTGACAAAAGTAGCCATATAATATGTGCCTTATTACCTCTGCGGGTCCCTCGCTCCTTTCGACCACAGTCGCACGATCAGCACAAACCTTCAATACAAAGCAATCAACGTTCCCAATTCGATTCTCGCCTAAACATTGTGCATCAGTGAATAAGCTCGCTGTGGTCTTCGGATCCAAGCCCTGTAATGCGCAATACAAAAATTAAGTCCTTTGAAATAGGCATGGCAACAGGCCGGGTCGGGGCCGGGTTTTGCATCCCCCGTCCCCGCCCCTACCTCTAGTGGGGTCGGGTTTTATATCCCCGATCCCCGTCTCAAGCGGGGTCGGGTTCCCCCGCGGGTACCCGTTTCCGTCACTAACTTATGCAAAAAAAAAAATTATATTTACAAAAATTAATTTAATAAAATAATAGCTATTATACAATGATAAAATAAAGTTAAAAATATTAAAATAGACTTTTCATTTCAAAATAGATCAAAACTTAAAATAAACAAAATTATGAAACAAAATCAATGAATATATTTGCATAAAATAAAATGAAATAAATAGTTAATGTGTTGTTGAGCTAACGCCAAGGGGTCGGGTGATCGGTATCGGCTGAACCCGCCCCGCCCGATCAAAGGTGATTCCTCAGCTGGGTCGGTCGGCCAGTGCCGCGGAGTTCGGGTTTTGCCGGCCATATGCCTACGCCTACTTTGAAAACCAAATTGAATAACGAGACTCATTCACAGATATTTTTATAATTTTGATGCAATCAAGATTACAGAAACTACCTCTCACACAACTAAGGACCAAAACAGTTGGTTTTGAAATTATTTTTAATCTTCTATTTATATACCTTTTCGAATAAACAAATAAATAAACTAGTTGTGCATAAGATAAAATAAGGAGTGATGAATTTAGATCCTTTGTTGTGCGCAATATAGTGTTGCACCAATAGAGACTGTCAGATTATTGAAAGAAAAATACTCTCTCTAAATTTGACGGTCCCGTTGGCGCAACACCATAAAGTGGCAATAGGGGATCCGCACTCAAGGGAGTGATACGTTATCCTAGGCTAAACATTGTTAAAGAAAGAAACAAAGTACAAATAGGAAAAGAGAATAAATAAGCATGAAAGTAGGGACAATAATGTAGTGGAGGAATTACTATTCATTAAAGTGCAAAAAGAAAAAGCAAAAAAGCAAAAGGATAATTTCAGGGGGGTACCCCTGCTATAAGCAGCAATCCCAAGATTTATATGACTCATGAACTATGTACAATAATCAAATATGACGTCATCTTGACAATCACGTGGCATATAAGTGTCCTAATTTTTTCTTAAAGAAAAAACAAGTCCACGTTGTAGTAGGGTAAAGCATGGGACAGTTTCTCCATCATTGTCAGATAGAAATATACCCTTCAATTCAAGATCAATTCATTGGGATTTCATTTTTTGTTTTTCAATCTTTATCTTTGTTTGGTACAACTTGCTTTGAACTATAGACTTTATTGTCCCCCCTTAAGTCTCAAATCCACCAAATAAATCTAATTACCTAGGAGTAGTACCCACCAACCAAAAGATTGAACCAAATATATTCAATTAACATGACTAGTTCAAATTTTGTTTGGTACCTAAATTATATAGAACAATGGTCCTAGGTTTTATTATTTATGAAATTCTCCTATTACTAAGACAAGTTTTAACATTAATATAATTCTTAAGGTTTTTATGTCCATACATTTGGACACATTTAACCAAAAATGTTTGTTTGAGTGCTTACAATTTAAGTTTCAAAAGGAAATCATCCACCATAATACTCTCTTGTCTTACATTGACTATCAAAACATTTGTCTTAACATGGCTGTCACTATCAAATTTAATGCAATATTAATTTTATTTTCCAATTTTACCCCTAATAAAGTTCTTTTAATATTTTGTTGATATGTGCATCATTATGAAAAAGAAAATATAAATAATAAGGGTAATTTGGTAAAACTTTTATTCTTTTAATTTTATTTATAATTTTTTTTAATTTGTGTGAAATGAACAAATATGACCGTAATTGTGAGACGGGGAGTAACAATTAAGAAGTAACATTTAACAATTAACAAAATATTAGACATCATTCTAATTAATAAGGGTGCACTCCAAGAAACATGCATGTCTGTTTAGTTCTAAAATGATTTTTTACGAGGACATATAAAATCGTTAGTCATCAGCAAAGTCGACAAATACTGCGCACCAAAAACATGATGACAAAAAAATGAACATGAGTTTGATACTATTATTAAGGAAACCTCCAACCTAGTTATAGAGATTTGGTGAACAAAATTGATCATGATTACTTTTGTTGTTATGATACTTGAATAATGCAGATAGCCTATTTTTTTTTTTCAATAAAATCTGGTAGATAGTCTGTTTGTTTAAAAAAAAATGATACCTGAATAATGCGACGAAGTGGGCGTTGTGGGCCTTTAGCAGCATGTGTACCTAACCAAGGTGTGTGTCTCCAAACAGTTTTACCATTGCTGCCAGCAACAACTTTGTGGCCACCAACCACTAATTCAAGAGACCACATTCCTGGCATCATTTGCCATAGTACAAAGCAACCATTTTCACTGCTTCTTGTTCCTAAACATTTAACATTCTTCCCAGATGATATCTCTGTCTCACAACATATCATCTTTACCATCCCAGTTGCATACATGTTTTTAGTATCCTTTTGTTGTTTCAAACACCCTGTTGCTGCTAAATACTGCTTTATTATGTACTTTGCAGTTGATGTTTCCTGTTTCATGTTATTATAATTATTAAAAAGGTTTCCAAATTAAAACCATATCATATAAAATGGAAGTACACAAGAGAAATATTAACACAAAAGAGTAATAATAACTAAATCTGTCTCTAAATTATAATTATAATTATTAGTTTCATAGTGTCGACGTAAAATGTTAAATCTGTCTCTAAATTAATAACTAAATTTTGTGCCAAAATTAGTGATAGATTTTAAGTTTTCTATCAGTAATTTCCCTTATTAATTGAAGAGAATTCATGTCCGTAATTTTGGTTTAGTTTTTTCAAGTAAAGAAAACTGGGTCTCTAAGTTTAATGTCGCTAGTAGAATTAGAGATAGTTGAAGCTGCCATTTTGCATATCTAAATTTCTATCGTTATTTCAATTTTTTCTATTAGTTTCTAAATTTCCGTCGTTATTTCAACTTTTTCTAGAAGTGATTTACTTAAAACAATTAGATACTAAAATACAATTTTTTAATATGTAGAGAGAGAGAAAGAACTTACAAATGAGGTATCTTTGATGTGATTGTGAATGGTAAGGGAAGGATCATGAGCTGAAGGAATAGGAGCCAAAGGACAACCTAAGACACCAAGCAACAACCTCAAATCTTGTGTCTTAGCATGAATGGTACCATAGAATGATTGTGAGATATTTCCACCAGGAGAAATCTTCTGAGCCTTAAACCATTCCCTTATAACTTCCCAAGAACTCTCTTTCTTGGCTTCCTCTTGCATTTCAGGGTCAGGACCTTCCATCAAAGGTGTCAATGGTTGTGGTGCCCAACTCTGGCGCCATCGTGCCGATCTCGAACCCATTTTTGTAACAAAAACTCTCAAAAAATACTCAACAAGAAGGACAAAAAGAAGTATTAGGAATTGAAAGGTGTTTGAGGGTTTGAAAGAGAGTGTGTATGATGGAGTGAGAGTTAGCTAAGCTTAATATTGTAATGTGTAAGGGAAAGAGACAAAAGCGACATATAATCTGTTCAACGGCAGAGATATGGACATTATTATAATAATCCAAACTCGCATGTTGGCCTGTCTATTGCTTTATTCCACTTGCTTTGGGACTCACTCTTGTCGTTGCATTTTTATATTTACCATTTTTAATTTTATTCTCTCGAGCTAAGGTATACCTATTTCCTATGCCAACATAGGCCCCATGGTGATTGGCCTACCACCTTGATCAATTGCTATCTACTCCCATTAGCAAAGTTTTCCATTCTTTTTATACTTTTTCTTTTCTTTTTAAACTTGAAATTAGGAATATCTTGGTAGGATAACTTGTCACTAATGTTTCTTCGTTGAACATAATAGTGGTTCTTATAGTACTATGTGAACATTTTTTACTATAATGTTAGGTAATTGCAGCTATTCATGTTTAATTTACATAAATAGATATTTAATGTATAGTAGTACATTAGATCTTATTTATAAAAGCAATTTTAGGTTTATTGAATAACTGATGTATCTGATCTATATTATAGACAGAATAAACCAATTATTCAATGAACTTAAGAATGTGTTTTTTTTTCTTATAAATAGAATTAGAGGTAGTAGTATGTTGTGAAATTAGCATTTTTAAGATGGTAGGATGTGATGATATGGGGAAGGATTAGGTACGTTTAGGGAGAAAATGACGCCATGCATTTTGCCTATTTTGTGTCTATTTATCTCATCGATATTGCTTATCTCTTATCTCATCTTATATTTCTCTCTAATCTTTCTCACTCCCAAAAGTCCTAAAGACACCAAAGGTATGGACTACTAAAGACAATGAAGAAGTTTTGTCAAAAAGAAAAAGACAATAAAGAAGTCCCACATTGCCTACAGTATTGTAAGATGTAGTTAAATATTTTTCTTTTTGAGAGTGTGGGTGTATTGGGGTAATTGGGTGTTTGAGAGAAGTTTGTGTGTTGTAAAAATTTTCACAGTGTTATTCTCTGTTTATAATTAGACGACGGTTTGTGGTTTTTCTCCGATTTTGAAGTTTTCCATATTAAATTCTTGTGTTTCGATTGTACACATTTTATTCCTCTACATTGTTTTTCCTAACAACTGGTATCATAAGCTTTTGATTCGGTGAGCCATTAATTTCTAAGTATGCTTTGTGTTGCAGCTTTGTCTGATCTTCCACATCTGAAATCAAGTTTGATATTCCGTAAGTGCTGCTTGTGAAAGGTTTTGGCTAGGAAAGATTTGATATTTAAGTATTCCGTTGTGACTCAAATCTCTTTCCTTGGAACCTGCTTGGTGCATGGTACATAGTCTCTTTAAAGTTGCAATGTCAAATTTTTCAAGTGTTGTGAAGTTTGACATAGAGAAATTTGATTGAAGAATCAATTTTGGCATGTGGAAAATACAAGTCTATGATGTTTTGATACATTCGGAATTACACATGGCGTTGAAAGGAAACAAGTATGGGCATGTAAAAGAAAATTGTCCGGGTGAAGCAGTATCAGAAAAAGGCTCTGAGCCGAATGCTAGCAATGTCTCCCTTGTTATGGGATGTAATCACTACAAGAAAAGCTTGTTTTAGCCACCAGCAGTTGCCACGGAGCTTATTCCGTCAGTAATTTGCCACGGATTTGCGACGGCATGTGCAAAATATGTGAGCGCGAAATTTCTCGCTGGTGTTTGCCACGGGTTTGCCACGAACATATGAAAGGACAAAAATTTGCGACGGATATTCCGTGGCAACGTATTGATAAAATTAAAACAACCCCGATCCCCCTAAATTAGAACGTCTCTCTCCCTCAAAATCTATTCTTCGTTCTCTCCTCTCCGTCGCTCTCTCCTCTCCATCGCGCGCCTCACCTCAAACTCCACCATCTCGCCATCGCTAATCAAGCTCAACCACCACCGCGCCTCCCTCAACCTCCTGCACCACCACTCCGTCGTTTTCCTTCTTCTTCTACCTATCTCAGCGCCTCCCATGGTAGATTCAAAAACCCTAAGTTCCTCTTTTCATTGTTTGTGAAGTTAATGTTGTTCCTGATGGTTTTGTGTTTGAGATAAATGACGTTTCCGATCCTATTCAGGTAGAGTTCTTACATTTTTAAAAAAAAAAACGCTGAGAAGATACACGATGAAACGAAGGGACTAACCTAGTTTGCTCCGCCATCGTGCAAGGTAATACTGGAATTCTTTTCATCATTGTTTCTTTCGCTTAGAGATCTATGGAGTTCAGAATTTTGAGATCTTTGTTTTGATTTGTGGGTTTTGATATGGTGGGATCTTGTTAGAGAAGTTGAATCAGAAGATTTGAGAGTGTGGAGTAGATCTATTACAATTTTGTTTTGAACCTACCCTTAATGCATATCTGTTCTATTTTCAATTTTGGGTTTCTTTGATTTGAGCTAAATCAGAAAAAGAAGGTTGCGCTAGAGGAACTTTCCATGGCTTGGTTCAGGATTTTTGAAGTATTGTTTTTGTTATTGTTAGCAAATATCAAATGTTATTTTCGGACTGTTAAGTTATGCACTGTTATGACTTGGAACTTATGTTTGGTTTAGTTTTGTGTAAAATTATTCCATGACTCTATATAAGCTTTATCTGTCTTATGATTTATGGTGGATCTTCAATGATTATCCACCACCAATATATTGCTTTTTCTTGATTATGTTAGCATTTATGATTTATGTGTTGACTTGTTCAATGATTATACTATACAAAGAAACTTCATCCAAGGGAATCATCTGTATAAAATTAGAATTGAATGGCTTCTTTTGCAATCGACTTTTGCATAGATGGTGTTTGTCTTATGTGCACATATGTTGTATGATGTTAATTTGTAGTGGAATCATCTATATGAAATTATATTTGGGTCTTCATTTACAATTTGCTTTACTGATCCAAATACTAATGTTGTTTGGCTTTTTCTTCGCTTTTTCGAATTTGAGATTCTTTGTCATGTGGATCACTATGTGTCTTTGGTATTGTTCTTTGTGCAATCATTTGGTGTCTTTGGTATTGTTTCTTTTTCTTGATTATGTTAGTGTACGGGGCCTCGGATCACTATATGTTGTACTTGATTAAAAGAACATGAAGAACACAAATCGTCGATCGCTTTTGGCATGCCCACCTCTTCCCTGCGCCATCGAGCCGCCTCCTTCTTTGTCATGTGCTTTGCCTCCTCCGGCTGCTGCGACTACCTCTGCCGCCGCCTCCCAATCTTCGCCACACCGAGCAGGTAACATTACTTTCATATAAAATTTGATTGAAGGCTTCATACTTGGGGTTTGAAAATAGTTCTGAATTGAATGGATAGCTCACGTAATCAATTCAATTTCTTTGCCTTATATCTTTACATCACACCGCCTCATTTCCTTCTAATATAATAATAATAATTATATCACAACTATGTCACCTCTTTGCGGTTTCCACTTTTTTACGCCATGGTTCAAGTGAAAGAAATCATTGTTGTTTGCGATCCTTCATACAAGGATATTTTTGAAGGTTTCTTTCTTCTTTCTTTAGATTTGCTTTCTTACGCAAACCATCTGTTTCATATTCTTTTTATTTCCTCGGATGCCAAAGGAAACCATCAAGTGAGAACTCAAATTTGCATTGCTGGAAAAGAAAGCGAGGATCTCATTTACAATGGACTTGAGAATGTTTTGTTTTATTTTTGGCTTTAGTCTTCATGGTGAAATCTTTTCATGCTTTGTGTCACTTCTTTAGCACAATGTTATATTAGTTGAGGCATGTGTTTCTTATCTTTGCTCTTCCTTCTCATATAATGATGACCGGCTAGTGTAACAAATCCTAATTGATTGATATGTCAAAATCAAATTAGCGAGTTGGTATACAGTGACCCACATTTTCAATAAATTTCCAGTTCGCGTACACTAATTTTATTGGACACTTCAAACTCTTGAAATTCATGCAACGTAGTAGTTAACTATTGCCAATGTGAAAACATCTAGTTTGGGTATTTAATCCCGAGTTTGCATATATTATAATTAGGATGTTTCTGCAAGCATTTAGCAGCTCCTATTAATTTGAATGTTTATCCCTTTAACACCCATGGCACTTAATATCATTAAATTCTTTATTTATTTTTTTGCAGGCTGTTGATCCAAGCTCTAAGCTTGTTTGCGTTCATGATTCTGCAAGACCTTTGGTGTTACAAGAAGATGTGAAAAAGGTTAGAGTTGCATACTGAGTTCATGCTTCTAATTTTCCTGAAAGTCATGCATAGATCAAGTAAATCACCATTGTTGCATACTTGCATTCGTTTTGTGAGAGTGTTATGGAAGGATTCTTGTCTTCCAGCAGCAATATTTGCACGTAGTCACTCAAGAGACTACAAATCATTTTGAAGCTCCCTTCATCTCTAGAATTAAATGAGCCGACAATTGCCACTGGCAGAATGGCTGAGTTCTGATAGAAGTACTCATGTTTATCCTTAGTTAACCATCCACTCTTATGATAGTATATATAACGAGTTGTTATGATGACTTTTCTTTCATTTAGCATGGTGGAAAGGATGTGATCATTATAATATATTGATGTGATCATTATAATATAACAGTGTTATGATGACTTTTTCTTTCATTCTCTGACTGTTATTAATGGACTGCTTATATTGTTCTGTCTATTTTAGTGTTATAATGGACTGCTTATACTCAAAAATGAGTTTGAATGAATAGTTAATTGACTTATTTTATGAATTCCATGTTCAATTTTAGTTGTTTGATGTTAGTATTAAAGTATAACAAAGCATCATCACACTATCTATTCATCTCTTCTCACCTCCCAAAGCAAGCTTTCATTCCATTGTTTATATATTTTTGATGTAATGGAACATTATAACTTTGTATCCTTCTTTGTTAGAATTCTTTGGTATTTTAATCGATATTTCATTTCAGTTTCTTCTTTTACTTTTTGAACTTCAATTCTTTTTTTGTTGTTGCAACGGGAGGTTGAAATTGTTCTTACAAAGACATCCCACACAAATTAATCGCCGTACATTCTGAAGACAAGCACATTAGAATTCTTTGTGAGTTTTGACCTTTTTCCCCATAATTTCTTTCTTCCAATGGCTTCAAGTTTTCAATTTCAAATATCATTTGTTGCTACTTCGCTTTTCCCCATCACCATGTAGCATCTTTTGGATTATAATGATCGACACGATCTTAGCCTGAAGAAGCGGGAAATCCGATCGAAGATCCGTAATTTTGTTACCATCGTCTTATAGGATGGGAAAGTTTATAAGTCTATTTTAGAAAAGGAAAAAAGTTGATGAGAGTGGATCTTTCTATATGATTTCTTTGAATCTTGATTAGCTATATATTTGCAATTGTGGTCTTTTAGTTGAGGCTTGATTTTACTCCCACCTCAACATTCTTTGGCTATTTCGATTGTATCTTGATTTCTTTTAGGTTCCTACCGATGTCAAAGAAGTCTTGGATACATTCAATTCTTCTTTGAACTAGGAGCGACACACTTGGAGCCTATGTGAACTCCATGGCCTCAAATGTATGACTAGTCGCTTTCTTTTAGCAAATTTGTCACATGTCCAATTTTTCCTTAGCTCCTTCCTAGTAACTAATTAAGAGTGAATGACTCGATCACATTCATTGTGATAGATAGATATGTAATTATTCTAATTACAATATAAATAGAAGGGATGTCCCCTCCGAACTAAAATGCATGTCCCCTACGGTGGTGTAGCTGTAATTCTTTTGTTGACGACGGATTTATTATCATTTTGTAAAACCGATAGATTGTTGGAGATATGCAAGGTCTTTGTATTTGGTGGGATGCTTGATTGCCCTTTGAAACCTACAAAGAAAGCGAAAATATCAAGTCACGTTAGCTACCTTTCTTCATGGATAATGCTTTATGAAGTCACTTCTTCATCTTGAGTATGATTTCATTTTTCTCTTTGTGGTGATAGGGGACAAATCAAACTTTTGTCTTTACAGCTGCGTATGGTGAGCCAAGGTCGTTTCGACCCTCTTGGTAAGGGTTCGTTCTCATTGTGTAAATGCACGTGTTTTTGTAGGAATATATTGGAACTAAGGAACATTTATGTGCGGTGCGAACCAAGTACTACTACATGTGTTTGGGTGACTTACTTGGACTTGGTGGGGGAAATTTTGCTTTATGCTTGGATGGTGATTTGTAAGTATTTCAATTACCGTTGCTTAGTTTCTTTCATTACATTATACTCATAGTTGAAGTATCACTAGTGGGATCTATTCTTGAAATCATCCTCTTGGTTGAAAAGGTTAACATGAACTAGTGGACCTGTGACACTTTTGGAAACTTATGTCTAGCTCATAGTCCGAATTTGAATTGAAAAACGTTGAGGTAATTCCTTACTCTTTGTCGTGATGTTTTCTAGCGCACAAGCTAGTAAGCTTTTGTCCCCCACACACCGGAATACCCTAGCTCATTATATGCCGTGCATTGATTTTGTTCTACCTAGTGTTTTTATTACATTGCTTTGATAAAATTATGATATAATAATTTATGACTTATTCACCATATTTGTTTCATGTCTGGTTGTGGGGTTTTACACATGCTATGCAAGGTTCTTAAGATGCTTTTATTGAATGTGCAATAGAAGCTCCACCCTACCCCGGTTTTTCCTTGTACTCTTGAGATGTAATTTAATTTAGTCTACCTAGTTTAGTGAGGGTGAGCACTTGCACCTGAGTGATGATTGATCAATTTGATATACTGTCCATAGTCTTGTCAGTGGAATTGTATTGTATTCTTAAAATTACATTTTGTGGAGATGCAAAAGAATATTGTATGGTAGAATATGTTAAGAGTGGATACTGCTACTCACAGCAACTACCAAGAAACTAACTAAACCACTAAATTTTACTTGCAATGTTTGATAACCCAATTTGTGAAGAAGTTGGAGTAGTAGGAAACTACTGCTCCATTTATTTTTTAATTTTTTTTTTAAAATTTGCGACGGATTTGCCACGGATTTGCGACGAAAATTTGCCACGGAAAAATTTGCGACGGAGAATTCCGTGGCAAACCGTTTGCGACGAGCGTTTTTGCCACCAATTTTTGTCCGTGGCAAATGTTGTTTTGCCACGGAAATGTCCGTGGCAAATCAGCGATTTTCTTGTAGTGAATGATCTTATCTAAAATTGAGAAGTGTCTCCTCACGGCACACTGTCGCACTGCTATGAAAAAGGATGGGGTATTGCTAGCGAATTCAAGATAGTCCTTGGTCATTGGTTTATGCAAGGTGTGTTGTGACATTTACTACAAAAAAACGCGAATTAGCGACGGAAACTTCCCTTGCTAATAGCAGTTTTTCAGTTGCAATTGGCAGTTTGCGACAAAATTAGCGACAACCCAATACCGTGGCTAATGCGTAGCGACAAAATTTTGAATCTGCCGCTAGTTAACGAGGGACAATTCCGTCGCTAATTATCGAGGGATATAACATTATGTCACTAATTCTGAATGCCACATGTCCTAATTTGAAACACACCTATCTTAATTGGAGAGGAAAATTCTCTCGCTAATTTCATCGCTAATATTATGATTTTTTTAAAAAAACTTGCTTTTATATTTACTATTATATTAACAAATAATAAAATTTAAAATAAATATTACGAGAATATTTGAATAAAATTCGAATCAACATAAACTAGTCTGAAATGTTAGTACATAATACTGAAATGTCAAACTAATACTAAAAGTCCTAATAAGGGTTATCAGCATCATCAGACCCCTCAAACTCAAACAACCTATACCCAAATGGCTACTTACTCTTATAAAACCTTAATGACTTACTTTGTTGGCGGGTCACCCTCAAGAAGTCTCCGCATACTAGTCATAGTCGATCATGACTCGATAATCCGCCCAAGAGTGCTGCAGCTCTCTGCGCATTAGTCTGCAATGTGCTGCTCGCTTGAGTCTCTACAATCTGTTGCGCGAGTTTGTACCTTGACTGAGATGCTCTGTCTCTCGGTGAAGGAGGAGGTCGACTTCTAGAAGCTCCTTTGGTGTCGAAGTGATCGACCCCAAACTCCATAAATGGAGTCAAGGTCCCTGAATCATACATGAGAACCTTATTCTTCATATCTACTACCTTCTCCCAGTTGCAGTTTGTCAGAGCTATGATCTCAGGGGGAGGTGGAAGTGAGTCAGGGTTGCATCTTCCCTAAGTCGTCGAAGTCATCATCTCAGTGTGTTCCTCCTGTTTTGCATAACCACAAAACATAGCATAATCAACGCTCGATCCATTTTAGCAAAACAACATTATATAATAAAAATCAAGTTGTATATTTACCCAAGTCTTCCTCGCTTGCTCGTCAACATACTTCTTGGTATCCTTCCTCGCATGTGTAACCCCATGCAAATTTCGGGAATAGTGATATTGCGTCCGACCTTCTTACTTTGTAAAAATGAAACACATATTTTCAACGATTGCTAACTAATCGCCCTAATTAAACTAAAATAACACACATATTTTTAAAATAATTTACCAATCGACAACATCTTTGAGCTCTGGTTGATGGAGCCGCATAATAGTGATGCGAGCCACCCCTTTCTCGAATTTTGATTCTTCTTGGCTTTTCCATTGTCGCTTGTATTTTTCGTAGCCTAGTGTGCCTTGAAAGCATTCCAAACAATGTAACTTATATACTTGACTTTTCATTTTATACCACAATTTATAGAGAAAGTCCAATAATTGCTTGCCCATTCTATGGGAGTTGTTTTTGCACCATTGCATCATATTACAGCGACCACATCACTTTGAGTCACGTATTAGCGAAAATATAAATCAATTAAGTATAAATCAATTTCAACTTCATCAATTTCAATTTCATTTTTATCCTACACCATTTCAAGCAAAAATATAAATCAATTCAGTATTAATTTAAACTTCAATTTCAATAAACAACTTTGTTTTCTATCCTACCCCATTTCTACAAATCCTAATCCTATTTTGTTCTTCTAAATATCTAAACATCAGTTCTCTTAACCACTTGTTAACACCCAAAATAAATTAAGTTGTTGGCCAAGGGAAAATAAAGGTCCGAGTTGAACATAAGAGGCCAAGGCGAGCTATGAAGATACTAGAGGATTGGGTAGAACAAGTACTTGCCATAAGAATAGCAATTATGCAGAGCTCAACTCAAGAATGTGAGACATATACCAAGAGGGGGGCCTAGGAACCGAGGAGGAGATAAAGCGTACCGAAGAAAGGATAATACTCAGTTAAGATGGAGCCTCAGTTACAGGATGACTCGGCTGAGGACCCTACGGCCGAAGGCCGAGGAGGAAACGCGTTCGAGGGGGATTGTAGTTGAGGTGAGAAAGGCTTGCTTGGAGGCAAGTATTTAATGCACGTGGATATAGAGTTGGAGCGGTTAAGGTCAAGAAGCAGAGGA
Organism: Oxytropis ochrocephala; assembly: GCA_020916435.1. Taxonomy (NCBI): domain Eukaryota; kingdom Viridiplantae; phylum Streptophyta; class Magnoliopsida; order Fabales; family Fabaceae; genus Oxytropis; species Oxytropis ochrocephala. The sequence continues at coordinate 90,047,156 of CM037093.1, read as the reverse complement.
ATGTCATTTGGAATAGGAGTGAAGAGGATTTATCCCACTAACCCGTGCTAGTGAGGTCGTGTAGGAGTGACTCGAGTTTCTAGGGGCTAGAGACGACCAGAGGCGTTGGTCTTAGTTGACCCAACAGTGAGCGATTGTATGGATATGAGTAACCACCCTTTATACCCATAGACATCCTAGAAAATAGGGATGTTCAGAACCAAATAGATAAGAACAAGGTTTAGATATATATTTAGTCTCTAGAAATATTTGTTTAATTCAGTTTAGTCCTTATAAAAATAAAATTTTGTTTTTCATTCTTGCAAATATAAGTTTTATCTAGCTTAGTGTCTATAAAAATAAAATTTTGTTTTTCGTTCTTATAAATGCATGTTTTATCCAATTTGATCCCTGTAATATGTAAAATATTTGAATTTAGATTTTTAATTCTATGTCTTTGATTTCCTTCTGTATTCACCTATCTTTCACTTTCTAATTCTGCGTCTTTGATTTCTTTCAAAAATAATAAGATTTTTACATCGTGTTCGTCACGATTCTACCTATTCAGTAAGACATGAGCAGTTTCAAGTTCTTTCTCTAAATAAAACTCATCTAGCAAGAAAGTATATGTTGAAAAGAGTGTAAAGGGAGTGTTGTTAGTCCTCTCATATAATCACCATTTTTCACTAAGTTGGATAAATGCCTAATTCAATATTATTTATTTTGACAATTATGCCTAATTCAGTCAGTTTTGAAAACTAAAGTTGGTGAATTTAAAACAAAATGCCAGATTGTCAAGCAAACTAAAAAGTTAATGAATCTCAGTCCATGTGAGCATTTCTTGATAAGATGGAAAGTGTTTGTACTTAGTTAGTAAAGAATTCAATTAAATGACATAATCTTACTTTTGAATCACCCTAAACAATCTGAAGCAGGTTAGCAACTTAGCATATGGGGCAGAGAGAAAAGGGTCGGGTAGACAAAGCGGTGCTAGGTGCTGCAAACCTACACGCCTTAACCGGATTCCTTGTACGAAGGACAAATCTAGCTACCATATCTTCTTTTCCAGGTAGGTAATCTGTGTAACAAATAATTTTGTCATCACAAATTATCAAATCCCAATGATCATCGTAACTAATCATCAGCCATCTTCCTTTGATCATATTCTTCTTTATTCTTAAAGTGGGTCCTCGTTTCTATCTCAAATGTTATACCTTTTTTTTTCTTTTAATTTTAGATGTTTTACTTTTAAAAACTAGTCCATCCCTTTTATTAATTTGTATAATTTTATGGGTCTCATACCAATTTTTCTTTTATAATTTGGGGAATGTGAAATTATCATTAATTAAAGTTGTAATACCAACCATTTTATTTTACAACCGTTCATGAGGAGATTTGAACTCCACCTTGAGGTTACAAGGTTGACCACCTATGTTTTTTGCATCCTGAAACTGATAGTCTTCTCTTATTTGAATGCAAGGTGGCAGCGGAACTATGGCATAAAGTTGTAGAGTTGATAGGAGTTCAAGATGTTTCTCATATAGACCCATTGTAGAATTTCCTACAATTTGAAAGAGCTATTTCAGGGAAGAAGAAAAACGTGAGACACTTAATTTGTCTAGCAGGAGCTTGGGTAATTTGGGGGCTAGGAATGAGATCATCTTTAGAGGGGTGCCCTCGAATGTAACAACCGTGCTTAAATGCCTAATAACTCTATCTTGGGGTGGTTTGTTGACAAGGTTGGGAGGAATGCTGATGTCTCATTTTCTAAGTTGAAATAATGTTGGAGTGTATTGAGAAGTTAAAAAATTAGTTACATTCTTGGTCCTTACTCTTTTGCATGTTTGATTGTTTGAAATAGGTATGGATAAGTGGATAAGCTCGAGTTTCGAGAAAGTGACAATAATGTTGTTGCTTGAAGCATCGCAAAAGTGATTTGCGAAGCTTGCATGAGTTTTTGCATAGTGGTGATTTTCTCGATTGCCTCGAGCATTGGTGAACTGTGAAGAGCCACGCACTGTTAGGGTTCTGCGGTGGTAAGTGTGAGAGAGTGATAATGGTGGTGAGTGTCATGGCACATCTGGTCCTTGTAGCTACTGTTAATGGCGGCTCTAGTGAGTTCAACCTCCCAATGCTTCTCCACTTGCTCGTGCATAGAAGTAAATCGCCACCACCACAGTCTTTTTCATCGCGAAACCCATTTTCTCTACATACCGCATCTTCTACATCGTCTCACCTAATGTTATCGCTAGAAGTCGTCTTCGACGCCTGGTTCTTCTCTTCTTTTGAGACTGCCCCATCCTCCTCCTACGTCGCGCCCTCACTGAAGTCACCAAAGTCACAAGGAAGGGGGCTTGGAATTGTGACCCTTTTTGAATTGTCTTGAAATAAGAGAACTTTGATTCACAAGTGTGGTTTGAGAATCAAGTGAGTGAGTGTAATGAGTAATACATAAACAATCTTCTTAGTTAGATAGATGAGCCAAGAAGGGTGACTGAACTGTCTTCACAGTTATATAGAACTGAGAAGGACCAGTCAAGCTTCCTTCACTCTTCTCACAGTTGTTTCACAATTGTTTCAAGTAGAGTTTTGTTGTGAATGATATATTTAGTTTATAAACTACTTGTTTCAGAGTTTCAAAACATTTTATAGTCTTTAGAAGGTTCTGAGAAGGGTTGAAAACACTCTTGTTTTAGTTATCTCTAAGAAGGGTCAAAAGTGACTCTTCTCAGGTTTTCAAAAATCTATTCACAAGAGAAGTTTTTCTCAAACAGTCAACTAAAGACTTAAAGCAGTAAATAACACATGGATTTATAGTGGTTCACCCAAAAATAATATGGGCTACTCCACTCCTCACACCCAGTGAGATTTTCCACTATTTTCCAAATAGTTTACACCCTTTCACACTTCACACAAGTTGAAAGCTCTGGTAGTAGTTTTCTTCTCACATTTGACTACTATCAGTATACTTCACTAATAGACTTCTTCAAAGCTATTAGTCTGCTTTTAACACAAAAGCACTCTCTTCTCAAGTTCTACAGCAACACATGCCTCTTGAGAAGGTTCCCTACTTAGGTTCTTTTGATTACAAGGGTTTTGGGATTACATAGAGCTTGGTTGACATATATAGGATATACATGAATGTAATACAACACAAGACTTAATACATACTCAGAGATTGTTTCTGGTTTAAAAGCAGCTGAGTATGGAAGAGAGAAAACTGGAATGGGTGAGAAGGTTGATAGCTCAGAAATTAATTCACTCTCTTGAAGATCAATGAAGACCAGAGCTGTTGTTATATAGAGTTGTTGTAACCCTTTAACTCCTGGTCCAAGAAATAGAGTTGTTGCATCAGAAACTAGCCGTTTAGAGTCGTTGCAAAGACGCGCTTCTGTGTCCACCGCCACCTCTTCTGAGAATACGAGTTGTCATCACCCCTTCTCACGGTGACCCTTCTCATCTTTGTGACTCTTCTCATGACTTGTAAAGTTGAAGATGATGCTTCTCAAGATGAATCTTCTCATGTTGATCACGATACTTTAGGATGATGACTCTTCTTGTCATGACCCTTCTCAGGTTCATGACACTTCTTAACATGATTCATATGATCATGACCCTTCTTAGGATCATGACTCTTCTTAGCTTGATATTGCAATCCATCTTCTTCAATTTTCTTTGTCATGACTCTTCTCATGCTTGATCTTCTTTTAGATGTTCTTCTCATATTGCCACAACACATGATGAATCTTCTCAAGCAGAATTCTTCCAAGATTTCCAAGTGGTTCTTGACTTTAATATTCCTTTATGCTAAAAAAGCTTCCTTTCTTAGAATAGTGTAGGCAATGTTTTTTATCTGTTTTCTCTTAGAATTAATGCTTCTCATAAGCAAGTATCTTGTTGAGAATGATTTGAAGTCCTGTTCTTATGAAACACTTCAACAAGAGCATTAGTAATACATATAATCAGAAACCTTAAGATTCTCATCCTTGAGGTTTGTTGAACATCAAAACATTATTTGGGATTTTGCCTCAACACTCACCATGCTCTTGTTGCTCACATTTGTCGTAATGGCTCAATCTTGTCGTCCTCTTTAATAGTGGTGGTTAGCGGTGAGTGTGAGAAATGGGAAAGGAAATATGTTAAGTTTTAATGGACCTTAATTTTTTGAAATTTGCCACATTTTTTTTGAAACGTTGTGTACCATACACAACTTATGTCTGTTGTGTATGCTAGAATTTGCCGTTTATAATACTCAGCACGAATGAAATTGTTTGCTATTTTAAGAAAAAAACATTACGAACCGTTCTAATAGTACTCCCTCCGTCCCATTTTGTATGTCACTTTAGCAAAATTAATTTGTTCCAAATTGATTGTTGTTTTACTCTTTCAATAAAGCATTTAATATATTTTTCCGTCCATACCCTTATTTATTATGAGAAGTTTTTACATTCATTAAATTATTCGTTTTTACCTATGTGAAGAGATAAATGAGCAAAAAGTAAATATTACAATACTTTTTATAGAATCTAAACAACTATTTATTTTTCTTAAAAGATGTGTCAAAACTGCTATATTTGGAGGTTACTATTTGGGCGCTCGCTCAATTCAACCGACAATCTGATAGTGGTGGGTCGACATCTAATATTTAAAGAACGAAATCATGGTTGTAAATAATGAACGGGTGCTGCTGGTGAGAGATGGTGCTTCTAACATATAATGGAGAAATGGTGGGCGATCTTGATCTTTTGATCTTGAAGACTAAGCGCTCTATCCTCCTTTAATGGATCAAACGTGAGTTTCATTTGGTTGAGCAGTCGCTATATGTAAATATAACCAAACCATAATCTCAAAAAAAAAAAATAATAATAACCAAACCAAAGTGTATATATCACATTTGTATCAACTCTTGTAAAAAGTAAACTTATCTTGGAGTCTAATATTTCATTTTCAAATTCATTGTTATATATTTTTATGTTTGGTTTGATACTAGTATGTATCTCTCGTGCCAGCACGGGTATACATTTCATTCTAATTTAAATTTTTTAGTTTTTTAGGAGAAAAAAATAGTCAATTTGATATTTTAGTGTGTTATCTGACGTAAAAAATTGTTTGTACATAACGGTAAATAAACCTATTATGAATTATATTATAATATATAGATAATATATATATAATTAACATCAGAAGGGACGATATAGGGTTAGGTTCATCAGAAGTGATTGTGAAGCTAAGATAAGAAAAGAAGTACAAAAAATCTGAATTTTAGATTTATCTTTAGCGGCAACTTTGACTGCATTAAAGTTGTTTTGTCAAATACACTATGTTATTGGAGAATTAATTTTAATTATAATGGAGTATGTTTTTATATACTAATTGAATTATTGTAAAATGGAGTATGTTATTGGAGAATTAATTTGTTCTGAGAATATGTGTTTTCTTATTGGAAATCATTTGGACAATATATTTTAAGAATTTTTTCTTGTCAAGTTAATCTTTGTAAAATCATATTAGCAATTTGATTAGAGTAAAAGTTTTAATAAATTCCAATTTATAAATTTAAAAATCAATGAAGTCTTTTACTAATAAAAAATATTGGGATTTTAAAATTTGTTAATGTGTTACTAAACAACATAGTTATGGAAAGAAATATAAAATACAAAATTGATATATATATATATATATATATATATATATATATATATATATATATATATATAAAAGATAATGTCATTTAGATATTTAGTTATATATGAGTATTACTATAAGTATTAGCAAAAAACTTATTCTCACCAAAGAAGTATTATTATAAAACATAGAAATTTGTTCAATGAATAGGAAACATTATGTATCTTAGTTAAAGACTATGTAAGAAATAGGTCACTCACTACCCAATGGTGATTGAACTAAAACCACACATTGGAACACTTAAATCGTGCGTATTAAGTGAGATGAGTGAAATATATATACTAAAATCCCAAAGAAACAGGACTGAAAAATACTCATTATTTTACAAAATATTGTTAAAAGACCCCATCAATAATACTCAGAGTAAAAATTCAGATTGCCAAAGTCAGAAGATCGACTGACCCTCTTCAGGAATCAAGCACCAAATGTTCCGGTGACTTATAATTGACCCTTCACTCTATTATTTAGTATAGCTTGAGCTTACTCTTATTCAAAAACTACTGCTAAAGAAAGATTGTATTAGGGTGATTTAATACTGATCAAATTTTTGAATGAAGTTATGCTCTCTGAGAACTCAACTTATCATCACAGAACCAGTTATATAAAAGGTGAAGCCAATGCAACAAAAAATGATGTTGGTCCAGCAAATGTGAAATTTTTTCCTCTATTTTCCCCTTTTGCTAACAGGTACAAATATAGTCCCTTAGTTAAAGAATATCTACTTTATGATTTTATCTATAAATATAGTCCCTTATTGTACGAGTTTCATACCTTAAAAATGCCCCAAAAATTATTTGTAATCTTATTTTTGATTTTATTGTCTAAGATAGACACTTGAACATAAGTTTTAAAAATATATTTTGTTTTAACCTATTAAAAGTAACAAATATTTTAAAAGGATCGTGTTTTAATAATGGTATTGTTAAAATTAAACATTTTTTACTGGCCACTGCAAAGTTGAATAATATAGGATATAAACATTACATTAAGTATAATATATTTAGTATGAATTACAAAGATAGCGTAGAAATGCTTGATTGGTTAAACGCATTTCTTCAAGCGATAGGGTGGGGTTCGAACCTCATTGGTATCATTTTTGCTAAGTCTGCAATTTAAATTTAAATGTGTAATTCCCTATTGTCCAACGATGAGATGAGGTGGATGCCATGTAATTATTTAGAAATGCGCATGGCATTTTCTGATTGGTCCTATGTGGCGACCCATGTGGAAAAACTTATGAATTAATATAGTTATGATATACAAACCACATGTACCGAAAGCATATGGGGAATAATGTGAACAATCGAAAAATTTATTTTAAACAATAAAATAAGAATCAGTTTAATAAATGCTAATATCTTTCTTAACAGAAGCTTCTTCGCCTTCCTTGGAAAGTACAATTTGTTCACGTATTTAGGGAAGAAAATAAGTGTGCGGATGAGCTAGCCAATTTTGTCCTCCTTTTGTAAGACTTCTATTGCTCTCTGATGCTTTGGGGTTTGGTACCCCTTTGTGTATTTCTCGTTAGTCTTTATCTGTTTACCAAAAAAAAAATTGAGTTGTATTTATTAATGTACTATTTGTTCCGTTTTCCAATGATAATATGACGTGTATTGTTTATTCATTTTCAATGGCGTACCTAGGTGTCTTTCAGGGGGTTCAAAGAAACCCCCTGAAAAAATAAAATTAGCACCTTACCTTAGGAAAAAATGTTTTTGTACCCCCTTAAAAAAATCTTTTGCACTCAAGTCCTTACTTTTGCACCAAAGTTCTTGGTTTTGCACCACTCTAATATTATTTAGAACCTGTATTTTGTGAATATGATGGTTCTTTTAGTGCTATTTAATTTGTATTTAGGAACATGTTAGTGCTATTTAATTTGTGTTGGTCTAATTCAATACAAGTTGTGAACCTGTAAAAGTCTTATTTTTATTATATTTTAGCAATGTGTGTTTGAAATTTTTTGTACCCCCTAACCCACGGTCCTGGGTCCGCCACTGTTCATATTACTCCCTCCGGTCTCTATTATAAGAAGAAAATACAAAAATCATCAATACCAATGAGCTTATTTAACTCTTGTCTTTTTTAAGTTAAGTCTCCAAAATACCCTCCACTCAACTCTAGATTTATGTGCACTACTCCCACTTACCTTGAAAACTAAATAGACAAAACATTCATTGAGGGTGAACTTGGTATTTAAGCAATAAATATACTCTAAAAATTAGAATAGTTTCTGTTTCGGTCTGGGCCAAAAGTCCCTTAAGGAACTGGCTTTGGCCCAATCCAGCATCAAAGTGCAGCCCAACGCGCACTTTGCAGCGGACTCCCGCCTCCAACGGTCAGGATCTTCTGCCCGTATACGACGCTCCTGATACGCTCCTTTCCTCTATAAATAGAGGTACAACCCCTGACATTTCCTCTCCTTACTCTCTCTCTCACTCTCTCTCTCTCTCTTTTCCTTAACTCTGTCTCATACTGACTTCAACATCAGAGTGTCTTGCAGGTACCCCCCACCCGATGTGGATATCCAAGCTACCTCGGACCGACCGAGCTTTACCTTCAACCGTCAAGGTTTGACTCTTCTCTTCAAGGACTTATACTTCTCCTTCTTGGAGCTCTTCAACCAAGTACCCTGGGCCTAGGACCGAGTCTGAGTTCTAGGTACCGAAAAATAGCGACCACAGTGGGAGTTAGATCACTAGCTCCCAGGATTCATCGAAATTATCCCATCCTCGGCATGCACCGCCACCACATTCTCATTACAATTTCTTGGTAATTTGTAGGGCCGGTGCAATAGGTTAATCACTCGAGGGAATCTCCTCAAGCAGCATTCCCACCTCGGGATATTCTTCCATCCTCAACCCTGCTGAATAGCCTAATCTGGCTCCAATAGCTCGTCTATCCGAGCTCATCGCTGAATAGCCTTATCTGGCTCCAATAGCTCGTCTCTCCGAGCTCGTTGCTAATAGCCTAATCTGGCTTCAATAGCTAGTCTCTCCGAGCTCGTTGCTGAATAGCCTAATCTGGCTCCAATAGCTCGTCTCTCCGAGCTCGTCGCTGAATAGCTTAATTTGCCTCCAATAGCTCGTCTCTCTGAGCTCGTCGCTGAATAGCCTAATCTGGTTTCAACAGCTGCTCTTTCCGAGCTCTTGCAGAATGGCCCACAGTGGCCTCAACGACTCTCTGATCGCCGAGTCCAACACTCCATCAGAGAGTCCCAGCAAATGAGTCCGCAGTGACTTCATCTCGCTTCGTGCGAGCCTGCCCTTCCCTCTGATGCTTGAGTTGACGAGCTTCATCAGAGGTCGAAGGTTTCCCAATTTCTCTTTACGCGAGCCCAACCTTCCCTCTGATGCCTGAGCTGACGAGTTCCATCAGAGGCCGAAGGAAGGAGACCCATTGCGCGGTCTCCGCCCCCGAAGGTCAGACGTCCCCAGCGACTCCGGTAAGAAGGTCGGGCGTCCCCAACGACTCCGGTAAGAAGGCCGGGTGTCCCCAGCGACCCCGGTAAGAAGGACGAAGCGCCCACCGCGACCTCAGTAGGATCCAGTGAAGGTCGGGCACCCACAACAGCTCCGGTAAGAAGCCCGAGCGCCCACAACGGCATTGGTAAGAAGATTGGAGAAGAAGGGGGCCCACAGCGGCCTTCCTATCTAAATGAGCCAGGGGGCCCGCAGCGGCTTTCTCATCTTTGAATTCGGCTCAAGGAATCTTCCATCTCGACACTCATCTACTTGCCACCTCGGCTCTAACCGACAAGTTTGAACACTTGTGTGAATTCTCCTAAGTCACGCACCCTCTATTAGGTGTCGTGACCTCGGATTATTGAAGGATCTCTATGATCTCACATTCTCTCCGCTACCTCGGTTATCTATGTGCTACGTCGGCATACATAACAGGTAAAGCGCACTTAAATAGACATGCATATTTATATTTAGCAAGAAAATATATCCAAGTGCAGGAAATTAGTGCTGGAAAAAGGACGGTGCGTATTGTATTTACAAATGTGGGCTGGCCCCGAACACGCATGAAGCCAGCTTCAAAGAACATTGTTCAAACAAAAGAAGAAAATTACAAGGGGTCCAGTTATCTGTTTTCCCCCATCTCGGCGTCTACTGTGTCCTTGGCAGGAGAAGCTTCCACTACAGTCCCTGCGTTCACTACAGAATTGGGGGTAGCATCACCGACATTGCCAACTTCTTCCCCGGCCAGCTCAAGTGGATGGAAAATAACCCCGTCAGCACTCACTATACGATCATCGACCACCTTGTAGGCAAGTTGCATGTACTCGCTTCGGATATTGGGATAAAGAACCAAAGCCATGCTCAAACACCGCTCAAAGCCGGTCTTGGCCATCACAACAGCGTCATCCTTCAGCTGCTCATTTTCCTTCTCGAGCTTCTCAATCCGAGATGATGTTCGGACGTCAGCCTCCTCACTCTCCTTCCTGACCCGGTCAAGATCCTCCTTGGCAAGTTTCAGCTCGGCTTCCACCGAAGAAAGACTGTCTATTTTCTCCTTCTACTTCTTCACATTCTCATGGGCTTCGGAAAGCTTCTTCTTCAAGTCGGCATTTTCAGTAGACTTCTCCTTCAGAAGGCGGTTCTCTTCAGCAAACTCTATATACCAATAACTTCGATAAATTCTCAAATCTCGGGAAGTACGAGCCAACTGGGCCTCAATAGCATGATTATAAGCTTGGGTGTCAGAAAGCTTACCTCGAAGCTTTGCGGAAGAGTTCTCCTCGACGCTACTTTGCATCTTCTTGAAAGCTGCGGCCCCAAACTTAGCAACCTTAGCCAACATGTAGAAGTCGGCCGAGGTAATTTCTGGAACTTTCTCTTTATTCCTTTTCTCTAACAGTTTTTGTAGCTTCGCATCTCTGGGATTGTTGCCGCTGCCATCCCCTTCAGCGTTCTTAGCCACGTCTCGGCTACGCTTTTGCACTTTGGAACTGGATTTCTCTAGCTCCTTCAACTTCGGCTCTTTCTCGGAGCCGGACTTCGAGCCCTTGCTAGAGTTGTTGCCCTTCGGCTTCTGTGGCTGATTTCCAGCATCAGCTCGGGAGCCCGACTCCCCCTCTTTCCTCGAGCTGGTGGGGACAATCTTCTTGTCGGAGGATTTTGGTACTTTAATGGTGGTGTCGACTTTGCTGCTAACAAGAAGAGCATCTAGTCTGTTCATGTTACCTGCGAAAGAATAAATCAGCGTCAGACTCGACATTATCGTTATGAAAGATTAGCATAAAAAGAACTTTCACGACCAAAGGAACTACAACTATCAAAATACTCCTTGAGCTTGGCCTCGGAGTTCGCCAACTCATCGAACATAGAACCGCAATGAAGTTTTAGACCCTTCTCAGCCAATTTCTTCCCCCATTGGTTGATTAACTTAAACGACTCCACGTCGTCCTCTGTTAACTTGTTGGGTTTCACCGCATAATCTGGGTTTTCAATCACTATTCCACTACGGGTAAAATGATGAGCTCGACTCAAGCAAAGTGGGAAGTGTGGCTTGACCAAGTGTCTGTTGTTAAACTCGGCGATGGATCTCTTGACCTCTCCATTCATAGCTTGAACAAATAAGAATACCGATTTGAAGTTCTTATTCGAATCGTTGGCCGGTAAGAAGTATGAGCATTCGCCTTTGCTTTGGAATCCGATGTGAACTTGCCTGTTTCCGTCTGACCCCGGCTCTGGACTACGAGTCACGTTGAATAAAGTGAAGAAGATTCGAGCATTAGGCTTTCTCCCAAGGTACTCCATGGTCAGCTCGAACCCTCGCAGAAATCCCCAGCAATATTCGACAATAGCTGCGATAGGGCTGCTCTTAGGTATCTCAGGACTTGTTACTGGAAAGAATTCAATGGAATACAGACATTCATCACCTCCAACGCCGCTCCATAAAAGAAAAATCTGAGGTGTTTGTGTTCACTACACATAGGGACCCCGAGCACCGATGTCAGCCTCCATTTCTGTCCCTCGGGAGGCAGTGACGGATCTAGAAATTCTTATTAGTGGGGGCAAAAAGATAGCCTATAATATTTTGTCAGAAAAATATTAAAATTTTATAAAATACATAATTTCATTAAAAAAATAATTCTAAAATGAATGCATTTCTACAAATTACATAGCTAAAAATGTAGAATTAGTACTAACTTATTCCCTTGTTTATCTATCTCTTGTGAGTTTATATATTTAATTTTAAAAAACTATCATATGGGGACAAACCTTTTTTTTATGGGGACAACATAAATTTGTTACATATATTTCTAACCAAAATAATTTTTAAGTGGGGTCAAGTGCCCCCAATTAACTATACATGCAGCTGTCCCTATCGGGAGGAATAAGATACTTCTCAAAATAGGAAACGGGCTTGTCCGGCCTCAGTTTGGCATGCATGCTGCAGACTTTGGCCGATACCCACTTGTACACTTCCTCCACCGGTTCGTCGTGATCCTCCATAGTAATCACTTCAGGGTAAGGTCGGGAATTCACCTCGTTGTCATCTCCTTCAGTGCTTTCATATAGCTACCTCTCCGTGTTACAAAGCGGGGCCGAGACACTCGACTTCGCCGAAGTATTCATGTAGGTGGTGGAGAACAAAGAACGTGATCCCTTGGGGGCCGGGACGGGATGACCTTCGGACTTCGGCCAACCTCTTCAAGATCGGCTTACCAGGTGGAACGAAGCTTTGCGTTTATTTGCTCTTGGTCCGGGCCATTTGCAAGAGAGGGCGCTTCCATCACTAATCTAACTCTTATCTACTTTATCAAGTGTCAGCCTCACATCTTCCCACAAGGAACACAGGATGACTCTCCTTCCAAAGAGGAAGTCATCTGATTGCTCTGCATTATATGTATAGTTTAACTAGTTTTTAATTAGTTTTTATTAAGTTTTTCTCAATAATAGTGATTTTAGAATCATAATAGTTTGAATTTTGTTTATTAGTTTTTAATTGAGTTTGTTTTTGTTTTTGATATGCTTGGTGCGTTTAATTTGTTTGTTTTGGTTGTTGTTCGCCTAGCTATGACAGGAGCTCGCCTAGAGGTTCAACAGATGGAAAAATAGTGGAAATTCACTTCGGGTCGCCTAGCGATGGATATGGCTCGCCAGGCGATGAGAAAGCGCCAAAGACTAATTCTTACTGCGGCTCACAGCGATATGGGATTGCCTTACTAGGCGATGGCATTGATTACAGTTGGATAGCCAGGCGACCGTTTAGCTCGCCAGGCGATGGAGAAGCATTTTCAGCGTTTTGCCTGCAATTCGCCAGGCGATGATGAGTCACTTACCCAACTCATATTTAAGCCCATAACTTGAATTTTAGGTCATTCTGATCATTGGGAACAATCTCTTTTTGCACTTTGAAGTTCATGACGTCAAGGCTTCACACTCCGTTGATGATTCAAGCTTGGGAACAAGTCATTGGAGCATCAATGTTGTCATCTTCTCCCTCTAGTTTGATCTTTTCTTTCGTTACTTCTATTCCTATGTCTAGCTAAACTTCCCGTTGTTGGGGATGAGCAACAATTTATGAATCTCTTATGTTATTGAATTAAACCTATGTTATTTTTGAATGAATGTTATGATTTATGTTTCAATCTCCGTTTTTAACGCTTTCTAGGATTTGATCACTCTTAGGATGATTTATGATATGTGATTATGAATGGAAATTTGAATTACATATGCTTGAGAATTGAAATATGTTTATCTCTAGACTAGGAATAGTCATTGTTTTTCATAATCATAATATAATTGTTGTTACTATTGCTTATTTCTTTTAAGATCACCTAAGGAATTAAGGATTATCATTAGGAATAAAGGTTCTCTTACCTAAGGAATTAGGATTAGAATAATTATAGCAATTTGGTCATAGCTCATAACATAAGTTCAATAACAGGTTTGATTCGTTACATATAAGAGTGAAGTGAATAGAAGCTCGTCCCCAACGCTTTTTAATTCATACAAATTCACACTTGTGATCATGTTATCTTGAAGATTAAAATCACAAAAATATTTACTGTTTTTCTTTACAATATTATCATTACAACTCAATTGGGTCCATTATTCAATCTAGTTATTAGATTTTTTTAAATTGATAAACACTTGCAATCCTTGAGTTCGACATCCAGTTCTTACCGTTTTATTATTACTTGCGACGATTTGGTGCACTTGCCAATTTCGCCATCAAGTTTTTTGCGCCGTTGCCGGGGACTGTCAAATTTTTATCAGCTTAATTTTTAATTTCTTGATTGAATTTTAATTTCAGTCATTTTGTTTTATTTTTATCTCCTAATCGCTTACTTTTGCTCTAACTTTGTTTATGCGAGGCACTGCCTCAGCTGATCTTCTTTTTGATCTAGAAATTGAAAAGACTGCAAAGGCTAATTGTAGCGACCGAAAAATCCGGGAAAGGATTCTTCGAAAGTTCGAAAGGAAGCCGCCACCAAATTTTAGTTTAAGGGCAAATTCGGAAAATCCCTTTATGTTTAAGACAAGACATGTTTAGGGTTCGGGAGTCGTTATGTGTGGGGAAGGTATTAGCACCCCACGACATCCTTGGTCTAATTAATTAGGATTTATTAATAATTACCCTTTTATTTATAGAGGAAAAGACTTATTTAAATTTTTAGTTTTTAGTGCTTGACAAGAGTGGACTCTTGCTCCTACGTACCTCCAGATGCAATGGAGGAATCAAAGCTACGTAGTTCTTCCTGAAAAAGTTTGTGGGTTGGTATTTTTTAGTGTAGGGGTCCTAGGATTCCTTTGGTATGCATGTACTCATCGATTCCTAGGATGACGACTAACCCGATTGTACAACCGACTTAGTCCCCTACTTTTTGAAAATAATTTTAGAGTTTTTGAAAGAAAGTGGTTTGGTGCGAGGTGGGTCCGTTTTAGAATAGGTATTCTAGAACCCCTGAACTGTACAGCTCATTAATTCTAGAACGCTGACTAACCCGGTTGTACAACCGACTTAATCCCCTATTTTTTAGGAAAAATGGTTTATTCATATTTATTAAGTTTTCGTGGTTCTTCGAACTGCATCATGACTCATTGGCCCTAAAATAATGACTAACCCGGTTGTACAACCGACTTAGCCGTTTATTTTTAGAAAAATAGTTTATTTGCATTTGTTAAGTTTTCGTGGTTCTTGAACTGCATGACTCATTGGTCCTAAAATAATGACTAACAGGTTGTTGTACAACCGACTTAGCCGTTATTTAATTATTTACGTTTGAGTTGGAAAAGAATTAAAAAGGAAAGCGGGGTGAAAATTGTAAATTGAGGTTTTATTAGTCGCAGGGGTTGTATAATTAATAGGATGTGTAAAAAGAAAGCCTAGTTCGCATAGGAGAGCCCAAGATGCGGCGGGCTTAAGTGGGGAGGTGTGCGTGAACAAGGGGGTGCGAATAGCGTTCGAACATTTTAAAAATAAAAAAGAAAGATACTACATAGGCCCAAACCTAAAAAACCAAAAAACCCTAAAAACATTTCCTTCTCCCCACACAACAGATCTTTGCACATGCAAAGACTTCCTTATAAGCTAAATTTCAAACAAACAATTCAATAATAACTAGCCAAAATTGGCCGACCTTACAACAGTGTGATGTGACACATAACATTGATATATTACATCTGCCGCTCCTAACATAATAGCATGTTGTATTTAAAAACACAATAATATCACTAATTGATCATTATAGGTCTACAAGAACCCTACAAAAGGCAATGAGAATACATATTAAAAGGAATTATGCATGATAACCTTCCACTCTACTACCAGGATCCTCAAAAGCACGTTTGAGTTATGAGTATTCAATATTAAAAATGCAAGTTCTAATTATCAAACATGATTAACTAGGTTTCATTGATCTTTCGTACTTACAACACCAACTTAACATTCATCTAATATGGTGGTCTTAACCAAGAGTATCATCATCGGCTCAAAGATATGTTAGAAAGCACGTAAATGAACACAACATACTTGCACTAGTCCCACGATCACATGGCTATCGTATTTGCGGCTTCCTCAACACGCGGAACTAGATACGATAAAAGGAATACAACCTCCAACACAAGTAAAAATCATCGACGATATGTATATGCTCATTACGACTGCTATCTTGTTGATTCTCCTTGACTGTGACTACTTGACTGCTACGCCTTCTTTCTTTAGATCTTAGAAACCTCAGAACCGTGTTTAGCGGATTAGGGTTTCGATGTGAAACTCTAATCCTATTTTTGAGTGATTTTGGCAGTAGTTTTCTGCCTTCGTTTCTGTGTGTTTTAGACTCTAGGCTAGCCGCTTATTTATAGGTAGAAATTAGGTTTTAGCATTAATGGTTGTTTTGGGCTTTTGCAGATCGATAATGTGGGCCTCTTGAGTAGTCTTGGAGAGCAAGAATGCAGACCGAGAGATTGCGATCTTTGCTCATTTATTTAATTTTCGTTTTTTATATTCTTTGTATTTTTTATATTATCATTTTTTGTATTTTCGGACAATTTGGACAATTGAACACTTTCAAAATGTAAATAAAGTTAAATAGATTTTTTTGATATTTTTTGGACTATATATATATATATATATATATATATATATATATATATATATATATATGTATATGCTCAAAATAATGACAAAATAATAAAATAGAAAAGAAGTCAGAAGGATGAGCCCAAATGCGAGAAAACAACTCGAATAAGCCCATTTACAAGGAAACGACTCGGATGAACCCAACTAAGTTTGACTAGGCCTAAATACGAATATTCAACTAAAGAATGTGCGAAAAGATCGATCATTCGCGCGCATTCTTAATTTAAATAACGACATTTCGACTTAGTTGAACAGGTTAGTTGAGATTGGCTTAGGTGAGACACTTCTTAATAATTCTCGCAATTGCACGACTTCATAACAAATAATAAAATAAACGACTAAAAACCGGAAAAAGAATACGGACAAAATTGGGGTATAACACTAATCGAAAGGCTACAAAAGAAAGGCGACTCAGAGAAAGAGAAGTAGTAAGAGAAGAAGAGACTGTGTCTGAGTTTTCCGTGATTGAAGAGATGGCTGACCCACCAGTTAGACGCACTCTTGGAGACTATGGTAATCGTGACACAAACTGACTGAGGTTACTGATTGCTCATCAACCGGTAACCGTAAATAGATTTGAGATCAATACAGGACTGTTTCGTGGGAGATGCAATTTGGTGGAAGACCATGTGAAGATGCAAAAAAGCATCTCACCAATTTTGCACAGCTATGTGAAGCAGTGAAAGTGGATGGTAATACTGAAGAAGCTAAGAAATTGAGGCTTTTTCCCTTCTCTCTAAAGGATGAAGCTAAAGAGTGGTTTGATTCGCAACCCGAAGGTAGCATCACTACATGGAATGATCTTGAAGACAAATTTCTTGAACAATTTTTCCCTCCTTCTATGTTCATTAAGAAGAGGGGAGAAATCAATAGTTTTGAGCAAAAAGAGGGTAAGTCGCTCTATGAGAGTTACAAAAGATTCAAGATCACATTGAAGGCTTGCCCGAATCATGGGTTTGATGACCATCAGCAAATGCAAATCTTTTGTACTGGGTTGAGACCGAATGCTAGAATGATGTGATGCCTTAGCAGGTGGTTCTTTAAATTTCAAGACCACAGTAGAAGCAAAACAAATAATTGAAGCTATGGTTTCAAATGACTACTTGGCGGCTCATGATAGAGGAGGTACATCAAAAAGAGGTCTACTTGACTTAGATGCTCATAGTGCGGGGTTGGCTCAACAGAAGATAATCACTCAACAGTTAGAAGAACTGAAAAGGGGAATGGAAGCTCTAAAGTTGAATTCTATGCAACATCATTCTGCTCGAGTTTTGAAGTGTGACTATTGTGAAGGTGCACATTCTAACCAAGACTGTGAACTTCCTGTAGCAGTCCAAGAGAAGATACTTTTTGTCAATAATAATCCCTTTTCCAACACTTACAATCCGGGGTGGAGGAATCATCCAAACTTCTCTTGGAAGGATCAAGGGCAAAGCCAAAATTCTCCTCAGAAGAAAGCAAATTGGGAGATAGCCAATGAGAAACTAGCTACACATACTTCTTCATTCATGGAGGAAACAAGGGCTGGTTTTAAAAGTCTAGAAGCTAGTTCTAAAAATCAAGAGGCATCCATCAGAAATATAGAGACTCAGGTGGGCCAACTGGCCAAGCAAGTTGCACAAAGACCTTCAGGGTCTCTTCCAAGTGACACTATTCCTAATCCAAGGGGTGGTGAAACAGTGAATGCTATAACCACGCGAAGTGGCAAAATAATTGAAATTGCAGCAAAGAAGAGTCCAAAAGAAGTGATTGAGTCTAGTGACAAAGATCTCGTGGGTGTTGACGAGAATTCTAATGTAAAAGAGAAGCCAAAAATGCCAAAACCAATTATCAAGCTACCTTACCTTCAAAGATTGAAGAAGGAGCAAGAGGAAAAGCAACTTGGTAAGTTTTTAGATGTTTTCAAAAAGTTAGAAATTAACATTCCTTTTTAGAAGCTCTTGAACAGATTCCCAAATATGCCAAATTTATGAAAGAAATCCTCTCAAAGAAGAGGAGGATCGTCGATGACGAGACAATCATGCTTCCTGAGGAGTGGTGCAATATTGCAAAGGAAACTCCCACAAAAACTCAAAGATCCTGGAAGTTTCTCTATTCCTTGCACTATTGGGGATAGAACTTTTGGAAAAGCACTGTGTGATTTGGGTGCAAGTATCAACCTAATGCCCCTCTCCATTTTCGAAAATTTGGGGATTGGTCATATAAAAAATACCATGATGACTCTGCATCTTGCTGACCGCTCAGTGAAATATCCTTATGGTGTAGTCTAAGATGTCCTTGTGAAAATTGACAAATTCATCTTGTCGGTGGATTTTGTGGTTCTTGACATGGAAGAAGACAATGAAGTTCCGTTGATTTTGGGTAGACCTTTCCTTGCTACCGGTAGAGCTGAAATTGATGTGGCTGATGGAACTTTGACATTGAAAGTCCAAGATGAAGTCGTGACATTCAATGTACTCAAGTCCATGGACCCTAAAAAGGAAAAAGAAGGATGTTTACCGTATTGAGGTGCTTGATCCCATAATTGAAAAAAGAATTCATGATCGAGCCCCCCACTCACCTCTTGAGAGTTCACTTGTTGTATCAATTTTTTTTGAAGAAGGAGGTGACACCAAGGAAAATGAAGTTGTAGTTAGGCCAGTGGATCCTCCGTTATATATTCTCATCATGCAACTCCTAGAAAGAGGAAACTTAAGCTTAAAAGAAATGGTACCCAAGGATCACTGAAGGAGGCACCTGAGAAGCAAAGTCCTCCACCTGAGCCAAATTGAAGAATCACCTCAACGTCAAGCTTAGGACGATAAACAAGCGCTTCATGGGAGGCAACCCATACGAGGGAGTGTTCTATCTCTTCTCTTTTCATTTTATTTTACTTCATTTTTTTTACGTACTGTTCTCTTGGCTTTAATCTCGTACTGTGTGTTTTTGAACTATTGTTAGATTTGCGTGTGATGTGTGAGAAATAACACCCCATAACTCTAGTTAAATTTGCTGATTAATGACTTTGTGGGTGTTGGGTGATTGAGTTTGAACACTTGTTTGCATTGGAATTCCATACATATCACCATTTAATAAGTTAAGTTAGCATGTGCATGATAAACACTCAGCTGTCCAAAAAAACACTCTGATTCCTAGAGCATGGTATAACAAGAAAACATTGGGCATTCATTTCATTACATTGACTCTTTCATAGCCTGTGAGCTTCTGAGCCTAAACACTAAATTTCTTGATTCATGAGTGTCCATGCATGTGTATTTCTTCAGAACTTGAACTTAGTTCTTGATTGTTTTTGCATCGCATATACACACACATACATGATTGAGGACTTCTGTTTTCTTGGTAACTAGAGCCTTAAAATGCCAACCCTTAAATCTTGACCTTTGAGCAGCCAATTTGAGCCTTAAATCTTTTTTTCTGGTTACAAACCTCATTATAAGCCAATAACTGAAAAACCAAGTGTCCCACTTGTTTGGAATTGAGGGGTGTATTGTCATTTTGGATCCTATCTAAGAATTAAGTTTGGGGTTGTTTGAGGACAAACAATTGTTCTAAGTTTGGGGTGAGTCTACCAAAAAGTTCAAAAAAAAAAATAGAAGAAAAAGAAAATAGAAAAAGAAAAAAAAAGAAAAGAATAACAAGGCAACTTTTCCTTGTAGCAAATCTTTTGAGAAGGTTTGGTGAGTAATAATATGATTTGAGTGAAACAAGGACAATTTTTCCTTGTAGCAATTCTTTTGAAAAGGTTTGGTGAGTAATAATATGATCTGAGTGAAGCAACGACAACTTTTCCTTGTGGGCAATTCTTTTGAAGATGTTTGGTGAGTAAGGATAGGATCTAGAGTGAATAATGCATTTCTCAATTCCAATCAAGAAAGCCTAGATTCCAAAATTCATCCACCCTGACACAAATCCAGAAAAAGATGTGTGGTATTTGTGTGTATTAAAAAAAAAAATAGAAAAAGAAGAAAAAAAGATGTGTGTGGTATTTGTGTGTGATTGTGTTCTTAGAACTTTGTTTTCTTTATGACACACATCATGAGGACTTTATGAGGGTTCAAAAAAAAATAGAAGAACAAGAAAATAGAAAAAGATGTGTGTGGTATTTGTGTGTGATTGTTGTTCTTAGAACTTTGTTCAAGCCTATGGTAGGATATACATGTATATTGATTTGAGCGCATTACCCTATATACACTTAAGAGTGAATTTGGTGAGAGTGTGAGGAGAGGGTTGATGTTGATGATTGGTTGCCCATGTTATTTTAGTTGCTTTAGCTTGGTTTACCTGCCAGCAAGAGTTTTGGACAGTTTGATTTCTTGAATGCACAATGTTATGGAATGCTTGAATGAGGGTGATGTGTGGAAATTCATTTGTTGAACTTGTGTTTAGAGTCTAACCCAGTGCCCGATGTGAATTGTTGCTTGAGGACAAGCAAAGACTTAAGTTTGGGGTTGTGATTACTCTGCATTATAGGTATAGTTTAACTAGTTTTTAATTAGTTTTTATTAAGTTTTTCTCAATTATAGTGATTTTAGAATCATAATAGTTTGAACTTTGTTTATTAGTTTTTAATTGAGTTCGTTTTTGTTTTTGATATGCTTGGTGCGTTTAATTTGTTTGTTTTGGTTGTCGTTCGCCTAGCTATGATAGGAGCTCGCCTAGAGGTTCAACAGATGGAAAAATAGTGGAAATTCACTTCGGGTCGCCTAGCGATGGATATGGCACGCCAGGCGATGAGAAAGCAGTTTTCAGCACTAATTCTTGCCTGCAGCTTGCCAGGCGATGGGATTGTCTCGCTAGGCGATGACGTTGATTATAGTCGGATAGCCAGGCGACCGTTTAGCTCGCCAGGCGATGGAGAAGCATTTTCAGTGTTTTGCCTGCATTTCGCCAGGCGATGGGATTTGCTCGCCAGGCGATGAGTCACTCACTTATCCAACTCATATTTTGATCATTGAGAACAGTCTCTTTTTGCACTTTGAAGTCCATGACGACAAGGCTTCACACTCTGTTGACCTCTGTTGATGATTCAAGCTTGGGAACAAGTCATTGGAGCATCAATGTTGTCATCTTCTCCCTCTAGTTTGATCTTTTCTTTCGTTACTTCTATTCCTATGTCTAGCTAAACTTCCCGTTGTTGGGGATGAGCAACAATTTATGAATCTCTTATGTTATTGAATTAAACCTATGTTATTTTTGAATGAATGTTATGATTTATGTTTCAATCTCCGTTTTTAACGCTTTCTAGGATTTGATCACTCTTAGGATGATTTATGATATGTGATAATGAATGGAAATTTGAATTACATATGCTTGAGAATTGAAATCTGTTTATCTCTAGTCTAGGAATAGTCATTGTTTTTCATAATCATAATATAATTGTTGTTACTATTGCTTATTTTTTTTAAGATGACCTCAGGAATTAGGGATTATCATTAGGAATAAAGGTTCTCTTACCTAAGGAATTAGGATTAGAATCATTATAGCAATTTGGTCATAGCTCATAACATAAGTTCAATAACAGGTTTGATTCGTTACATATGAGAGTGAAGTGAATAGAAGCTCGTCCCCAACGCTTTTTAATTCATACAAATTCACACTTGTGCTCTTGTTATCTTGAAGATTAAAATCACAAAAATATTTACTGTTTTTCTTTACAATATTATCATTACAACTCAATTCGGTCCATTGTTCAATCTAGTTATTAGCTTTTTTTAAATTGATAAACACTTGCAATCCTTGAGTTCGACATCCAGTTCTTACCGTTTTATTATTACTTGCAACGATTTGGTGCACTTGCCAATTTCTCCATCAACAGCCCCGGGAAACAAACTAAGTCTAAGGTAAAAACTAATGCTTTAAAGATTAAAGTATTACGAAACTAACCTCTTTTGCAGAAAATCTGGGTTCACGCTGGAAGATGAAATCGGAACGCTGAAAGGTGATCTCGCGCGGCGAGTGATAACTCTATTTTATATAGAGTATTTCATATGTTTAAACTTAGTATTTGCTCTCTTTCAAGTAATAATAAAGAGTTTATATAGTATTTAGTGTGATATATGATATCTTGAGTGATTTGAATGGTTATAGTTATTTATAGGCCATTTTGGATATATTGTGGTATGTTTGATGTTTTGTTCGGTGCGGTCTCAATCTTCGCTGCATCAATGCTCCCGTGACCGATCCCGCATCAAAAGCGCACTACTTGGTGAATAAGCAGCCTGTTTCATATGCACCCACATGCAAAGTGATGACCTCCTGCCTGCTTCCCTGATGCCATCCAAACTTGTATAGTAGGCGCCTACCATTCACACATAGCTATAGGCTTAGCTTTGAAGAGTCACCAACATAGGGACACTTGTTCTATCACCATGGAACCGCCCTATGTGATTAAGTCAAAGATTTCAACATGGATAAACCTCTGGAAAGCAACTACAGCTATGATCCACTCAAGATGACTTCAACATGAAGGAAGGAAGCACCTCACTTGAAGGCTATAAAAGGACCTCACATCTTCATTTGGAAATATATCACAATCCATAAGTTAGATCAAAATTTCAATATACATAGTTAGTTTTTATATTTTTAGAGGAAGAGGAAGAAATTCATAAATCCTCCTTTACTCATTTTCATAGTGTTTGTATAGTGCTAAGGAGTAATGCTAGTGCATTGCTAGAAGATTCATACCAAGGTTTTCAACATTTGTAACTTTACTCTTGTTGTTTCTCTTTTGTGATTTCTATATATATAAACATGGTCTATTCAGTTTATATATATCTTGCAAATGTCTCTTGTTAGCTAAACCTTTCTTAGTTGGAATGTTCTAATCATTTAATGAGCTTTTAAGTAAGTATGTTGCATGTATGTATGTTTGTACTTTAGTTCTTGCTTGATAATCTTTTCAAAACTTATTTTGAACTTGATCACTTAGAATAAGTAGATTTGTAAATGACCAGACATGGCTTACAATTAAGTACTCAAGAACTAATATGGGTGAGTGTTTTACATAAAGAAAACTTTGTGAAAACCATGCTAAGTCCTAGACATAGGATAGTATAGTCCATAGGATAATTGTGGGTACTTAAAATACAAGAGTGAATTCACTTAAGCAAAATGAATACTTGTTAGGAGGCAAGATTGGCACTAACACCCCTTTCTTTTCTTGCATAGAACAAGGATCATAAGAGTTTGGTAATGATACTCAAGAAAGTGACCGAAAGGCACATAGCTAATGCAACAAAGATTCAGATGCATTTGCATCACATCTTGCATCATACACTTATAAGTAAATTACTTGATGAAGACATTCCAACTAGCTTTTCTCTTTACACTATCAACATTTTTACTTTGCTTTCTTTCTAACTTAGTTGTGATCATCAAACAAAATCCAAAATTATTTTGTTACTTAGTGACTTTACACTTTATTACTTTATATTTGTTTTAAAAGTGAGTTTTTCAATCTCTGTGGGTTCGATCTTTTACTACTTGTTTT
Organism: Oxytropis ochrocephala; assembly: GCA_020916435.1. NCBI lineage: Eukaryota > Viridiplantae > Streptophyta > Magnoliopsida > Fabales > Fabaceae > Oxytropis > Oxytropis ochrocephala. The sequence goes on along the minus strand of CM037093.1, from coordinate 90,023,404 downwards.
TTGGACATGTGTATACTTGCACTCAAGTGTATGTGGCATTTCCACACACCAAGTTTTTGGCGCCGCTTTCGGGATTGAAGTAAATTCTTTTTAAAATTCTGATATTGAGTAATTTAGTGTTGTATATAAATTACAGTTTTAAAGTTTCATCAACCAAAGTACATGATACTTAGTATATGTATGTGAACTGAAAGCAGAACTCGAGAATATAGTTTAGATTTAGAAATAGAAAGAAAATTCGGGAGATTGCTAAGACTCCAAAAGCAAAATTAACAAGCTAGCAACATGTCATTCGGTGAAGAACAAAGCTCAAGGCCACACACAGTGAGAGGAGGCCCGGATCACGAGATGCTATCAAGAAGAAATTCATAGAGAAAATCTCATCCACATGGATCACATAGGTATGATTAATGATAGAGATAGACCTATGAGGATTATGCTCGATTTGATCATCAAAACATGCAAACTAGTATAAGCAGACCTCATATTGATGCCATGCATTTTGAATTTAAGCCTATGATGTTTCAAATGCTTCAAACTATTGGTCAATTTGGAGGATCTCTTCATGAAGATCCTCATTTGCATTTAAGGCAATTTCTAGAAGTATGTAGTAATTTTATTTTACCTGGTGTTAGTGAAAATGCATTTAGATTAAGGTTATTTCCATATTCTTTGAAAGATAGAGCTAAGGCTTGGCTAAATTCTTTAGAGCCTAACTCTATCCATTCATGGAATGAAATGGCTGAAAAAATTTTAGGAAAATATTTCCCACCTATCAAAAATGCCAGGTTAAGAAATGATATTACATCTTTTAGACAAAAAGAGTTTGAGTCTTTATTTGAAGCATGGGAAAGATGGAAGGAACTTTTAAGAAAATGTCCTCATCATGGTTTACCTGTTATTATTCAAATGGAAACATTTTATAATGGTTTAGAACCTCAAACTAGAATAATGCTTGATGCATCATCTGGTGGAGTGTTATTAAATCTATCATACAATGAAGCATGTGAATTAATTAATAGAATAGCAACTAATAGCTCTAGTTGGCCTCATCGAGAGGGTAAGTGCCCAAAAGAAACCATCAGGGGTACATGAAATCAATGATATATCTGCCCTATCTGCTCAAGTAGCCACTCTAGCTAATTTGATGAAAAACTTCACTACAGTAATGCTATCGCATCTAATGCATTTGCATTACTGTAAAGACTCTTGTTGCAGTGATGAGAACAAGTACCTCCTGTGCACACCTAGTTGTGTGTACTTGTGGAGGAGGTCACTTGTATGAGGAGTGTTCTAGCAACCCTATCTCTCTGTAAATTATGTAGGTTATAATAGGAATAACAACCCTTATTCCAACACTTATAATCCTGGTTGGAAAGATCACCCAAATTTTAGATGGAGCAACAATAGTGCACTCGCACCTAGAAGCGCTCCAACTACACCAACCAACCCACGGGATTCCCAACTCAGAATAACCAAAGAAACTCTCAACCTACCACCGATAATTCTCTAGAATCCATGCTTAAAGCATTTATAGGTGAATCTAGAGCTGCTAGACAAACCCAAGATGCTTCCATTAAGAACTTAGAGAATCAAGTTGGTCAATTAGCCACTGACTCTGTATCAAAGGCCACAAGGTGCCTTACCTTCAAATACAGAAGCTACTCCTTCCCAAACCAAAGGAAATGAGCAGGTTAAGGCTATTTCATTGAGAAGTGGTAAGGATCTTGTAGAATTAACTGAGAAGGAAAGTGTAGAAAAGGGAGAAAAACCAAAAATCAAAAGAAACCAATGCGAAGCATCTAGTGCTCTGCATCACAAGAAGTTCAAAGTCCACTACCTAAGTTAGTACTGAATACCCTCCTCCTCCTTACCCTCAAAGACTGAAAAAAGCACATGAGGAGAAGCAGTTTGGTAAATTCCTAGAGGTACTAAAACAATTACACATCAATGTTCCCTTAGTAGAAGCCCTCCAACAAATGCCAAATTATGCAAAATTTATGAAGGATGTGCTTACTAAGAGAAGAAGATTAGGTGAGTTTGAAACTTGATTGCCATGACAGAAGATTGTAGTTTGCTTATGCAAAATAAGATCCCTAGGAAATTAAAGGATCCGGTAGTTTTACAATTCCATTTTCTATAGGAAAATCCTATCTTCGTAAAGCTTTATGTGATTTAGGTGCAAGCATCAACTTGATGCCTAAATCTATTTTTTGACCGATTAGAAATAGGAAATGCAAAACCAACCAACTGTAACACTTCAATTAGCGAGATAGATCAATAGCCTATCCTGAAGGTATCATAGAAGACATACTAGTTAAGGTAGACAAATTTGTATTCCCTGTAGATTTTGTTATCCTTGACTTTGATGCAGATAAGGAAGTGCCTATTATCCTAGGTAGACCATTTCTAGCAACTGGTAAAACCATAATTGATGTGCAGAAAGGTGAACTCACTATGAGAGTGAATGATCAAGAGATAAAATTCAATGTAATGAATGCTATGAAGTATCCTGCAGAGGATACAGAAGAGTGTTCATCCTTATTCTCTCTAGATCAATTGGTAGAAAAACAATTTTACAAGCAGTATGATCACTTAGCCAATGCAGATGCATTAGATGCAGCTGCATTGCTAGATGATGAAATACTAGAAAAAGAGAATTTACCAATAGAAAACTCTTGTAAGGAAGTATGGGCTAGGACTTATGAACCACTCAATCTTGAGGATCCAATTCTCAAGAAGAATTTACCCTCAATAGAACAACCTCCTAAGTTAGAATTGAAGATACTGCCTGAACACCTTAAGTATGCATTCTTAGGAACACATGAGACTTTACCTGTTATCATTGCTTCTGATTTAACATCAAAACAGGAGAGTGATCTCATTAGTACGCTCAAGAAGCATACCAAAGCTATAGGTTGGCAAATGGCAGATATCAAAGGAATTAGTCCTTCTATATGCATGCATAGAGTCATTTTGGAAGAAAATTCCAAAAACAGCATAGAGAGTCAAAGAAGACTAAATCCTATCATGAAAGAGGTTGTGAAAAAGGAAATCATTAAGTGGCTAGATCTTTGGAATCATATACCCCATATCGAGAAAGACTTGGGTAAGTCTGTCCAATGTGTACCAAAGAAAGGGGTGTGACAAAGAATAGCCAATGAAAAGAATGAGTTGATACCAACTAGAATCACACAGGTGGAGAATCAGTATGGATTACTGAGAAAACTTAACAAAGCTACCAAAAAGGATCACTTTCCTTTACCATTCATAGACCAAATGTTAGATAGATTAGCGGGGAAGGAATTTTATTGTTTCCTAGATGGCTATTCAAAGCTACAATCAAATAGCCATTGAGCCTAAGGATCAACACAAAACCACCTTTACATGCCCTTATGGAACCTTTGCTTTTAGAAGGATGCCATTTGGCTTATGTAATGCACTGCTACATTCCAAAGATGCATGATGTCTATATTCTCAGATTTCATTGAGCAATCAATGGAAGTATTCATGGATGATTTCTCTATCTTTGGAGAAACATTTCAAGTTTGTTTAGCAAATTTGGAACAAATTCTCAAGAGATGTGAGGAAACAAATTTAGTCTTAAACTGGGAAAAGTGCCATTTCATGGTACAAGAAGGCATAGTGCTAGGACATAGAATTTCAAAGAAAGGTCTAGAGGTAGACAAAGCTAAAGTTGATGTCATTGAAAATTTACCACCACCAAATACAGTTAAAGGTATCAGGAGCTTCTTAGGCCATGCTGGTTTTTATAGAAGGTTTATCAAAGATTTTCAAAAATCTCAAAACCATTATGTATGCTTCGCAACATGATGTAGAATTCAACTTTGATGAATCTTGTATAGAAGCTTTTGACAAGCTTAGAAAGGCATTGGTGATAGCACCAATTATAGTAACACCAGATTGGAGCAGGCCATTTGAATTAATGTGTGATGCTAGTGACTTTGCAATAGGAGCGATCCTAGGGCAAAGGTATGATAAGGTCTTTCATTCCATATATTATGCTAGCAAGACATTAATTGAAGCTCAAGTGAACTACTACGACGCTGAAAAGGAATTATTATTTGTGGTCTTTGCATTTGAAAAATTTAGATCATACTTAGTTGGCACTAAAATTATTGTCTATACCGATCACTCGCCATTAAGTATCTAATTTCAAAGAAGGATGCAAAACCAAGGCTGATAAGGTGGATTTTACTCCTACAAGAATTTGATTTAGAAATTAGAGACAAGAAAGGAGTAGAAAATCAAGTAGCAGACCATTTATCAAGGATTGAAGGAGAATCACTTGGTACACAAGGAGAAGAAATCAGCGAGTTTTCCGGATGAGAAGCTATTGGCAATCACGGTCAATGCAAAACATGAAAGCGTGCATTTGCTATAAGCAATGCAGAGCATCAAATGCATCTCGCACCATGGTTTCTTGATATTGTAAATTTCCTTGCAAGCAAAGTGGTACCGAGTGAGTATGACATATCAACAAAGGAGAAAATTCTTCCACATGGTTAAACAATACTATTGGGATGATCCATTCCTTTACAAGATGTGCCCCGATCAATTAATAAGGAAATGCATACCGAAGAGGAGCAACAAGCGGTGCTTACGCATTGCCATTCTCGCACCTTATGGAGGACACTTTGGAAGCACTAGAACAGCGACTAAGGTATTACTGATCAGGTTATTTTTGGCCTACTTTATTTAAAGATTCTTATTTTATGGTCAAATCTTTGTGATAAATGTCAAAGAGCAGAAATATCTCGATAAGCATGAAATGCCTAGAACAAATATTTTAGAAATTGAATTATTTGATGTTTGGGGCATGGATTTCATGGGACCTTTTCCACCCTCTTTTGGCAATTTATATATCTTAGTAGTGTTGATTATGTGTCCAAATGGGTAGAGCGTAGCATTACCTAATAATGATGCTAAATCGGTGAGTAAGTTTACGCAAAGAAATATATTCACTAGATTTGGAACTCCTAGAGCTATCATTAATGATGAAGGTTCACACTTTTGCAATAAAATCATAGAAAACCTTCTAGCTAAGTATGGAGTTAAGCATAAGATAGCTACTGACAGATACCATCCTCAAACTAGTGGACAAGCGGGAATTATCCAATAGGAAATTAAGAGAATGCTAGAAAAATGGTAAGTCCAAATAGGAAAGATTGGTCTTTACATTTGGATGATGCTTTATGGGCATATAGAACAAACATTCAAAAAACACCCTTAGGAATGTCCCCTTACAAATTAGTCTATGGAAAAGCATGCCATTTACTGTAGAATTGGAAAACAAATCTTATTGGGCTATCAAGAAGCTCAATTTCAATTTGAACAAGGCAGGTAAAAAGAGAATGATAGAGCTTGATGAGTTAGAAGAAATTAGGCAAACCTCTTATGAGGAATCTTTGAAATCTACAAAGCTAAGACTAAGAAATGGCATGACAAGAAAATTCACAATAGAGAATTAAAAGAAGGAGGACTAGTTACGCTATACAACTCTAGGTTGAAGCTATTTCTGGAAAACTAAGGTCAAGGTGGTCAGGACCATTTAAGTTGATAAAGGTTTATCCACATGGAGCAGTAGAATTATTTGATAAATCCTCAAATACTGTCTTCAAGGTGAATGGTCAGAGAGTTAAAATGTACTATGGTGAACATGTGGTGAGAGATAAAACCACCACCCATTTGCAAAATCTCTAAGTGAAAAGAGGTAGTCAGGCTGACAAGACTCTTAAAACAAGCGCTTAATGGGAGGCAACCCATTGTTTTTAATTATTTTTGTGCAATTTTATGTTTTTAGTTGTTTTGCAGAAATACAGGAAACTAATGCAGCTGCATCAAATGCACCTGCATTGAAGGAAAACGTGCCCTGCATCATAAATTTATAAACTTGAAGAAAATTGGTTAAGTGTGAATCATAAGGCTTCAGGAAGATCAAAGGAGGTTAAGTAAGATTAATGACACATTGGTAGCCAAAGCAAGACACTTGGCATGATGCATGCGCAGCACGTAATGCTAACGGCTACCTAATAAATCCACTAACTTCCCTCTTCCTGAAACATAAAGCCTTCATTGTTACCGTTACCCCTTCATTCGCAAATTCTCACAAATTTCTCTCATCTGAAACACGAACCAATCTTCACATTCTCATCTCCAAATTTCCTCAATCACACAAGCAATCAAAACCTAGAAATTCATAGCAATAACAATGGTGAAGAAACAATCAGCACAGAAAACATCAGGCAAGCAGGCCAGAACTCCCCAAAAGAGAAGAAAGCCATGCATGCAGGATCATCATCAACAAGGAAAGGCAAAGCCAAGGAATCAACAGTAAGAAATGATGACAATGTTCATCTCTGGAACATACATCTATTGCCCGAGAGAGGGTATGATCTGAAGAAGGCTAGCCCATCATTCATGTCAATAAAGTGGCCAATCTCAATTGGGACCACTTCGTGCTACCAAGAGGAGGTTACATTGAAGACATAGTAAGAGAGTTCTATCTTTGGAATCACACCACAAGAAGGAGCAGAACATTCCTACACTTCCATGGTGAGAGGTAAAATTGTACACTTCCATGCCAAGAAATTAAATGAACATTATATCTTTGAAATATAATGGGAATGATTTTGAGAATAGAGTGGCCAAGGCCTTTAAGAAAGAAATGGAAGAAATAAGGAATAGGATTGCTATACCAGAAATGTCATTTGGGAGAAATTCACACCTAATGAGATTAAGCTTAGAAGTAACTATTTGATAAATGCATTAGGTAATTGGCATTTGTTCATAGCCAATTCAATTCTCGCTACATCATCACACACATATGTTATGACCAAAGAGAGATTGATCTTGCTAGATACAATTCTCTCTGAGGGAAATGTAGACATAAATGATTGATAGCTAGGAAATTCTTGCATGCTCAACAAAATCAAAGGGATTTCTGTTTTTCCTTGTCTTATAACCTGAATTATGCATGAAAGAAGGTGTCCCTATAAACGCTAATGAACAAAGGAAATTTCCTCCAGTAATTTGAGTCTTTGAAGTGAAGGAAAAATTGAGGAATGTGAGAGGCCCCTGCACCTGCAATGCAAGAGCATTACATGCGTAAGAGAGAGGGCTGTATGGAAATTTCAGAATGATCAACATGGTAGCTTCAATTGGTCTTTGACAAGATCTTTGATCTTGTGGGCCAAGTGAATGCCCCCGAATTCCCAAGTTGGGTACTTGAGAAGTGAAGGTGAAGAAGAGGAAGAGAAAGAGGTGAAGAAGAAGGAAAAGGTAAGGAGAAGGTAGAGGAACCTAGCACCAAGAAGAAGGTGACTAGAAAGCAATACAAAGTCTGAGAAGAAGGTTGTGGTAGAACACATTTGTGGAAGAATTGTATGATTACGAATCGTTCGAGGATGAGGAATTAAAAGAAATGGATAAAGAATTAGAAGAAGAAGAGGAGGAAGAGAGTGATGAGGAAATTGATGAAGAAGAAGAGGAGCAGGCTAGAGGAGTAATTTTAGAAGAAATTGCTAGGCAGAAATATGCCAAACAAACACCACAAGCATGACCAGAAACCCTATCACTTCACCGACTACCAAAACACCCATCATCTCACCAAACCAAGAATCTTCCTCCATTACAAAATCACCATTACCCTCCCTCAATGATCCACCGGTCCTATCACAATCACCACCACAAACAACCCCTCCACCACCTCTCCAAGAAATGAACCACGAGAAAACAACTCACACGGAAGAACCAACCCCTGTTATGCCAACAGAACAAGCAAGTACTTTCTCCGACCCAAGCAACATTATTTCTAATGTTGTTTCGCTCTTGAGAAAGAGATTGTGCGAGAAAGAGAAGAAGAAGGACTCAACAAAGGAAATCAAGGTGAAGAATCATCTGCGCAAAGGAGACAAGAACTCAAAGCTGTTGTTGTGATGCGAGTGATGCTCTGCATCACTGCTCGCCGTGCATCACAACAGCAACAACTTGTGCATGATGAGGCAACAATTAAAATGGTACTGGAAGAAATGGCTAAGCAGAAGAGGATGCTCGCACAACACTCGAAGTTCTTCAAGCAACTGCGGAAGGCAGGCAAAATTAACACCTAAGAGGAAGAAATCTGATGCAGTCAAGACTGATGCACCTGCATCAGTTCAAGAACCAATTCCTGCAACTACACCAGAAGTAGGAGGTGCATCTGCACCTACAGAAGCAACACCAAGCAAGCCCAAGGAGAAGAAGCAGAAGGTGAAACACACTCCTCCAAGCAGGCATAGCACCAGAATCAGGAGTGGAGCAAAGAAATGAGTATCACTTTACAAGTTTTCACATAAACTGCTATATGCTTGTTTTGTTTCTAACTATTTCCCTGGTTGTATTAATCCCTCTCCCCTGTTTTGAACAAATGGTTTGTATTTTTTGAACAAATTGCAGTGAGGGCACTGCAACCCCTTAAGTTTGGGGGGGGGGGGATTTGCATGTTATGTTATGTTTAATTATGTTTGTTTCTATCTAATATGTTGTGTGTTTAATTAATATATTTTAGACAGTAAATATATATGTTTTAAATAGTTTTTAGTTTGTTTAAATATTAGATGTACTTAACAAAGTAGTATCTAAATATTTTAGTAGAAAAGATCAGTTTTTCAAAAATATGATGAAAGCCCTATGGATGGAATTTTTATGATGAAAAAGAGAAAAAGAAGCCTTATTTCTCAGAAAAACCAAAATTATTTTTACTTCAACACTTCAAAACTGAGTTTGTGAAAAGAACCTTGCTATTTAAAGATCAATCTGATGCAAGAGGAATTTTTGGTAAGCTTAGGTCAAAACAAAGCTTTACTAAAAAAAGAAAGAAGAGCTTAAAGAATTAAGTTTGGGGGTGTTTTATGAAAACAAATTTGAATTTCAAAAGTGAAGAGTAAACAATGTAGAAAAAGAAAACAAAAATGTGGACAAGCCATATCTCGAATCTTTTGAAACTATACACGTGCCTAAGTACATAAATGCATCCGGAGGTCAAAGACTGTGCCATGCAGGAATAAATGTATACGGAGGATAGTTCAATAAACCGAACACTGTGCAAAGTGCAAAGAAAAATATATGCATCACTGGAGGTCAAAGACTGTGCCAAAGTGCATTTGCATCCGGGAGGTCGGTGAGGAAGGTAATATGAGCTAGAAAAAAAAAGCATTATCGGTCTGTTTGCATCAATATAAATGTGATTGAAGAAAAAGCAAAATGCGAGAAAAAAATCAATGCACAAAACACTTCAAAGAAGTATTGCATTTACACAAAAAGATCCACACAAAAAAATAGAAAATTGCATTGGCTCAAAAGCTTTGAAAGATTCAATCAAGCCCTTTGATTTTAAAAACTCCCCAACACTTGAGAAAATTTTGTGAGTCTAAACTCTCTTTTGAAAAATATTTTGGTGTGACCAAAGATGAACCAATCCTTTCGAAGGCTAGGAAGAAATTTTTCACTTAGTCTTGGAACCAATCTCAACTCAGTGGGTTCACACACACACAAAAGAGTTTGAATAGCTTTGGTAGTTTTGAAGAAATAAAGGCAAAAGAAAGATTGTTAAGAAATGAAGTTCATAGGGAACTCCTCATGAAAATCCAAAAATCAAACTGATCTATCTTCTAGAATTTTAGTTTTTATAGTTTGTCTTTTTGTCATTACTTGCGGACAAGCAATGGTTTAAGTTTGGGGTGTGATAACTCTATTTTATATAGAGTATTTCATATGTTTAAACTTAGTATTTGCTCTCTTTCAAGTAATAATAAAGAGTTTATATAGTATTTAGTGTGATATATGATATCTTGAGTGATTTGAATGGTTATAGTTATTTATAGGCCATTTTGGATATATTGTGGTATGTTTGATGTTTTGTTCGATGCAGTCTCATCGTCTTCATGCATCAATGCTCCTCTGACCGATCCTCGCATCAAAGCGCACTACTTGGTGAATAAGCGACTGTTTCATATGCACCCACATGCAAAGTGATGACCTCCCGCCGCTTCCCGATGCCATCCAAACTTGTATAGTAGGCGCCTACCATTCACACATAGCTATAGGCTTAGCTTTGAAGAGTCACCAACATAGGGACACTTGTTCTATCACCATGGAACCGCCCTATGTGATTAAGTCAAAGATTTCAACATGGATAAACCTCTGAAAGCAACTACAGCTATGATCCACTCAAGATGACTTCAACATGAAGGAAGGAAGCACCTCACTTGAAGGCTATAAAAGGACCTCACATCTTCATTTGGAAATATATCACAATCCATAAGTTAGATCAAAATTTCAATATACATAGTTAGTTTTTATATTTTTAGAGGAAGAGGAAGGAATTCATAAATCCTCCTTTACTCATTTTCATAGTGTTTGTATAGTGCTAAGGAGTAATGCTAGTGCATTGCTAGAAGATTCATACAAAGGTTTTCAACATTTGTAACTTTACTCTTGTTGTTTCTCTTTTGTGATTTCTATATATATAAACATGGTCTATTCAGTTTATATATATCTTGCAATGTCTCTTGTTAGCTAAACCTTTCTTAGTTGGAATGTATAATCATTTAATGAGCTTTTAAGTAAGTATGTTGCATGTATGTATGTTTGTACTTTAGTTCTTGCTTGATAATCTTTTCAAAACTTATTTTGAACTTGATCACTTAGAATAAGTAGATTTGTAAATGACCGGACATGGCTTACAATTAAGAACTCAAGAACTAATATGGGTGAGTGTTTTACATAAAGAAAACTTTGTGAAAACCATGCTAAGTCCTAGACATAGGATAGTATAGTCCATAGGATAATTGTGGGTACTTAAAATACAAGAGTGAATTCACTTAAGCAAAATGAATACTTGTTAGGAGGCAAGATTGGCACTAACACCCCTTTCTTTCTTGCATAGAACAAGGATCATAAGATTTGGTAATGATACTCTGAAGAAAGTGACCGAGAAAGGCACATAGCTAATGCAATGAAGATTCAAAGTCTGTAATTTGCATCACATCTTGCATCATACACTTATAAGTAAATTACTTAAATGAAGACATTCCAACTAGCTTTTCTCTTTTACACTATCAACATTTTTACTTTGCTTTCTTTCTAACTTAGTTGTGATCATCAAACAAAATCCAAAATTATTTTGTTACTTAGTGACTTTACACTTTATTACTTTATATTTGTTTTAAAAGTGAGTTTTTCAATCTCTGTGGGTTCGATCTTTTTACTACTTGTTTTTTGGACAGTGTATACTTGCACTCAAGTGTATGTGGCATTTCCACACACCAGCGAGCTTGATCTCGGACAGTGGTCGGAAAGTTCTCTCTCAAGGAATGCTCTGGGCGCAAGGTCTCTAAGAAATTCAGGCAAAGCGGCAAATGAGCTCTTCTCTCTGCGTTATATACTCCTCTAGTAGACAGGAAGGCGAAGCGACGCCTACCTTCAACACGCCTCATCAACTCTGCGCGACAAGACTGCTCTAAACCTACGAAGCGTCACCTCGAGACGCCCAAACGTCACGTCATTGTCGCTCCATTCATCAACCAACATGTGGCATTGCCATCATGACTCTGTCACCCGGTGTCTTGCAGGTAACCCCCACCCGACGTGGATATCCAAGCTACCTCGGATCGACCGAGCTTCACCTTCAACCGTCAAGGTTTGACTCTTCTCTTCAAGGACTTCTACTTCTCCTTCCTGGAGCTCTTCAACCAAGTACCCCGGGACTAGGACCGAGTCCGAGGTCTAGGTACTGAACAGTTTCTTATATTTTGGACTAAAATTAACACCAAAAATCTTCTTATAATAAGGTGTCGGAGGGAGAATTTAATAAAGCAGTTATATAGTATATAATATATAATATAAAATAATATATTACTAGTGCAAGAAGAAATTATTTGGCATCAAAGATCTAGGGCTAAGTGGCTAACTAATGGTGGTCGAAATACTAGGTAATATCATCTTAAAACCGTCAATAGGAGAAAGGCGTAACAATATTTCAACTCTTCGTGGTGCTGGAGGTACCTGGCGTGACACAGAGGATGAAGTGAGAGGGATTGTAAATGATTTTTATCTTGATCTCTTTAAGGAAGACAGTGTTTTTGGGCCTTGGTTCTCTTCCTCTCCGTTCTTCTTTGGGTCTTTGACTAGAGAGGATATTGAGGGTTTAGAGAGCAATATTGATGTTCCAGAAATTAAACAAGCTCTTTTTTCTCTTGGTGCATGGAAGTCTCCGGGCCTGACGGGTTCCATCCTAGTTTCTTCTAGAATGATTGGTATCTAGTGAAAGAGTCTTTATCTACTTTTGTTCAGAAAGCTTGGGAGCAACCTGCCACAATTGGAGAGGTAAATCAAACAGATATTTGTTTAATTCCCAAAGTTTCTAAACCTGAATTTTTTAGTCAGGTTCGGCCAATTTCTCTATGAAATACGATTTATAAGGTGGTGACCAAGGTTATAGTTAATAGATTGAAAGGTCTCTTCGATAAACTCATTTCCCCTTTTCAAACTGGCTTTATTCATGGGAGGAATATCCAAGAAAATATTGTGGTCGCTTAAGAACTTGTTCATTGTATGAATCGTATATATGAAGGGAAGGAAAGGGGGTATTTCTATTAAAGTGGATCTCTCGAAGCCGTATGATAGAATTAAATGGTCCTTTGCTCAGCTTGTTCTTAAAGATGTTGGGTTGCCGGATAAGCTTTGTGATGTTATTATGGCTTGCATCGCTAGTGTGCAAACCAATGTTATGTGGAATGGTAATAGAGGTGCTTTCTTCCACCCCAAACAAGGATTGCGCTAGAGGGATCCATTGTCGCTTTATATCTTTGTCTTGTGCATGGACAAGTTGTCACATCTCATATCTCAGGCAGTTGACTCGGGGAGGTGGAAGCCTCTCTGGGCAGGAGCCCAAGGTCCTAGTGTTTCCCACTTAATGTTTGCAGATGATTTTCTCTTGTTTGGCCATACTAATATTACGCAAATGAGATGTATGCATGATATCTTAAAGAAGTTTGGTGACATGTCTGGGAAGCAGGTTGGTATGGAAAAAACTTCCATGCTGTTTTCTAAAGGTGTCCCTCGTCATGTGCGAACTAGCCTTGTGGATATTTCTGGGTTTAAGGAAGTTGGCAATTTGGGTAAATATATTGGCATCCCCTTGACTGGTAGGACCCCTAAACGGGAGGATTATAATTATCTTATTGACATGGTCAAATCCAAGCTTTCGAGGTGGAAGGCCAACCAATTGTCTTTTGCGGGTAGAGTCACTCTATCAAAGTCTGTCATAGAAACCCTCCCTCTTTATGTTATGATGGCTTCGATAATTCCCAAATCTTCTTTAGAGGATATCCAAAAGTTGCAGAGGAGTTTTATTTGGTGTGAGGAAGGTGGTCAGCATAAGTACCATGCTTTGGCTTGGGAAACTGTTATTAGGCCAAAGCGAATGGAGGTTTGGGTTTTAGAAATTTGCAAAAGATGAACCAAGCTTGTGTGATGAAGCTCTCTTGGTCTTTATTGCAAGGGTCAGATAAACTTTGGTGTGATGTCTTAAAAGGAAAATACTTCCGTAATGGCCAGTTGGATGTGGCATTACAAGCATAGCCTTCTCATTCAACACTCTGGAAGTGTATTGTGAGTTCTTGGCCTGTCATGCTTGATAATATTTATTGGTGCGTCAGAAACGGAATTGATAATTCAATGTGGAATGATAGTTGGATCGCTCCTGGCTTTAAATTGAAAAATGCAGTTCAGTCCATCCCGAACGAGCTGGCTCAGATTTGTGTGGCTGATTTGGTTGATAACCATGGTCATTAGAATCTGACTCTTATTGAGCATCTGGTCCCGCAGGTTCTTAGACATCAGATTAGTGCCATCATTCTCCCATCTACAGATAATGGGATGGATTTGAAGTTTTGGCCTGGGAATTCTCAAGGTGACTTCACTGTTGCGAGCTCGTATTCCATCTTGGCTGCGCATGGTGTTGATGATAATGAAGATTTGTGGAAGAAAATCTGGAAGTGTGATGTTCTTGAGAGGGTGAGGTCCTTCCTTTGGCTTATGGTTCATGGGAGGCTTCTAACAAAGGCTAGAAAGTACCGTATGGGTCTTGGGGATGATGTATGTAATCACTGCTACAATGAGCCTGAAACAGTGATCCACGCCGTTCGTGAGTGTCCTCCAGCTATGAATTTGTGGATGGGTTTGGTTAGACCAGAGAGACAAAGTGATTTCTTCTTGGGTGGCATAAATCATTGGGCCTCCTTCAACTTAAATAAGAAAGATTGGGATATTGATAGAATTCAGTGGGCGATCATATGGGCCATTGGGTGCTATTTGTTATGGTCGTGGCTTAATAAAGAAACTCACGACACTTCCCTTATTAGGCCATCCTGCCTGTGGTCTTTAGTGCTTCGATTCGGAAAGGACTACACTTTTTCTTGGAGCTCATCTTCAGCTGACCAGAGTCGTGTGTATACACAAACAGGTATTCATTGGTCTCCTCCTCCTCCAGGTAGAGTTTCTCTTAACTCTGATGGTGCGGTTCATGTCAGAGATAGCTGAGCTGGTTGTGGTGGTATTATCAGGGATTCTTCGGGTACTTGGCTTTGTGGCTTCGCTTCCTTTATAGGGTATTGTTCTGTGTTGAAGGCTGAGCTTTGGGGGCTTTTGGGTGGTTTGCGCCTATGTTGGGCGAGGGGGTGGAGATGTATTTCTTGCCAGATGGACTCGGAGGTGGCTGTCAGGTTCATCAAAGGAGAGCAGGTGCTTCGTCTTGCTGGTGGAGGTTTGGTTCGTGAGATTAGAAGATTGCTAGCTCTGAATTGGGAGGTCCACATTGATCACGTCTTCCGGGAAGCTAACCGGTGTGCTGATGCCCTAGCTACTATTAGTTGTAATCAATCTGAGTCTATGCTTGTTTTTTTCGCAGAGTCCATCTAATATGGAATCTCTTGTGCTTGCTGATTGTACGGGGTCAATGACCCTCCGTCGTATAACTTCCTAATCCTTTGTTTGGGGCTCCTGCCCCCGTTGTTTGCCAAAAGAAAAATATATAATACAATACGAACCGTACAAATATTGCTTCCACACATCAAAAATACATTCATCGGCTTGCTTTTTCACCCTTTCTTGTTTTTCATTTTCGTACCATAAATCACTCAATTCTTTTTTTTAAGGAACTCCATATATCATGTTGTAATTAGAAAACAACACATATTTTCTTCATTCCTAACTATTTGAGCACTTCACATCTTTTTTTTTGGCATAATTTGATTGCCTTGCTTAACTATAAGAAAGTGTATACTTTATCATTTTTTATCTATAAAAAGTAGATCTACAAAAATATGAATTATCCTAATTCACGTAATTCCATCAAGCAGACCAATAGAAAATGGGTCCTTGTTTTTTTTACCCCCACCTTCTTCCAAAAT
Organism: Oxytropis ochrocephala; assembly: GCA_020916435.1. NCBI lineage: Eukaryota > Viridiplantae > Streptophyta > Magnoliopsida > Fabales > Fabaceae > Oxytropis > Oxytropis ochrocephala. The sequence goes on along the minus strand of CM037093.1, from coordinate 90,007,931 downwards.
ACCCCCATATACCCTGCGAAAAGACCAAAATACCCTTTACAAAATTTAAAAACCCCAATATATCCCCAACTCAAAAAAAAATAAAAAAATTGGAAATCGTATATATATATATATATATATATATATATATATATATATATATATATATATATATATATATATATATATATATAAGGTGGGGGTATATACGATTATCCTTAAATATTTAAAAAAATAAAATCGTATATACCTAAGGTGGGGTATATACGATTTGTAAAATTACAAAGTCGTATGCACCCCCACACCTAGGTATATTTGACTTTGTAGACCAAATAAAAATAAATAAATCATTTAAAAAATTAAAATTATATTTTTTTTAGAAAAATAAATTACATGGAGACACATGACGATAGGGTGTAGTTCGTTAACACGTGACGATGTTATACGTCGAGGGAATAATTTAGGAAATAAATAAATCATTTAAAAAATTAAAATTATATTTTTTTTAGAAAAATAAATTACATGGAGACACATGACGATAGGGTGTAGTTCGTTAACACGTGACGATGTTATACGTCGAGGGAATAATTTAGGCTAAAAAATCGGTTTTCGGGCAACCTACTCCGATTGTAATGAACCCACAACCATCGTTTACTATTTTTATTAATTTTTTTTAAGTTTTCATAGTCTCCAAAAAATCATAAAAAAATTGCATAGCCTTATTTTGGTTTTATTAGATTTATAGTGGTGTTTTTATAATTTTTTGATTAGTTTTGACTCTTTAACGGATTTTTATTAGCGTTTATATAACTTTTTTTTAAAAAATTTATATAAATTAATATTAACAAATCGTATATAAAGTAATACAAATCGTACATACCTTTGTTAAATTACAAATCGTTTTTACCCCCACACCTCCTAGGTATATGTGATTTGTATTTTAACAAATCGTATATACATCAAGGAATACGTATATACGATTTGGTTTTTTAAATATAATCGTATTTAAAAAAATTTATGTATATACGAGTTTTTAATTTTCAAAGTCGTATATATCTAAGGGTGAGATATATACGATTTTGTCCAATTCTTTTAGGGGTATTTTCGTCAAAAAAGTCTTTTGGAGGTATATGGGAAGAGATTGTGGGGTTAAAAAAAAAACCCATAGAAAATTTGATATATTTTTTTTTGGTCCAAGAAAATTTTACATTTAGGGGTATTACTTTTCCAACTCCCCCTCCTACTCTTTCACACCCCTTAACAAATTTTATTCCAAAAATAACCTCGCGTGAAACACTGTGAGGACGTGTTTAAGGACGGTTCGAACGACCTTGTTCGAACGCGAGTTCGAATGACCTCGTTCGAACGGTGAAATTACACACAAGAGGGTGTGAAGTCAATATTTAACTCACGCGAACGATGTCGTTCGAACGTGTTCGAACAAGGTCATGCGAACAGGTTCGAATGACCTCGTTCGAATAGGTGAAATTATGCAAATGAGAGTGTGAAGTCAAAAATTAACTCACTCGAACGATGTCATTCTAACCTGTTCGAAGCCCCGTGTTCGAACACGTGAAATTTCTTGAAAAAAAAGACGCTTTGGCTGGTCTTTTGGTCATTTCACACCCTTATGGGGTGTGTTTTGAGTAAGAGGGGGAGTGGGAAAAGTAATACCCTACATTTAGAAAGAGATAAAGTTGGGCTACCGAAACAATAGTTTGGGCTTAGGCAGAGTTTACATTACATGGTGATGGGGTGACTTCCAGCACCTCCATTTTTACCAATAACACTCCCACAACCCTCTTTTTGTTTTCAAAATAACCTTATCCTAACCTATCCCTTTTCCTCTCTCCATTACCCACTCTTTGAACCTCTCATTTTAGAAATAAAATTCTAAAGGTGTGTTTGGATGGAGCATTTTTTGAGGGAAACTGAAAAGTTTTTGTTCAAAATTTTGTCATAAAATTTTTCAATTCCCACAAAAAATGTTTCATCCAAACATAAGGTAAAAACGTTGGGAGATTTCTCACAGCATATGAGTTTTCGATATTTTGGAGTTTTGCTAGTGATATGAGTTTATGGTGATCTGCTAAGAACGAATATTTAGAATGAAAAAAAAAATCATACAAACATTGTATAGGCTGAGAGGGTGAGGGAGTAGAACAAGGAGGATGAGTGGGGTCACAATGATAAGGGCACAAGGAGGAGGAAGTTTTAGTGGATGGAGGTGGTCAAAAACAAGGATCCAATAGGGATAAAAATTCTCTAAATTCAGAGTTTCCTACATTTCCCTCCATTTCTTTGTATTAAGGTTGAAATGTGATGAAAGAGAATTTTTAGAGGAAGTTGGTGAGTTAATAAAGACATCACTCAATTTAGCCTAAATGTGTGAATATATGAAACTCTAAAATTAGAAAATCTTATCTATATCTATTTTTTTTACCAAATCTCATCTATATCTATATCTATATATAAAACAATTGAGAATAATCTCATTAATCTTACTGACACGTGTCATCTCATGATTTATCTAGCTATTAATACACCAATAAATATATCATTAGCTATTATTACACTCATAAATCACATAAGCAAGCCACATACATAGCCCATTATCCTCTCCCTATAATAACATTTGATAGCATTTGATAATTATTCAAATAATTAATCAAACGTTATAAACATAAAAAATGACAAGCATGGTGTGATTCTTGTCCTTCCACAACGTGATTTTATTTGGCTATATAAGTGCATTCCACACTCAACCAATAAAAATGTCAAGCCATACACAATTGTTTCAGCAAATATTTTCTTTGCTCATTTCTCATCATCATTCCTTGATTCCTTGATTTTGATATTCCACACCAATGTTTTTGAACTTTTTTTTTTTTGAATAACAAGGTTTTTGAACTTTATTTTGTCTTGGAGACACTTCTGTTGTCGCTGTGGATTTGGATAGTACAAACGAAAAAATGGTGGATAACATTGTTGATGTGATATTGCTCAGGTAAAAAAGTGGTAACGAGATTTTTAGAAATTTCCAGTAGTTTGCACAAACAGATTATACAATTTTAATTTGATTTATTCAGACAGTGAGATGTGCTATTTTCTTGAAAAATATATGCAGGACCTTTATGAGCAAGTTTTCGAGCATCTAATGATATAGCTGAGAATGGTGGTGGAGTCCAAACAAGTACACAGAAGGAAGAAAGGTTGTTAACGAAGGAGTGGAGGATCAATTTATGTGGTTGATTTATCTACAAACTCACATGAATCCCCTAACGCTAAAAGAATGATGCCTGATGAGATATTTGATCCAACTATTTCAGCAATTCTAAAGCTGATCAAACGGAAGATAAAGATTTGAGAAGGACTAAGCTCTCTATTACGTTTTTTTCATTTTTAAAATAAGGTGGAATAATATGGGTTGGAGTCTTTTGATAACTATTTTTCATTTTCTATTAGTTAAGAGCTATTCTTATTGTGTCGAGCATTTCTTGCCACTATATGAACAATGATCTTTATATAAAATGTAAATGTGACAAAAAATGTTACAAATATCTTGATACACATACACCGTGATCTCCCATAAGCCATTTTTTTATTATTTTTATTGAAAGTAAATTCTTCTTGATGGGTCCCACAGTATATTTGTCAAAATTCTTGTAGATTTTTGTCAAAATAGCATTATTGCTATATGAAAGATGCTATCGATAATTTTTATATTTAAATGTCCTCTCATACAAAGATTTGAAAATGGCTTTAAATTGCCGCCATTCCTTTCCTGTGTTATGATTATAGGTTTTGATCCGAATTAAACTTTAGCCGATCAGTCTAGGAGGTCTCCATGTGTTCATTCCTAGAAACACTCTTAGCTGTTGTTGCAGTTCCACCCTAAGGGTTTGAAACATTGAGCTTTAATTTTGACTAGGGTTGCCAAAGGTTTGGGTTCTTTGTCGTTGAACACTTTGTCATTTCTAGTTTTCCAAATTTTCCACAGGGTGGTAAATAGCCATAAACTAAGGTCCTTCGTGGGTGATTCAGGCATATCCAACCATTTGAATCAGCCAATTATGTAGGGAAGAGAGTCTATAGTGCGTTGGGGGGTAGTTATTTGGAGCCCAAACCAAAGGGGTCTGGTCCACTCACATAGTAAAAAGAGATGTTCTGTAGTTTCTGATTCTTTGAGGCAAATTGGGCACAAAGGGATCTTTGCAATCCTATTCCTGTACATGTTGTCGACCTTTGTTGGTAGGAAGTTTTGGCACAGCCTCCACATGAAGTGTTTACTTGTTAGGGTAGAGATTGTGCCCGTTTGAATATGGTACTCTGTTTTCACACTGTACTGCCCCTCTGTTGTGAGGCCAAAAGAATTTGTCACCAGATTGCCAGCTTATAGGGGTTTGTATCGCTTCAATTGCACTAGCTAGTGTGAGTTGAGATCTAAGTTTGTTGATATCCCATTGATGGAACTGATTGATGAGTTCATTTACCTTAAATGCCTTTGCCTGAGGCTCTTGAGCGCCCTAGAGCCTGAACCAAGCCACCTATCTTCTGTGGCATTGATACTAGATCCTGATCCAACACACCATCTACCATTACTTCTTAGGAAATTTCTTCCATGGATGATGATTTTCCAAACCCAAGATGCCCCTTTAGGAGTACTAGCATCCCACACATCAGAATTAGGGAAATATATATATATAGCTTTCAGAGTGGACGCCCAATAGGTATTTGGTTGATGGATTAGTCTCCAAACTTGTTTAAACAAGAAGGCTAGGTTAAGCTTGTTGAATTCTTTGAAACCCAGTCTACCTTGAAACTTTTGAGTTATAGAACTCATACATCTCAAAAACATAATTAGCCTAATTGTACAACCAACATAATCCCTGATTATGTTGTGAATTTGGAAATATATTATTCTTGATGAAGATTGTTTTAATTTTAGATATTAATAATTTGTACAAAAAAGTTACATTTGAATTTGGAAAATTGAAATATAGGCTACATGTGTATCTAGAAATATAAAAGGCAATAAATGAAAAATGGGGGTGCAATTAGTCTAAGCCCAATTACTAATTAGTAAGAAACGGGTAATGCGCTAATGGGACAAAAGGTGATATTTTAGTCTACTTATGTGTGTTTTATACTTGGGTTTTGCTTTTCCCACCCCCCTCCTACTGAAAACATACCACATAAGGATGTGAAAAGACCAAAAGGCCATTAATGAAAAGGCCAAGCGTCTTTTTTTTTCAAGATTTTTTACCTGTTCGAACACGGGCCTTCGAACACGTTCGAACGGGCTCGTTCGAGTGTGTTAAATATTGACACACGCACCCTCTTGTGCGTAATTTAACATGTTCGAATGACACCAATCGAACAGGTTCGTATAACCTTGTTTGAACACCCTATTTTATTCTGTTCGAACAGTCTCATTCGAGTGTGTTAAAATATGGAGTCTCACACCGCATTCACCAATATTCCTTAACATGGATTCATGCGTTCGAACGTGTTCGAACAAGGCCGTTCGAACCATCATTAATAATGTCCTGCAAGCATTCCACGCGAGGTTATTTTTGGAATAAAATTTATTTGGAGTGTGCGGTGAGTAAGAGGGGGAGTGGGAAAAGCAAAATCCTTATTCTTTTATAAGGTTGGGCCCAAAAGAGATTAGAACAAGGTGATATTCGAATGACCACAACAAATAGTTTTAGCTAAAATTTCATTTTAAAAACAAAATAAAATAGATTTAGAAATAATAAGACGAACGAAATTAGGGTATACAACACTAAAATCTTTTGTTTTGGGATGCTTTGTGGGTAGCAATGATCCAAACCAGAAAAAGGGTTAAAATATTCTTTATCACAACTACTTGGATTACTGAGATATGTTAGGAAACAAATTTTGTCATTGATAAAAACTCTATTGATCTCAACAAATTTAATTGTCGAGATGTGTAGTAATCATGACAATTTTGGTAGCACAATTGCTGCTATGAAAACATAATTAGTGATAACATTCACTATCGCTACGAAACTTTTTGCAACGTGACTTATTTGTTATTGTATACGGGGGTGTGTAGGGACATAGGCGTTCAGAAGTTGGGATAAGGACTTAATTGTTAATATTCTCGACAGAACTTATAGTTATGTTTAAGTCAAGTTTTAGAAGATTTTATATTATGTATATTAATTGTAAGCTTGGCTTTAGAATATCACTATTTTTGAAGTGCAAGACTGATTATTCACTAGGTTACTTCAACATCATGATTTGTCTATAGCCTTTTTTGTTTTTCAAAGAGTTGAAATACTGTTTTTTCGTCCTTTTTGAATATACAACCAAACGCCAATCTTAATTGTGTATGTGAAGCTTTCAACTGCTATATATTTTTAATAATAAAAAGTCATTAATAATAGGAGATAACACCTCAATCCATACATCAAAAGAATGAAAAACATATGTTTCGTTAGCAGCCACATTTCTCTTTGGTAAAAATTAGCGGCAAGTGGATAAGTTAGTGAATAGTACATGGACGGATAGCAGATGACATACATTTTAGGGATTTAAAATTGTTTAATTTATTTTAATAAGGATAGGGAAAGATTTTTAGAAATAGGTAAAAATGATAAATAAATAAAAATTGAGACGCTATACGCTTGAACTAGCATTTGAAAAAAAAAACATATATACACTATCCAAAAACGTTATATGCTAGTACTTACCAAATACGTCTATTTCAAATCTGCTAGTCAAATCTACTATCGCTAGCAGATTAGACTTGTCAAACAGAGCCTTAATATAATCTACTACCTCTACTATAGAGGGAACTTTGCTATACCGTATGCGCTTTCAACTGCTATGATAATAATTAATGCTTATAACTTGCCCACTAATTTCATTGGATTTAGTATGTTATTTCAGATGGCAATAGAAAAATCCGGGAAAGGATTCTTCGAAATGGTTCTTTAGGAAGCCGCCACCAAATTTTAGTTTAAGGGCAAATTCGGAAAATCCCTTTAAGTTTTAAGATAAGGCGTTGTTTAGGGTTCGGGAGTCGTTATGTGTGGGGAAGGTATTAGCACCCCACAACATCCTATTGTCTAATTAATTTAAGATTTATTTAATTGTTACCCTTTTATTTGTAAAGAAAATGACTTATTTAGATTTTTTGTTTTTTATGCTTGACGAGGGTTGAGTCTCGCTCCTACGTACCTCCGGATGCAATGGAGGAATCAAAGCTACGTAGTTCTTCCTGAAAATGTTTGTGGGTTGGTGTTTTTTAATGTAGGGATCCTAGGATTTTGAACTGCGCATCTGACTCATCGATTCCTAGACTGCCAACCCAGAGGTACAACCGACTTAGCCCCCTACTTTTGAAAATAATTTTAGGGTTTTCGAAAGAAAGTGGTTTGGTATGAGGTGGGTTCGTTTTAGAATAGGTATTCTAGAACTCCTGAACTGTACAGCCCATTAGTTCTAGAACGCTGACTAACCCGACTGTACAGCCGACTTAATCCCCTATTTTTAGGAAAATGGTTTACTTGCATTTATTAAATGTGTAGGGTTACTGAACTGTACAGCCCATTGGCCCTAAAATAATGACTAACCCGGTTGTACAACCGACTTAGCCATTTATTTTTTAGAAAAGTGTATTTGTTAGGTTTGTAGGGTTACTGAACTGTACAGCTCATTGGCCCTAAAATAATGACTAACCCGGTTGTACAACCGACTTAGCCGTTTATTTTATTTTGCGAGAAAAATCATTTATATTATTATTGGAAAATAATTAAAAAAAACGAAACAGGGGGTGAACATAGTAAATTGGGGTTTTATTAGTCGCAGGGGTATGTATAAATAATAAGGGGTGCAAAAATGAAAGCCCAGTTCGCATCTGGAGAGCCCAGTATGCGAAACTGGGCTTAAGTGAGTGGGGGTTGCATGCGTGAATACAAGGGGTGTGAAGATTAGTCTGAACAATTAAAAAAAACAGAAAAAAATAAAAGGCCCATATAAGCCTAACCCTAAAAACCTGAGAACCCTAATTTCATTCACCCCCTTTCCCTATTTTCAAGCTGCGGCGCAGCTTAGAGAGAGAGAGTCTCTCGGCGGAAAATCCGCCTGGTTCCGCGGCGAAGGGGCGTGAATCACGCCGGTTTCTGCGAGAGAGTGAGACAGTGAGGGCGCGAGACGATGAGGGAGGAAAAACAGGGTGGTTTCGGTATTGGGTGGCGAGGAGGACGGCGGAGGAGGTGATGGACGGTGGTGAGTTTCCTTCTCTTCTCTGTTTTTCCTTCGTTTCTCTCTCTTCCCTTCTTCCTGATCTACTGTTTTTTTTTATTTCCAGATTCCGTTTTGGTGTAGAGTGGTGGTGGTGACGGCGAGGGTGGTGGCCGGTGGTGTTGGATTCGGTTTTGGGTGAGGTCATTTTCTTCCCCTTACTCTGTTCTTCCTTCTTTCCTTATTTTTATCCAAAACGTTTCTGATCTGTATTTCTGGGTTCGTTTTTGGGAGGGAGCTTCGGCTGAAGGGTTCGGTTTGGATGGTGGTCCGTTTGAGGGAAGCTTCAGCGTGAGGGGAGTGGTGGTTTTTCTGTTTTTGGGTTGGTTTCTGCGAATTCTCGCCGGAGCTCTCGCCGGAGAAGACGACCGGAGCTCCGGCGAGCTCAAGGTCAGCGTTCTGTCTTATTTATATTTTTTTTTTTTTTTACGCTTTCGCTGGTCTGATTCTTTTCTACCCCATTTTCTCTACTTGATTGTTTGTGGTCTGTTCTTATGCTTTCTAGTCTCTGAGTATATATTTTTTTTCTTTACAAAAAAAGGACACTTTGATCTGGAATTTACAGCAAGCACACTATTTTTCTTGGCATTATTTCAGGACAAACAACAAAAAAATATGTAGTCTAAAAACTTTTCTTATGGTTGTTACCCTTCTGATGCTTATTCTCAGTTTTATCAATGAAATAGTCTTATTTCATAAAAACTGTATGTACAAAAAAAAAAACTCAAGTTTTGGGATACCAACCTAGACCCACCAGCTTCTGTTTTGGCTTCTTTGTGTCTGTTTGAACAATGGTAACCACTGCAACTGTTGTTGTGTGTGATCCTCTCTTGACTGCTACTGTTCTCCTTTCTTACTGCTCAGATCTAGAATAAATCTGTTTAGGTGATTAGGGTTTCAATGTAAAACCCTAATCCTTTTTTTACTGATTTTCTGTACTCGAAATCTGTGCTTTTGACTGAGGTCTAATCCTATTTTTATACTAAAATTTTAGGTTTAGCATTTAATTTTGTTTCCCTTGGGCTTTGACTAATTTTGACCTTCTTTGGTTTTTTCAGATCTGCAGCCCAACTAGCAGTTGGAGAGTAGCTGAGAAATTCTATTTGCACCTCTGTATTTTTTGTATTTTTCCTATTATTTTCGGATTCCCCTTTTTTGTATTTTTAGTATTATGATTTTTTGTATTTTTGGACTCTTTGGACTATTAAGTGCTTTTAATTTCTAAATTAAACTAAATACTATTTTTTGACATTTTTTGGACTGTTACGGTATTTCTAAATTGTAAACTAAATTAAGTTGGATTTTTGACATTTTTAGACATGTTGGACTCTTAAACATTGTAAATTAAACTAAATTGAATTTTTGACATTTTTAGATTTATTAAGTGCTTAAATAAATTAAGTGAACAAAGTACGAAAAAAAATAATAACTTGAGAAAAAAAGACTAAATATAAAGACGAAACGAACCAGGACTTGACGATCACAATGAGACTAGACAAAAATAAAAGAAATGGGCGTTAAAAATAAACGACTAGAAATAAGCGACTAGAACAAGAAAAAGAATAAGGCCCTTACTAGAAATAAACAACTAGAACAAGAAAAAGAATACGGACAAAATTGGGGTATAACATATTCTAAATTGTGTAAATTAGCACAAGCTTAGATTAATGATTTTCAGAAAGATAATTACTTAACATCTTTTAGAATGATTGTCACATGAAAAGAACATCCACTCAGACAAGCAAATATCTATGAATGTGGCTTTGTAGTTATAATAAGTGTAGTAAGTGTAACAAAGGTATTGAGATTGTGGGTTAATGTTCAATCTTGGGAAGTTACCTAAAACTTGAGAAGCAAATTAAGAATTGAACCATAGGAATAGTTACAAGGTTACTTACAAATAAGGGCAGTGCTTATCCCACACCCCCTCCTACTTATTCACACCCCATAAAATTATTAAACCCCAAAATACCCCTAATTAAAAACAAATTTCTTCCCTCACAAACCCCTCACACCCCTATCATTTCAGCATCACCGAAACCCTCACCCTCTTCAAATCTCCTCTCCCAAATCAGCTTCAATCTTCGATTTCAACATCCAAAATCGTTTTTGGAACATAAGGTACACGATTACTAACCCTCTTTTACTTGCATTTTGATTGTTTTGGTGTATTATAGCGTATTCTGAATCCCTGCAAATCGCGAAGCATTCGGTTGAGCACAACCGAATGCTCCTGGGAACGAAGGCCAATATTAGGCCATTCGGTTGAGCACAACCGAATGCAATCGAATTAGGCCAACCGAATGTGCATTCGGTTGTGGTCAACCGAATAGCTGTCATTTTTAAAATTTCTTTATTTCTATTTCTAAATTTGTTGATAATGTGTTGTGCTTGTTTTTTTTCAGTTATGGCAAAGACTAGAGGTGGTAGTTCTGAGACACAGCCTGAGGGTCGGGCAGCCAGGCCACCCATGACAGTTTCAAACCGTAAACGGAAGGAGGACGCGCGTCTCTTTGCTGCTTTGATGGGCCTAGTAGAGGCGGGGGTAGGGGTAGGCGTGCTCGATTTGCAGCCCCAGTTCCCCAGGTTGTGCGGGAGGATGACATTGGGCAAGACATTGAGAGAGATGCTTACCATCCTGCGGTGACTTTTGGTCTTTGAGGACTTTAGTGCGGTGACTTGGTTTGGTCTGCTGAGGAAGCGGTGGTCCTTCTACTTCTCACGATCTTTGGTCCTTCTACTTCCTCACGATCTTTGGTCCTTCTCGTGCCACATTTCCTTTTCCTGGTGGCCCGGAGGATAGATCAGTGTTACCGACTTACGGGGCTCACATTGCTAGAGCCATATGGGATGGCAATGTAAGTAACTTACTTTTTTCTATAAATAATTTAATCATTAAATTGTTTGTAACTGTTTACTTAATATAGCATTCGATGATGCATGAGATGTGGAATGATTTTTTTTTTTTTTTTTTTGGCAGTCCCTTTTTTTTGACTGGTTCTATCAACTCGCGGGACTCCTGGCGTGAGATATAAAATCATCTGGTATATTTGTATCGCGAGATTGACATGCTGGGGCGTGTTGTGATTCATTTGAAGTGACTGTGGGTGCATTTGTTCATTTTTTGTGACTGCTTTTATGAGAGGTCATATCTTTTCTGTGATTTTCAAGAATTTCGTAATGATCGTAATGCTTATGATTATGGCACATGTTTCGCAATTCAGTATCATTTACCAAAAAAAAACATCATTTCAAAATGAGGGAGCATGAAAGAGAATGGAAAGTGTTTGATATTAATATTGGAAGCCAAGTATGCGAAGAATGCTTGGCGAGAAAGATTACATCGATGAAGAATTGAAAGGAACAGAAAAACTAGAATACTAAGCGGTTATTGGTGGCTAATGTCACTTGAAATAACTTTGTCGGATACCCATATTCAAGCCTTTGACCAATCGTCATTCAACTTTCGAGAAATGTTATGCGCCTCGGTATTTTGGTCCAACTTCTTGACCACTAATTTTTGCTGGATTGCCCTTTTGGGTTTTCAATCCAAGGTCGCTCTAACTTTTGCTGGGCGCGCTTTCGGGTTTTCGACCCAATGAGCTTATTCTTGCTTGGCTCATTTTCCTCTTTTTCTATATAATTTCTTTAGGCATAGTATTTCTTGGTGCATCGAGTTGATTGGGAGATGGAGGTCTTCGCCAGTCCATATTTGTGAGAATTAGGGATCCTCCAGAGAATGATTTCTTTACCACGTAAGGCCGCCCGTAGTTAGGGGTCCATTTCCCACGTGAATCCTTTTGGATAGGCAAGATTTTCTTGAGCACCAGGTCCCCTCTCCGAAATTGTCTAGGACGAACCTTTTATCGTGAGGCTCTCTTCATCCTTTGTTGATACAAGCGCCCATGGCACAATGCGACTAGCCTCTTCTCATCGATGAGGTTCAATCGATCTAAGGCGAGCTGAACCCATTCTCGCCTCTTCTAATTTTGTCTCCATCGATTACCGTAGTGAGGGTATTTCAACCGATGGGTAGTACGCTTCCATTCCATACACCGGTGAAACAGTGTTGCCCCCGCCGAAGTCGCGGTGAGGTTCGGTACCCATGTAAAGCAAAAGGAGCATTTCATGCCGGTCTTTGAAAGTCACTACCATCTTACGCACAATCTTCTTGATATTTTTATTTGCCGCTTGATCGCCCCATTCATCTTTGGCGATGCGGGAGGAGTTATGGTGTTGTATCTTGAAGTCGTCGCGCACAGTTCTTTCATCATTTTGTTGTTCAAGTTGGTCCCATTATCCGTGATGATTCTATTTGGGAGGCCGTAACAGACAGATCGAGATCTCTTTTTATGAACTTGACAACCACAGACCTTGTCACACTTGTATAAGAAGCGGCTTCCACCCATTTGGTGAAAGTGTCGATAGCAACCAGTATGAAGCGGTGCGTTCGATGCTTTAGGTTCGATGGGGCCGATGACATCCATTCCCACATTGAGAGCGGCCGAGGAGCCCAGCGGGACATTCGAGAGATCTTTGGTGGTACGTGGATGTTGTCGGCGTAAACTTGACACTTGTGGCATTTCCTCACATAACTGAAGCAGTCTGTTTCCATTGTCGACCAGTAATAGCCAGCCCTCAAGATCTTCCTTGCCATAGTATGCCCGTTAGAATGAGTTCCGAAGGATCCCTCATGGATATCTTTCATAATTCTTTCTACTTCTTCTTTTGCTACACATATGAGGAGGACCATATCATGGTTCCTTTTGTAAAGCACTTCACCATTCAAAAAGAAACCCATTGATAATCTTCTCAGTGTTCTTTTATCATTTTCCGAGGCACCAGGAGGGTATTCTCTGTTTGTGATATATTGTTTGATGTCGTAATACCAAGGCTTACTGTCGGGTTCTTCTTCGATTGCATGGCAATGATGTGCTGGTAGCTCACGATTTTGTATCTTCAGGAATGTGAGACTTTTGTTATCCATGATATTGAACATTGACGCATGAGTGAGTTGCTAAGGCATCACCCAATTGATTTTCTTCCCAGGAAATAGTGAAAGGAGATCTCCTCAAATTGCTCGACCATCTCAGGATGTGATCGCGATAGGGGATTAACTTGGAATCTCTTGTTTCCCAATCGCCTCTTAGGTGATGGATGACCAAAGCCGAGTCCCGTATACATCGAGCCTTTTAACCTTCCACTCGAGGGCCGCTGAATGCCTAAGGTGCATGCTTCATATTCAGCGATATTGTTGGTGCAATAGAAACTCGATCTAATTTGTGAATGGTATGAAGCGATTATGCTGGGGAAAGTGTCTGACACCTACCCCGTGCCCCCACATATTTGAAGCACCATCAAATGACATGGTCCACCTTTCATCGTGCGGAGACTTTCCTTCTTCCAACGAGGCCATTATATCCTCATCGGGAAATCATCACCGCATTGATTGGTAGTCTTCGATAAGGTGATGTGCCAAGTACTACTGCCCGATTGTACTACCTTTGATTGCTTTACGAGTGACATACAAAAGGTCGTATTCGGACGATAGCATTTGCCGGTGAGCAATTCTCCCTGTGAGTGCGGGCTTTTGAAGATGTACTTGATTGGGTCCATTTTGGACACCAACCAAGTCGTGTGGCTTAGCATGTCTTGCCTTAGTCGGCGTGCGGCCGGGCTAAAGCACAACACGTTTTCTCGGCCAATGAGTATCACGGTCTCGCACTCTGTGAACTTTTTGCTCGGATAGTAGATGGCATATTCCCTCTTCCGGACTCATCCTGTTGCCCAAAGACCTGACCCATCGAATTGTCTAGAATCATTAAATACATGATGAGAAGTGCCAGGGCACGGTGGCATTAAGATTGGCGGGTTACGGAGATACCTCTTGATTTTCTCAAAGGCTTCTTGACGGTTGTCATTCCACTTTGTCTCTTGATTCTTGCACAATAGCTTGAAGATTGGCTCACGGGTGAATGTTATTTGAGATATGAACTGGAAATGTAATTCAATCTTCCGAGAAACCACGAACCTCCTTCTCGGTTTTAGGTGTTGGCATCTCAAGAATTGCTCGTACTTTTGGCGGATCTACCTCTATTCCTCTTTGGTGACTATGAATCCTAACAACTTCCCGATCTTACCCCGAAAGTGCACTTGGGTGGATTTAGTCCGAGCTTGAACTTCCTTAGGCGTTCAAAGAGTTTGTCTTGATTAACAATATGCTCTTCATCGATTTTGGATTTTGCGATCATATCATCCACATAAACTTCTATTTCTTTATGCATCATATCGTGGAATAGGGCTACCATTGCTCTGCGGTATGTGGCACGGCGTTCTTCAACCCAAATGGCATGACTTTGTAAATGAAGGTCCCCAGTAGAGTGATGAAGGTGGTTTCTCCATATCTTGAGGGCCATCTTGATCGATTATATCAGGAGTATCCATCCATGAAGGAGAAGAGAGAGTGTTATTTGTGCTATCTACCGGTACATCAATGTGAGGCGAGAGGAAGTCATCTTTAGAAGTGGCTCTGTTCAAATCCGTAGTCGACACACATTCGGACCTTCCCATCCTTCTTCGGGGGGTGGGACAATATTGGCTACCCATTGAGGATATTTGGACCTTTGCTAGAAATCCGGCATCAAATTGCTTCTTAACCTCATCACGATTTTCAATGACATTTCGGCCATCCTTCTCGATTTACATTTCACTTTGGTGGGCATTCGAGCTTCCTTTGGCGGTTTATGTTCGACTATGTTGGTGTCTAGTCGAGGCATGTCTTTGTATGTCCATGCAAAAATATCGGCGTAGTCGAATAAGAGCTTAACGATTTCTCACGCTCGGCATCGGCATTGTAGTTCCGATCTTAATCTCCTTCTCGTCCTCATACGTACCCAAGTTGATTGTTTCAATTGATTCCTCGTGGGGCTGAATCACTTTGTCCTCTTGTTCCATCATTCTCATTAACTCTCGGAGGGGTTTCCAGTCATTTTCAACATCTTCTTCGGTTTGATTAATGGGATGATCAAAGTTATGATATGGATTACTGACATTGTTATTTTCAAAGACAAAATTTTTAGATCTGCATTAGCGAAAATTGTGGAATGAAAAGCAGGTGGAAGAAAGAAGCGAAGCGAATAAATAAGCGAAGAAAATTATTGAAGAATTCAAAGCGTATTTTATTGATACTTGATCTTGAATAAAACATGTGTGCCCTTATTGAGTTATCCTAAGGCCTTGGCGAGCGGAGAATTTGCATTCTGAGAAAAATTACTTTGAATTGAAAACTACGGGAAAATCGACAATCTCCCGGTTCTTGACCTTTCATCATGCGCACACGGCGTACAAGGTTGGCGACACCGTCCTCCGTACTTGGATCATCTTCAAGCGCAGCCAATCTGGTTAGGATTTAGAATTCTGCGCGCCGGAAGCTTTGGTTGATATCACAAATGAGCAACTTCTTCACCCCGGCGGCTCTGCGCCCGAGCCTTGCCATTCTCTTCTCTTTCTTTTCTTTGTAGACCTATCCTTATCCTTGCGACCGGGCGGTATCCTATCCCATATCCGTTCTTGTTGTCGGACAATTGGATCGTGTCTCGAATCCCTTGCTCGATCTTTCCTAGGCGCGCCGGCACCTTGAACCCATTGGTCGGCATGACCTTGGCAACCATCATGGCGGCCTTGGACAATCTCGGTTTAGGCATCGGGGTTCCTTCTCCAACAAAGGTGGTGTTGGCGATTTCGGGGCTTGGAAAGCGGTTTCAAATGACTCTCTCGGTTTGCCTCGATGTAGCGGTGGAGGATGACTTATTGATCGCAGCTCCTCTTCCCCAAAACCACTACTAACTTGCCATTCACAACAAACTTGAGCTTCGATGTAAAGATGAGGGAGCGGCTCGGCGAGAATGGATCCATGGCCTCCCAGAGAGGAGCGCGCTATAGGAGGAGGATGTCCATGACTTGGAAGACCACTATGAAGAGTTACGGACCTGCACATGCAGGCAACTCCATCTCTCCAATGACTTCTCTCTTTGACCCATCAAAGGCTCTAACTAGTGTAGAGCTAGGCTTCATATAGGAACAATCCACATCTAGCCTTTCCATAGTGGACTTAGGCGAGAACATTCGGGGAAGAACCATTGTCGATAAGCACTCGGGCGAGCATACTCCCCACATTTCACGAAATATGTAAGGCCTTATTGTGCCCTCTTCCTTTCTTTGGGATCTCGTAAATGCAGTAAAAGTGAGGTAGTTGCTTGCAGCGATATTCCCTACTATCCGTCTAGGTGGCAAACAATGATGTCTTGAGCGACGTGTGTAGCCGTTGAGTACTTTCATTAGTGCGGCCACGGTGAGCTTGAGGTGAGTAGCGGGGATAGCAAAGATATCTTGGCGAGGAGTGTGGTTCGGTTGGTCCACCACTTGGTACTCGCTACGCCTCATGAGTTTCAAGAGAATTCGGCTTCTTGCTCGGACAACACCTTCTTGCTTGTGCTTCCTTGATAAGCCCGGGCTCTTTGCTTTTGCCTTTGCGGACTCTTTCTTCTTCTTCTTCCCTTGACTTTTCCCTACCGAGCTCTTGGGAGTATAGATCGCCCGCCGGGTCATACCACTAGTCCACGAGATATTAGTGACATCGGGGTTGCTTGGGAGCCACTTTCACTTGAACTTGAGCGTCGTAATTCCAGGGACCGCCTTGGTACTCTTGAAGGGAAAAGGAGCTGGCACTTGAATAGTGATGGGCCTTGGCATAGCCAGTGCCGATTTTGTGTCAGTTTTGTAGCGGATCTCTAGTGGCTGCCGGATATTGCTTGACTGGAGAGTATACACACCTTCTCCTTCTTCGGAACCCATCGCACTATGTTACGGTCTAGTAGGTCTTGAAGAACTGTTTGAATGATTCACAAGATCCGATGCTGGTGAGGGTCGATACACACACTTTTGTTGGTGCATCCTCCATGATGACTCGAAATGACACAATTGCGCATGTATGATATCAAAGGTGTCTGATGTCTTCCACCTTTTTGATCAAGAATTCTCCTCCAACAGCATTGACAGATGGATTTGCATGCCCCGGTAGAGGATTTGTGGCCACATTCGGACCGTCTTCTTTGAAGTTCAACATCTTGGAGTCGATTAGCTCTTGTACTACATATTTAAGCGCTTTGCGGTTTTGGTTGAATGACCTATTGCCCAGCGTGGAATCCCTGAGCGGCGTTAGAATCATAACCTCTTGGGAAGGGAGGTGGAGTGGTCTCATCGGTCGGGAGTGATTAGGTTATTGTTAATGAGGTGATTGAAGAGAGTGCATGTGTGAGACATGGGTATGGGGTCAAAGTTGATGTGTTTTCTTTACAGGTAATTTTGGGTTACTGTAATTTTGGTAGGGAAGTGGAGTTTGTTGTGTTTGGGGGGAAGTTGAAAGGTTGGTGAAGAGGTATTGTAGGGGGCTTTTGTGATGGCGTTTGTTTCTCCTTCTTTCTTTTTGGGATATCAGGAGAAAGGCTTTTTACGGTTGTAGGTTCTGTGGAGCTATGGGCAATCTTTCCATTCTTCATTGCACTTTCTATCCTCTCCCCTATGGTAACCATGTGCGAGAAATTAGAAGACACTCCTCCGATCAACTTGTCAAAGTAGGGTGTGGAAGAGTCTCCATGAACATGGCCACCATTTCTTTCTCTAACGAGGGGTGGTGCTACTTGTGCGGCTAACCTCTCCGGTATTTGGGCATATTCCTTGAGCGACTCATTGTCTCTTTTGGTCATGTTACGAAGTTGCGTCCGATCGGGAGCCATATCAATGTTATACTTATCTTTGCTTTAAAAAGCGTCGGCTAGGTCTTTCGGCCACCGAATGTGAGTGCGCTCGGTTGCATATACGACTTGATCTTTGCTCGGCTAAAATTTATCTGGAAGTAGTGGATCGAAGTTTGTCGTTCTTGCGCATGGCCCGAGCCATCTTTCTGTGATACATGATCGGTGACTACGAGGACAAAGGTTGCCCCTCGATATTTGTCGAAGTCCGGCACTTTGAATTTATGAGGGATGATCACATTGGGAACGAGGCATAAGTCATATGCATCCCCCACTCCCACATTGGATCCTTCCACCGCTCTTAGGCGCTCTTCTAGTATTTGCAGCTTATCTTTTGCTTGAGGATCTTGGTTTGGTAGCCATGAGAAAGGCCACCCGCATTGTGGTAGGGATGAGGAACTGGAACCACGACAGGGCGAGTATGATTCTTGAAGTCAGGTTCGGGGATTTGAGAAAATCCATGGGCGGCGCCACCGGGCTTGTGTTGAACTTGTTCCGTCTCATCAGTCACATTGTTTCCTGCTATTTCATCTTGATACTGTGCAGCAAGCTCAGAAGTATCTCCTCCATAGAACGACATCTGCTTTGTTGGGGCGTGTAACCACGTGGTAAACCCCATTGAGGCCATTGCACACCACGAGTGTTGGGGTTAGGAGGGCGGGATACGTTTGTGGCACAGTTCCGGTGTTTCAGTGAAACCCCTTCTTCCGTCGTTCTTCTTGGCGAAGCTCCATCATTTGGCCATTTGGTCCTTGGGCCCGGACATTTTGGTCATCTGCTCCTTGACTTCTCAATCTCATCCTTTAGTGCACTGGTTGTCTTGAATTTCACCATCTGTCTCGCTTGAGAAGCGGGTCCAATAACGATGTTGATGAACGGTTTGCCTTTTCTGTTTTTGAAATGTATGGCGTGAGTATGAGTATGCATGAATTGCGAATGTATGATGGAGTGTATCGCGTCGGGAATTGTAAGCCATTGTTTACGACAAATAAAGCGCAAATTTAGATCAAAACTCAAAGGAGTTCATTCATTAATAAAATGTGAAAACATAATGTTTGATAATCGGACAACTACATTCAAGCTCTTTTCCTTTTCTTATCATCGGGCTGCGCGCGCCTTAATTTGGAGTACTTGATAAGATTCCTCTGAGAACTTAACAAATCTAACAACTTTAGTGGGAGTGTTTTCCCTAGTCATAACGAGTTCAATTGCTTTGGGCGCTCCGGAACTTCTCACGATAGCTTCATTACCCGATCCGGCCAAGCATGAGAACCTCTCTTTCCGGTATGTGCAATGATCATCCAACCCGGTGTCGGACTTAAGGTGAGTAAGGTCATTTTCGGTCTCTTTGCAAAGCAACTCACGATATTAGTGAAACTCTTCGCCGGTGGTATCTACGAATTGTTGTTGTAGAAGTTTGCTTGACATTCTTCAAGCCTTCCTAGCACTACACCTTTAGCCTTCCTTTCGATCCCAAGTTTGCTCTCGTACTCCGCAACTAACCCCTCCAAGTGAGCTTTCATTCTTTCTAGTTGACCTCGCAAGTCTTCCTCAGTTGCTCTGGATCTATTCAGTTGTGTTTCAAATGCATAGGCTTTGTCAATAGCTCTATCTCTATCTTGGTTACGTGCATTGAGTTCGTCATTAGCGCCTTTGAGACATTTCCGCACGTCAAAGAGTTTTTATTGCGCGCTCAACTCCTTAACATAGTCGATGCGCTTATCTTTGAGAGCATTCTCTTGCCGCATGTTCCCCTTTTCTTGAAGAGCTCTTTCTAAGCGAGCTTGTAATTGACTTTCTCTTGTTGATTTTGCCAAGGCGTTCTTGAGTTTTCAACTTCTTCATTAAGGATAGGAGTAGGTTCGGGAACTTACGGCTCATTTGGAAGTGCGGGACGGAAGGGTAGTTTGACCTCTTGGACTCGAGTTGAACCCACTTTGAAGGTAACTTTCCCCACATTAGTTCCACTTGCGACCCGATTCAAGCGACCTTTCTTGAGTACTCTGTCCCGTGCACGGCCCGATTCTTCTCGGCATACTAAGATCTTGAGAACCTCTTTTGTATCAGTACGAAGGCGGTCAAAGATTCTGTTGGAGGCGGATGCGACATCGGATAACCAAGTTGTCTTAATGCAAGTGTAGGATTGTAATTGATACAACCCTTAGTTCCTATGAGAGGACATTTGGGAAACCCTCACATTGGTAAATAAACTCATTTGTGTCTCGAGCGAGGAACACCATGTTATGTCGCTTCCACAGGGTTGGTGATGTATTGCTTCGGTCAGTTACTTTTAGCTCCAATGTGATAGTTACTCTTGAAGATGTGGGAGACAAACCAACGATCTGAGTACATGTAAGCAACATATGAGCACACTGCTTTCTTGTCATGGTGATCATGGAGGCGTAATATATGTCGGCAAGGATAAGCGAAGTAGGATCTGTCCTCGAGTTTTGAAGGCTAGAAAGGCGTCAATGGCGGTGTAGTCAACAAAGTCGGGAACATAAGGGAACAAAACTATCCCGTAGATAAGGAGTGCTAGGACATCAGAAGGCAACCCGATCATTTTTACCCGGCCAAAATAGAAGTTACTTCTTCCAAGTATTCTCTAGGTAGACCTTCCATTTTCTCTTTTACCACCACTTCTTTAGCTAAACTTGATGCATTGACTTTGAGGATCTGGCCAAACTTTTAAACCAAGAGTTGTTTTGACATATCGGTAGGGCTTATTGTTCTCGGCGAGGAAGTGCGAGAATCTGTTCGAACTCTTCCAAGGTTGGAGCCAAGTGATAGTCTTGGAAAGTGAAGCACCGAAGTTGCGAGATCATAGCCCCGGGCTAGAAGCGAGTAAGGGGCCTCTGCTTGCACATTGATTTTTAGGAGACTCAGAATATTCCCATATTTGTTGGAGAAGGAATCACGTCGTCCCGATGGCATCTTGTCGCTTAGGTCAAGCAAGCTTTTTAGGTCTGGTTGTCTGATTTTCAATTTCACAGTTTTCTTGATGCTTTGATCCATTTTTTTGTCGAAAAAGGCTTACAATTCCCTGTCGGCAAAACAATGCATGTAAGAAAAAAAAATGCATGTAATGTGGTATATTTTTGCATGCATGTGATATGTATTTTCATATGATGTAAAAGAAAAAAATGCATGTGTTTTGTGGAAAAATAACAAATTTGATTTTTCTTGCTTTTTGATTTTTTTTGTTTTCTTGTTTGTGAAAAGACGACATGCACTAATGTTTGTTTTGAATGCAAGGGTGTTAAGCTCCTTTGTGAACCTAGGAGGTATCTTATGGAAATGGGTCTAAGGCTTTCTTTACAGTGAACCTCACAAGGATGGTTCTAAAGGATCCTACACATGGTTCCTAGAGCCAAGGACCCTGATCAAGAACAACGACCCGGAGCAATAGGCAAGCTATTAGAAGGGATAGCATCCTCAAAAGGAATCAAACTCTAGGTGAGATTTTAGTGACCACCCAACGAGGCGCACGTCCATGAGGCCATCACTACGCAATCTCGTTCTAACTTAGGTTTATGCTCGAGTCAAGATGCAGGACTTTTCTCACGTGTGTGAAGTGTAGAAGTTCGGTGTGTGTAGGAGCAAAATAAACCCAAAGGCTGCAAAACAAAACAAACATACATACAAAATATAAATGTCGTCTACCTAGGGTTTACACAAACAAATAACATAATTATTGCAAAAATACATAAATGAATAAATAAAAGGTAAAATTGAATTTAATCCTAAATTAATTAAACTAGGTTTTGACTCTCTAAAAATATATAAGTCCCAGATGAAGTCGCAATGTATGGCGGCAAGAAAAATCGGGAAAGGATTCTTGAAATGGTTCTTTAGGAAGCCGCCACCAAATTTTAGTTTAAGGGCAAATTCGGAAAAATCCCTTTAAGTTTTAAGATAAGGCGTTGTTTAGGGTTAGGGAGTCGTATGTGTGTGGGAAGGTATTAGCACCCCACAACATCCTATTGTCTAATTAATTTAAGATTTATTTAATTGTTACCCTTTTATTTGTAAAGAAAATGACTTATTTAGATTTTTTGTTTTTATGCTTGTGCGAGGTTGAGTCTCGCTCCTACGTACCTCCGGATGCAATGGAGGAATCAAAGCTACGTAGTTCTTCTGAAAATGTTTGTGGGTTGGTGTTTTTAATGTAGGGATCCTAGGATTCCTTGAGGCTATCTGACTCATTTGATTCTAGGACATATTTGTGACCCGATTGTACTGCCCGACTTAGCCCCTACTTTTGAAAATAATTTTAGGGTTTTGAAAGAAAGTGGTTTGGTATGAGGTGGGTTCGTTTTAGAATAGGTATTCTAGAACTCTGAACTATCTGACCCATTAGTTCTAGAAGCTGACTAACCATCATGATACAGTAGACTTAATCCCTATTTTTAGGAAAATGGTTTACTTGCATTTATTAAATGTGTAGGGTTACTGAACTGTACAGCCCATTGGCCCTAAAATAATGACTAACCGGTTGTACAACCGAGCTTAGCCATTTATTTTTAGAAAAGTGTATTTGTTAGGTTTGTAGGGTTCTTGGTATGCTGACTCATTGGCCTTAAAATAATGACTAACGGTTGTACAACCGACTTAGCCGTTTATTTTATTTTGCGAGAAAAATCATTTATATTATTATTGGAAAATAATTAAAAAAAAAAAGCAAGCAGGGGTGAACATAGTAAATTGGGGTTTTATTAGTCGCGAGGGTATGTATAAATAATAAGGGTGCAAAAATGAAAGCCAGTTCGCATCTGGAGAGCCCGGTATGCTGGCGGGCTTAAGTGAGTGGGGTTGCATGCGTGAATACGAGGGTGTGAAGATTAGTGCGAACAATTAAAAAAAGCAGAAAAAATAAAAGGCCCATATAAGCCTAACCCTAAAAACACGAGAACCCTAATTTCATTCACCCCCTTTCCCTATTTTCAAAGCTCTTGGCGCAGCTTAGAGAGAAGAGTCTCTCGGCGGAAAATCCGCTTTGAGTTCATGGCGAAGGCGTGAATCACGCCGGGTTTCTGCGAGAGAGTGAGGCAGTGAGGCGCGAGGCGATGAGGAGGAAAAAGCAGGTGGTTTCGGTGTTGGGTGGCGAGGAGGGCGGGCGGAGGAGGTGATGGGCGGTGGTGAGTTTCCTTCTCTTCTCTGCTTTTTCCTTCGCCGTTCTCTCTCTTCCCTTCTTCACGATCTCTGTTTTTTTATTTCAGTTCCGTTTTGGTGTAGAGTGGTGGTGGTGGCGGCGAGGGTGGTGGCGGTGGTGTTGGATTCGGTTTTGGGTGAGGTCATTTTCTTCCCTTACTCTGTTCTTCCTTCTTTCCTTATTTTTATCCAAAAGCGTTTACGATCTGTATTTAGGTTCGTTTTTGGGAGGAGCTTGGTGAAGGGTTCGGTTTGGATGGTGGTCCGTTTGAGGAAGCCAGCGTGAGGGAGTGGTGGTTTTTCTGTTTTTGGGTTGGTTTCTGCGAATTCTCGCGGAGCTCTCGCCGGAGAAGGCGGCCCAGAACTCCGTGAGCTCGAGTCGCGTTCTGTCTTATTTATATTTTTTTTTACGCTTTATTTGGTGCGATTCTTTTCTACCCCATTTTCTCTACTTGATTGTTTGTGAGTACTGTTCTTATGCTTTCTAGTCTCACGAGTATATATTTTTTCTTTACAAAAAAAAAAAAGGACACTTTGATCCGAATTTACAAGCAAGCACACTATTTTTCTTGGCATTATTTGGGACAAACAACAAAAAAATATGTAGTCTAAAAACTTTTCTTATGGTTGTTACCCTTACGATGCTTATTCTCGGTTTATCAATGAAATAGTCTTATTTCATAAAAGCTGTATGTACAAAAAAAAAAACTCAAGTTTTGGAATACCAACCTAGACCCACGAAGCTACACATTTTGGCTTCTTTGTGTCTGTTTGAACAATGGTAACCACTGCAACTATTGTTGTGTGTGATCCTCTCTTGACTGCTACTGTTCTCCTTTCTTCTTTGCTCGGATCTAGAATAAATCTGTTTTAGGTGATTAGGGTTTCAATGTAAAACCCTAATCCTTTTTTCTTGATTTTACGTACTCGAAATCTGTGCTTTTGGTGAGAGTCTAATCCTATTTTTATACTAAAATTTTAGGTTTAGCATTTAATTTTGTTTCCTTGGGCTTTGACTAATTTTGACCTTCTTTGGTTTTTGGATCTGTGACCCAACTAGCGGTTGGAGAGTAGTGAGAAATTCTATTTGCACCTCTGTATTTTTGTATTTTTCCTATTATTTTGGATTCCCCTTTTTGTATTTTTAGTATTATGATTTTTGTATTTTGGACTCTTTGGACTATTAAGTGCTTTTAATTTCTAAATTAAACTAAATACTATTTTTGACATTTTTTGGTATTACGGTATTTCTAAATTGTAAACTAAATTAAGTTGGATTTTTGACATTTTTAGACATGTTGGACTCTTAAACATTGTAAATTAAACTAAATTGAATTTTTGACATTTTTAGATTTATTAAGTGCTTAAATAAATTAAGTGAACAAAATACGAAAAAATAATAATGAGAAAAAGACTAAATATAAAAGACTTAAAACGAACCAGGACTTAACGCATTGCATTTGAGACTAGACAAAAAATAAAAGAAATGGGCGTTAAAAATAAGCGACTAGAAATAGCGACTAGAACAAGAAAAGAATAAGGCCCTTACTAGAAATAAACAACTAGAACAAGAAAAGAATACGGACAAAATTGGGGTATAACATATTCTAAATTGTGTAAATTAGCACAAGCTTAGATTAATGATTTTCAGAAAGATAATTACTTAACATCTTTTAGAATGATTGTCACATGAAAAGAACATCCACTCAGACAAGCAAATATCTATGAATGTGGCTTTGTAGTTATAATAAGTGTAGTAAGTGTAACAAAGGTATTGAGATTGTGGGTTAATGTCAATCTTGGGAAGTTACCTAAAACTTGAGAAGCAAATTAAGAATTGAACCATAGGAATAGTTACAAGGTTACTTACAAATAAGGGCAGTGCTTATCCCACACCCCCTCCTACTTATTCACACCCCATAAAATTATTAAACCCCAAAATACCCCTAATTAAAAACAAATTTCTTCCCTCACAAACCCCTCACACCCCTATCATTTCAGCATCACCGAAACCCTCACCGAAACCCTCACCCTCTTCAAATCTCCTCTCCCAAATCAGCTTCAATCTTGATTTCAACATCCAAAATCGTTTTTGGAACATAAGGTAACACGATTACTAACCCTCTTTTACTTGCATTTTGATTGTTTTGGTGTATTATAGCGTATTCGAATCCACGCAAATCGCGAAGCATTCGGTTGAAAGCACAACCGAATGCTCCACGAAACGAAGGCCAATATTAGGCCATTCGGTTGAGCACAACCGAATGCAATCGAATAGGCCAACCGAATGTGCATTCGGTTGTAGTCAACCGAATAATTTTGTCATTTTAAAATTTCTTTATTTCTATTTCTAAATTTGTTGATAATGTGTTGTGCTTGTTTTTTTTTGATTATGGCAAAGACTAGAGGTGGTAGTTCTCGGACACGGCTGAGGTCGGGCAGCCCGAGGCACCCATGCGATTTCAAGCCAAGTAAGCGGAAGGAGGGCGCGCGTCTTTGCTGGCGATGGGCCTAGTAGAGAGCGGGGGTAGGGGTAGGCGTGCTCAGTTTGCCCCAGTTCCCAGGTTGTGCGGGAGGATGACATTGGGCAAGACATTGAGAGAGATGCTTACCATCCTGCGGTGACTTGGTGGTCTTTGAGGACTTTAGTGCGGTGACTGATTTGGTCTGCTTGAGGAAGCGGTGGTCCTTCTACTTCTCACGATCTTTGGTCCTTCTACTTCTCACGATCTTTGGTCCTTCTCGTGCCACATTTCCTTTTCTGGTGGCCGGAGGATAGATCGGTGTTCTGGAAACTTACGGGGCTCACATTGCTAGAGCCATATGGGATGGCAATGTAAGTAACTTACTTTTTCTATAAATAATTTAATCATTAAATTGTTTGTGCTACATTTACTTAATATAGCATTCGATATTGCGGGATCGTGGCCCGTTGAGGCTTATTACACATGGAGTCCCACGGATAGGGGACCTCGTCCAAACATTCTACCATTCCTACGGACTTCTAAATTGCTCTGCATTGAAGAACATTGGATTCCCAACAATCATTGGCGAATTTGGTCAATGCATTTGTTGAGAGGTGGCATTCGGACACATCATCATTTCACTTACCTATAGGTGAGATGACCATCACTCTAGATGATGTCTCTGCATTGCTCCACATCCCCGTGGCGGGATCTTTTATGATTTTCCGGACTACACCAAGTATCGGGAGAGGAGATGTTGGTTGAGTTATTGGAGTGCAGAGACCACTCGGGCCGCACATGACCGGACTTCAGGCCCGGGGTTATCTCGTGACCCTCAAGTGGTGAGGAGGCGGTGTACCCTAGGGCTATCTGGGAGGAGCGCTGGGAGGATGCCTTGCTAGGGCATATCTGCTCTACTTGTTGGGTTGGGGTCCATTCTCTGATAAGTCGGAAACAAGGTAAAGTTGGGGTGGTTGGGAGCTCTGGTTGACTTGGAGGTTCGCTGGAGATTACACATGGGGAGGGATGGCGCTAGCCCATATATACGACCAACTTGGGAATCGGTGAAGCCCAAAACAAGCAGGATGGGTGGCTATCTGGCTCTAATTCAGGTATCTATTCAATTTAAATTTTTAAGTTAATTTTGTTGTTTCTGCATTGCTCTACTAAATGATTTCATTTATTCGTTACAGGCATGGATCTTTGAACACTTTCAGGGATCCCCCTTTGGCTTGAAGACGGTGGACCCAGTTTATGATGAAAGTCAGCCACGTGCGAAGAAGTGGGTCGCTAATACCACCACCCCTCTTACTAGGGATGCTGTTCGAGTATCTCTGGATAGGCTGCACCCTGATGAGGTAACCTGGCAGCCATACACTGCCCATAGAGACACTTGGCCGTTTGAGCTCATCAGCCTATTTAGAGGCCACTTGCGGAGTACTGGCTGTATGGTACCGTACATGCCAGATCGTGTCATGAGACAGTTTGGCAATGTCGGGGATACCGGAGGACCCAAAACCCACAACTAGAGCCGTAGTTACAAGAGAATTGGTGGCGAGAGGTGGGCCAATTTTGACCGATGGTTGGTGGAGGGGGCCTATATTACCCGGGTGCACGGACACCATACGCAGTACGCTATTGGTTTGGGAGGGTCTCACACCCTTTTATTGACAAGGCTAACTATATGCGGTGGAGGGCAGCGGATTGTAGGCAGTGCGTGTCTTTTAAACATTCCTTTTAAATTTGTTACTTTCTTAAAATTTGTAACTTAATTCAAATTGGTTATTTCACGAGTCATGCGGATGTGGTTCGGATGGTAAATGATATGGGAGCGGCGATGGAGGCAGTTCCAAAAAGACACACTGACCATGGCGAGTACTCGAGGGCTTAAAACTCCTAGTGAGGCCATTTAGTAGGCTTAGGAAGTATGGTTGTGTGTATAGTAGGAGGAGGAACCGCACCACTCGATAGTTACTATATGACATTTATGGACTTAATTATTTATTTGGTGAATGTATTTATGCAATTTTATTTTGTGGACTTATGTATGACATTTATGTTTACTTAGTTATCTATATATTTCGGTTTCTGACTTTAATTTTTAAGTTAATACTTGAGTTTAGTTTGTTTAGTATTTATCATTAATTTGTAACAAAATTACACCTATTCGGTTGTTCTGCCCGAATCCATTCGAATGGGGTCAACAGAATAGGTGTAAAATGAAAATGGGGTGTGTTTCAAAAAATTGCCCTTCGGTTGTGCTTAGCAGAATAGTTTGATTGCCATAGCAGAATCGGTGAAAAATGGTGTTTCATTAATGGCCTTTTGGTCTTTTCCCACCCTCAGGGAGTGTGTTTGGAGTAGGAGGGGGTGTGGGAAAAGCAACAGCCTACAAATAATGACCATGGGCCCACTTTAGTTTATTGTCAAATTGTGACCCTAACAATATATATATATATATATATATATATATATATATATATATATATATATAGACTTAGTCAAAGAACATAAATAATCACAAAGACCGATATCATCCACTAGCGACAGAGCCACCAAAGATAACCGTGCCCAGAGAGACTTCTTCCCAAGAAAAAAGTATCTCGTCCAGAAAAGCCTCCAATCCGCACCCCCTAGACCCCCCTCCCCCCCCCCCACCTCATGAACACTGCAATCCTTTTGGTTTGAAAAGAATTTATGATTTAAAAAGAGTTTATAACTAGAGTTTTAAAATTTGGCTTGAATCAATTTTATTTGTGGATCCAGAGGTGCCACGAGGGATTGTGAATCATGGATTCCTAATTCTAATCATCTATCGTTTGCAATTTCACTAGGCAAAAGCTCCAACTTGTGGGGTTCTATTAGCACAATCTTCCAACTCAAGAAGTAGGATTTGTGTGCTTGCTCGACACCACCCAATAAATCCAAGAAGTAGGATTAGTATGGTTGTTTAACATCATTCAATAAACTCAATAAGTAGGATTAGGGTGGTTGCTCGACACCACCCAAAAAACTCAAGATGTAGGATTGGTGTGGTTGCTTGACACAACCAAGTTAATATTTTCTCTCGTATATCTTCCAAAACAATCCCAAGAAGTAAGTAGATTGATTTTATATCCATTGAGAGATCAGGGGACATTGAACACCTATCGCTTGGCATTATCAGTATCTATACTATTTTCCCTTGGAGATTCTACCAGTGTCAAGTGATCTTTTAGGTGCTCAAGTACTAATGCCCCTCTCTCGTGTCTGGATGGATAGTAAAAACAAGGAAAAATACAATATTCTCGCTCCTCTATCTCTCTCCCTCTCTCTTCTCTATCCTTTATCCCTCTCTCTCTCTCTCTTTCCTCTATCAATCTCTCTTCTCTCTCCGCTCTCTCTTCCTCTCCCTCTCTCATATCTCATTCTCCTCTTTCCTTTCTCTCTCTCTCTCTCTCTCTGTCTCTCTCTCTACATCCCATCCAGTGGCGGACCTAGGTGTATTTTAGGGGGTTCAACGGAACCCCCTGAAAAAATAAAATTACCAACCAATAGCTTAGGAAAAAATATTTTTGTACCCCCTGAAAAATATCTTTTGCACCCAAGTCCTTAGTTTTGCACCAAAGTTCTTGGTTTTGCACCACTTAAATGTTATTTAGAATCTGTATTTTGTGAATAAGTTGGTTCTCTTAGTGTTGTTTAATTTGTATTTAGGAACTTGTTAGTGATATTTAATTTGTGTTGGTCTAGTTCGTGAACCTGTAAAAGTCTTATTTGTTTTATATTTTTAGCACTGTGTGTTTGAAAAGCTTTGTACCCCTAACCTGAGGTCTCGAGTACTCATGCCTTGATCCCATCTCTGTATCTTCTCATATCATAACCATTTTCTCCTTCTCCTACTCTTTGTGTGTCTGTGTGTCCCTCTCTCATCTATCCTTTCTCTCCCTATCCGGCCTCTCTCTTATCTCATTCTTCTCTTTCCTTTCTCTCTCCCTCTCTCTACCTCTTATCTCTTTTCTATATATCTTCTCTTTTCATGACCCCTCTCACTCCTCTTCTCTCGCTCCTATCCTCTCTCTCATGTTATTTTCACTACAATTTTCTAATTTGCCTTCTAATTATATTAATATATATATATATATATATATATATATATATATATATATATATAATATAAAATCATGCTAAATCGCATAAAGAGAATTATAGTAAATTTTATATATTTTTTTGCTTGTGTTGTCCAGTGTTCCCGACTATCTTCTGGAGTAGGATATAGCAACACGAAGTATGAAGAATAAGAGTATAGAGTGAGTAATCGCAAGAATGTGGATTCAGGGATCCCTCTCATTGGCCTCTAGGGCTTATATTTATATTACAAGGAGTAATTAATGCTCATAAAGGCTATACATTAATACAATGAGATTCTAGGCGAGATTTCAGGACTTTCCTAATATATTCGGCCGGTTTTCCCACTTATGGCCGAGTGTGGAGACGATGCCGATCCGTTGGGCGAGGGGGAGTCCCTCGCCTTGCGTAGCCGACGAGTCCCTCAGCTCTTGAGGTGAGGTGTAGTCTTCAGATGCCTAATCTCATTCTTGGGAGCCAGTCGCGTCGGTCAGGAAGAGGCGTGTATCCGAGCCTTCCTAAAGTGTCATTTAGGAACATCGGTGTTCGACAAATAGTTTACTCGACAACACGTTGTCTTGTCTTTGTACTAATCTTGTCTAGTGCTATTCAGTCTAATCTAGTACTTAACTGTTTGTGAATCAAAGTACAGACCCTTAGTGTGTCTTATTTCATCAGACATTTGAGTGGTAGATTTTATGTAAAGGATTTTGAGTTTACTCCTCTTGCCATCACTTAAGGTTGTCGGCTAAGAAACCGTTTTTTCTCACAAATGGAAGATTCCACATTGATAATTAAATATTCCTGAATTACAGTCAATTCAAACAAAAAAACATTATACCATTAATTGATTCCTATTAATTACTTATCATATAGACTGTCTTGAAGAGTTGATAGACCCACCCAAATGGACTTACAAGGACGTATACTGTGTACACAATGATTTTTCAAAATCTAACGTACAAGTCTTAGTATATGTATAGATTAATATTCATTTTCATGTGTTTAACTGTTGTTTAAGAACACACGTGTCCATTTTATGAATAGATTTCTGTTTTCATATTGTACAAGGCTTGTAAAAATGTTTTGTTCATTGTCGGGGTGCAATGAGTGGTATTGGAAAGATGACAGTGAATTTTTATTAGCAACGTCGTCATTGTCATGGCTACAAAGACACTCAATTAGAACTAACTAATTAGTTTTGTCACAAAAAAAAACTATCTAATTAATTTGTGAGTGAACCTGAAGTTTCAAGCTAATCCAGCTCATTTCTCAATTCTCAAAATGTGTATGATTTGCTATGGTAAACAATGGGACCATTTTCCACTTTTTCCTTTCTTTACTTTATTGATTGATTGGCTGTTTCTTCAACGGACATTGTCTTATTTGACTAAGTATGGGATGAACAAAAAAACTTGACAACGTGGAAGAAACAGATAAAAGGTAAAATTCAATTATATATTCTTTTTTTTTGTTACATTAGACGATTAGGTCTTAGGGACTTATGAAACCGAGAGAAAACCTCAAGACTCTTTAATTATTTATATATTATTCACCAACGAGGTCTTCACATTGGTAGTGAAATTCGAACTCAAATATCCATGTGAGATATGAGATGAATTCTTACCAATTGGACCATCCTTCGTTGACACTCAATTATATATGTATGTTTATGTAAAACTTTTTTAATTACAAAGTGATTGAATAGTATTTAAACAAGTTAATTATGGTTGTATCTAATTTTTGGTATGTGATGCTTTATTTATGTGTATAGATCGTAGAGGCCAGATGGGTTTATACTATGGAATAATTTCACATGGAATAATATAGTATGGAAAACAAACTCTTCTAGTGTAGAAGATAGAGCGGTGCAGCCCTTAAGGTAATAACCTTGTTAAAGAATACCTTCCAAATATGAGGAAAGTGATTCCTAATACTACAATAGATTTCCCACCTCGTCCTCCTCTCTCTTGTCTTTTAGTCGCACACGTCTTGATCTGTGAACAGTTCGTACGACGGCGCAGGCGATACAAATAGTCCCTGTAGTGCTAATTACCGTGTTGCTCGAGTTGTCCATTTGTGATCCTCAAGTTTCCTACCTAGGTCGTTGGGGAGCCCTCCTTAGCCTTTGGAATCGATCTTTGGTCTTTGAGTCCCCCTAATTGGCGATCCAGACACCGAGTCGGTACACAAACAAAAAGGATAAAAGGAAAAAAAAGTACTTGTGGAATAGTCAAAACCCATTTAAATTTCACAACTTTGATTATGAAAATGAACAAAGTGTCAAAGATTCTTTACATTGATGAATAGTTCGGGTAAACTTCTTCAAAAGTACTTAAAAAAAAATCAAAAAAGTCCCTTATGTTTTAACATCATGGCAATATTACCATTTTTATGACAAAGTTCAATGAAAAATATCAAAAAAGAACAATAGTGCAATGATTTTAAAACACAGATATGGACTTATTCGTTACAAGGAAACATAAAAGACCTATTCAAAACCTGAAAATATAAGTTACAGTTAAGGGATTCTAGGAGCTATTTTGGTTAACATTTATCATTTAATATAAATGGATAATGTGGAGGAAAATTAAATTTATTACCTCACACAACATGAGGATTCTTGCACTTGTCAATTACCCAACCTAGTAATTAATAACCTTCCCCTTCACTCTTACGACCCCAACAATTCTTATGTATATCGTGCGATGACTTTTGAGGGTAGGACCCACCTACTTATGGTCACCATAATTATAAATGATCTATGCTCAAAATCTCAAATGCTTAATTCTCTAAATTAAAGGAGTGTAATTTGAGAGAGAAGTGTGTGATGGGTCATCGTTGCTGCAGCAAACAAAAGATCAAAAGAGGATTATGGTCTCCTGAAGAAGATGAGAAGCTTCTTAAACATATCACAACTCATGGCCATAAAAGTTGGAGTTCTGTCCCAAAATTGGCAGGCATTTCTCTCTTCTATACCTATGTTTATGTTTGTCTGTCTCTCTTTGTGCTCACTTTTATGCAAGGTTTACAAAGCGATGCGCTACATGAACGCGATTTAAATTTTGAAATCATGGTTTTTTATGTCTCTACAACCGCAAAGCTACTTCAACAATTGTGTGTTTTTTTTAATTTTGTGCTTGTTTGTATGCAAGTTTTTATGAAAAGGTATGCGGTTATGATATGAACAATGACATCATGGTTTTTTATGTCTCTGGCTCTGCAATCGCAATGGGACTGCGATTAGGTTGTAACGATTATATTTGACTGTTATTCCTTATAATATCAAATATGTGACCGTGGTCATGATTTAAAACCTTAGTTTTGTGTGTTTATGATTTTTCATAGACAAATATTAGTAATTAACTAATAATTAGTTAGGATAGGATAGGGAAACGTTAATTTCTAGGATTTGAACTCTGGACCTCCTTCTTCAATCTCCTTCATGTCTCTTTGCTTACCAACTGAATTACTTCTTGAGACTTTTATGTGTTTTTGTTATCCCCATCCGTGATCATGGGCATAAAAAGTTATATCATGCATGTATTTGTCTTATTCATTAGTGTTTTGTGTGTCTATGTGTGTAAAGAAAACAAATTAACAAGATGATGGTATATGGTTTATTATGTGTAGGCTTGCAAAGATGTGGAAAAAGTTGCAGATTAAGATGGATTAACTATTTAAGGCCAGATCTAAAGAGAGGTTCCTTCACTGCAGAAGAAGAGCAAATTATAATTGATATACATAGAATTCTAGGCAACAGGTAATATATATGTACACTAATATACAAACACGGAATATGGTAATTAGTCATTTTAGTCCATGCATGTGTGAGACGCTCTAATTATAATCCCTGAATGTCAAAATTACAAATATGTCCCTGAGTGTCTCATTTTTTGTTGGTAATTTTAGGGACTAAATTGACCAATAACTAACAAACACATTAAAGACTAAAATGACTTACTAAAAAGACACTTGGGATGCAATTGAGGTTTCGATACGTTTAGGGACTATAATGACAACGTCTTACACATTCATGAATTATTTTGTGTGATGCAGATGGGCTCAAATAGCTAAGCATCTACCTGGAAGAACAGACAATGAGGTCAAGAATTTCTGGAATTCATGCATTAAAAAGAAGCTCATTTCTCAAGGATTAGATCCACAAACACATAATCTACTTTCTTCTCATAAAAGAAGCTCAACCAATAATATCCATCAAAATTCCAATTCCATTTTCCTTCTAAATTCAAACATACCAAATGCTAATAATCAAATTGAACCTATTCAACAAACTTTTCCTTCACTCCCTAATATTCCTCCACCAAATATGTTTCAAACTCCCTCTACTATATCAAATATTTGTTCTACTTCTTGCATGAACCATTGTGAGAATCAAATGTCTACAAATGAGAATAGTGTTTGGGATTCAAGAATTGGTATTGAGGATTTTAGAGGTCAAACAATGGATGAAGAAATTCATGCTCAGGTGCAAGTGCAGCAAGAGAAGGAAATGGATGTGAGAGAAGTTGATCATAACAAGAGAAATAATGAGATGGATGCTTCTTTTGATGATTCTAACTTTGATTTTGGGTTGTTGGAGAGTGTACTTAACTCTGAGTTTATGTCTCATGATGATAACAACTATATGGATCAACTTGCATGGAACTTTTAGACCATGATTTTCAGCTATATCCATTTTGCTTATGTAAATAAGTAAGTTTTCTACATATTAATAAGATAAGATGTGCATATTAAATTTCATTAACTTGAAAGGTTACATCTGCAGCCAGAGAATTTGGAGAATATTGTAATCTTGCCTAGAGCAACTTAGTTTTTTTTTGTTGAAAATATGCCTAGAGCAAATTAGTTAGAGAGAAGAAAACTCTTGAGGGAGAGCTTTGTCGTCCATTGTGGTTCGACTCGATTCATTTGTTTCCTATACAAAACAGTAAAAACAATAAATTTTGGAAACAACAAAATGAGATTGTATTTTTGTAAACCAAATAAAAAACCAAAAAAATTAAATGAAAACCAAATAGGCCTAAATTTTGTTGAGGTAATACAATAGTATCTTTTCTTGGGCAGTTGGGCCTAGATTTTTGTTTCGTTAAAAATAGACTTTATGTAGTCTTGTAGCATCTTTTCTCATGTCCCCTTTTTATTTTCTTTTTCTTCTTACCTATCATATTTTTCATTTTATGTTTCATCCATTTTTCTTTTCTTTTTACCTTTCTTCCATGTGATTATATCATCTTTGTTTATTTAACTTATGGCTATGAATAAGTGAACTTTTATCCCATTATCACATTTCTCATTGGTGGCCTCATGAGGAAATAAGATACTCCATCTGTCTCATATTAAGTGTCTTTTTTTGAATTTTTCTTTGTCTTAAATTATCTGTCACTTTAGAATCCAATACAACATTTATTATTACTTTTCAACAATACTCTTACTTTAGAATATCAATAACCGTGCATTTGATTCAATCAAGAAAAGTGTAAGGGTATTTTAGTCCTACCACATATTTTTACCATAAAAGTTAGCATAACCAATCATTTTCTTAATACCCGCACATAACCTTAAACGACACTTAATATGAGACGGAGGGAGTATATGATAAGCTTATCATATCATATAGGTTAAATTGCACTTTTGGTCTTTTATCTTTGACCAAAGTTTTCTTTTAGTCCTTTATCTTCCTTTTTTCTCGTTTTGATCCTTTATCTTTCATTTCTGTGTCAATTTGGTCATTATCTTTTTTTTCTCAATTTGGTCATTTATCTTTCATATATGTTTCAATTTGGTCCTTTCAAACAAAAGTACAGAAAAATGAAGAACACTATGAATGTCTTCAAACACACCAAGGTTCCTTCGATTTCATGTTTCTTGAATAACTCATGCAATACACGATAAAATTGAATGAAACTAGACTCTAACGTGAATAAAATTTCGCAAGGAATTCAATGGAACCAAAATTAAGCTCAGAAAAGTTCTTGTGCGCAAAGTTGCTTGTGCGCAAAGTTACTTCTTAATCCGAAATCTTGGATTTGAAGTTGAAAAAACCTTCAATCTCAACGAAGGTGATTTTGCTATAGAGAACAAAACTGAACGATTCTTGAGCCTAAAATGCTTGAAATTCAATAATGAATCAGAATATGGCAAGTACTTCAGTGTTGGTTGAGCCTACAGAATGTGATATATAATTAAGTTAATCATATCACCTATTTATTTTATCTTTTTAGTTAAAATATTATCCTAAATATGATCAGTTGAGTTAGAAACCAACAAGATATGATAAGAAAGGACCAAAGAACAGATTGTCAAATAAGATTCAGACATTGCTTTCTGCCTGGCACCACGCCCAAAGCCCCAAAATCTGAAAATAGAGTGAATAAGCCCGGTGGTAGCGGCAATTGCACCCTACCCAACAGAAGACCGCATACCAAACATTTTGTGCGAGGGGACACCTCAAGAACAGATGCAAGGTAGACTCCAAGGGATCCCCACAGATTGCACAAAAAACGAGAGATTTGTCCAAAATTCCCTTGAGACGATGGAGGTTTCCCTGGGTGTGGGATGCGATCCAATAGCAGCTTCCACCGGTGACACTGAAATCCAGTAATTTTTTTACAGCAATTGTAAAATTACATGCCTTTTGCGCTAACATTTGAACAATATTGTGCTTTGGGGTTTCTGAGTTTGTGCCGACACATATGAAAGGAAAGATTCTCAAGCACACCATTGAATTCCCTGTCATCAACAAAAAAAAATGAATATTGAATACAAAGAGGTAGTGACACAGTGAAATCAGGCAAAATAAGATAGTGAAATCAGACAGAAGGAATAAAAATACCGAAAATCGAGCTAATTATATACCAGTTTAATTCAGTTTTAAAAACCCTGAAAATCAACTATGGAAAACCTAATGAGAATTGAAGGATGAACGAAAGAAGGAAAAATCAATTGTAGAAAAAACAATATATGGGAACCTTATCATAAAAATAGAAGTATAGAAGAGGAAGCTTTTAGATAACAAACATACCTGAGAGAGGAAAGTTCAAATATCATGATGGCTCCTGGATCTCTTGGAAGTGGGATTTGTCTTATAATATACTTTTTGCAATACAAAATTAAGGGTCTATGCAAGGTGTATACAAGGTGTATAAGAGAAGCTACATAAAAAATAGCATTCATTGTGAAATTTGTCTTGAGATGACATGCGTCAAAAAATTTAATAAGATTATTTAGAATTGTGAATAGTATAGATAAGTACCATAAAATTAAGTGGCATAAATAACCTCTATACATTATTATAATCTTATAGTCACATATATATTTCCCCTTTTGAGCAGTTTGTTAATTTCACTGAGATTATCTCCAAAAACACAAGCTCCACTGAGAAAGAAGCAGCATTTGCTCTAGGTGCTCTCCTGGAAATCCCCTTCCAATACAAAGCATGCCTTGAATTTGGAATACTTAATAGGATCTTTATACATTAGCTTTACTTTAATTATGTAGAGCATTTATTGATTTGACTAAAAGTAATTACTTGTATTAATAGGTTATGTGCGCGCCCACACACACAGATATCATTATCATAAGTATATTAAATCAAGAGTTTGTCCACATAAGCACATATAATACCAATCAAAAAATGTCATGCGCATTTCTGAATAAATATGTGGCATCCACATCATCCAATGGTTCAATCTGAACGGTTCCCGGTGAAAGTTAAGTATGACTCACAATCTAGACGGCTCACACTTCACAAAATTAAGGCTCCCATAATAGGCAACAAATTCCTATAATAAAATTACAATCGAAATTATCTATCTTGGCAATTATTTCCATGACTGAGCAAATTGAATGTCCATAATTAGAGGGAATTAATACATACAAAATTCCACGACAAATAAGTCAAACTTTATAATATCTCTATATTCAATCTTTAACCGTACAACTAGATGTCCACGTCACATAATCAGAATAATTATGTCATCAGCCACGTTAAATCCACCTAAACGAACAGCGGCCACATATGTGTCACATCATGCGCTTGCACTTCCACATAGTTTCTGTCCAACAACACCTCACATCTAAGCCATTCGATCGTGCGGTCCACATTTATTTACGGAATTGTGTTATCCTGATTAACAGATGCGATTAATGGTATGCAATGGAATAAATAATCCACAACTATCATTCATTTAGATTTCGCCTGGAATCATTTATCGCATAGGGGACAAGAAAACACAAGGGTTAATTAATTATCATTCAATTTTTCAATTAATCACAATCAATTGTAATAATTTTTTTTCGTTGCAATTGTTATCATAAGTTACGAATTTACATTGTGCACAGGACCTTACTGAAATGTGTCTGAATCATCCTTACGAGCAACATCATTTTTTCAAAAAAAATTCCGCAGGGTCTTCACCGTTCTTATCTTTTTCCTAATTTTTTCTTAAAATAATTTTTCCATTTTTTCGCAGATCTCAACTGATTCTTTAAATAATTTTTTCTTATATTTTAGCAGGTCTCAAATATGGATCTTCCCAGTTCTTACTTTTATGATTTCTTGCAGCACTACGACTATGTCAACATTGCTTAATTATTTGAAGACTGGTGTCCAACCCGAGGTAATTTACATTCACATACAAATTATTCTCGGCTGAAACTCCTTTTTTTAAACCAATTAGTGATATTTTTTTGAAGCGTTACCTAGATGACTTTTTTTTTTTTTTAGATAAGCAAGATATATATTGAAACCGAGCACAAATCGTGCCCACGAATTACAATGGTAAGGGGAGGGCCTCCTCAAAACCTCCCAGAGCCAAAACCCCCTTGGGAAAAAGACCCTGGTAGGAAAAAGAGTACTTCACACAAAGATGTGCAACAATGGGACAAAACTGTCCTAACTCATTGCTTCTCCCCTTTCTAAAACATTGACAACATTATTATTAAAACCATACATTGAGTTACAACATAGATAAACACCCTACCGGGCAATTAAACCACTCTGCCCAGGACGCCTTACATTTCCTCCCCCTCCTTGCCTTGAACCAACTCCAAGCCAGTACCTTAGCCCCCAACACTATGTTTGTAACAGAAGCAACCTCGCCATTGAATATTATCTTATTTCGTGCCATCCAAATGCTCCAAATTACCGCCATCCAAATGAGGTGTTTAACCCCTTTTTGCCTTTTACCTTTTATCACCCTCCCAAATTCCACAAAGTGAGAAACTATGTCAACTGCATCATCAACCGAAGACTCCATCCAAGTGAGAATTTTTTTCGAAATGCGCTTTGCCACCCCGCAAGAGACAAACAAATGATCCACCGTTTCCTCTTCCCTAAAACACAAAGCTTGGTGAGCTCAAGGTTAGACTGAATAATTCCCCTTCTGTGCAACGCAACTCTAGTGGCTATCCGCTGCAATAAAACCCTCCAAGCGAATACTTGTATTTTAGACGGAACGTCACATTTCCATATTTTCCTGCATGCAGAAATTGTATCGGGCTGCTGCAAATTACTCCTACCTGCAAAAAAATTCAACAGGGAATCATAGCATTTCCTCACCGAGAACCCTCCGAAAGCGTCCGGTACCCAGGACCATCTATCCGCGCTCCGGGACAACACAACAGGCAGCAGCAACTGCTGCAACTGTTGCAGTTCTGCAGCAATTACTACTGCAGCCGATCGGTCTGCAGGAAAGTGCAGCAGGCCGTCGGATTGGAGCATCCTCCAACTCCACCCGCCGTTCTCCCATCCGCCAAATTTGTCAATTGTTTCCTCCTTGGACCTGCAAGCATTATATAAGGCTGGAAATAAATCCTCCAAAGTGTCCCTCCCTAGCCAATCATCATTCCAGAACCTCGCCAAATTACCGTTTCCCACTTTAATTTTTACTATTTGATGAAACCACCCTTCTTGTAAATTACTATCCGATCCTAACAAGCATAAATCCCTCCACCAAATTGACTTCCTCTCCCACCCTCTTCTATTCTCAGTCATATCGGGCCACCTCCCCCTCCACCCATACTTCTCTTTTACAACTTCCTTCCATATTGCATAACTGTCTTCACCCAGTAATCTCCATCTCCATTTAGTTAGTAATGCTATATTAAACAATTCCAAGTTCTTTATGCCCAAGCCCCCGTTGTCTTTGGGTAAGCAAAACATTTCCCACTTCACCGGAGCGACTTCCTATTCTCTTCATCCCCCCCATAAGAATCTTCTCTGAAGCTTTGTGATTTCCATAATAACATTTTTGGGAGCTTTATAAAGGAGAATAGATATAAAGGAGGGATGCTAGTACCAGGAGTTTATGAGCGTAACTCTACCCCCTATGGATAATTGCCTACTCTTCCAGTTGTTCAGTCTTGCTCTCAGAGAGTCTATGATTGGTTGCCAAGTGCATAATCTACGTGGGTTTGCACCAACCGGCACCCCCAAAAATTTGAAAGGCAATGCCCCCTCTTTGCAAGCCAGAAATTGAGAAAAGCCCTCCATCATTCTTTCATCTATATTCAGCCCGAAGACGCTACTTTTCGCAAAGTTCACCCTTAGCCCCGAGACCAATTCGAAACTTCTCAAAATCGCCTTCCAGCACCGAATGCTCTTATCCCCCCGTCACAAAAAAAGATGGTATCGTCGGCAAATTGCAAAAATTCCACCGTGATGACTATTTTGCCAAGATCAGTTTAAGTCAGATGACTATTTTACTAACCTTCGTGATTTGAAAAGTCCAATCAGTAATATGTTCACTAAGTTGCAAAAATCGGTTCTTTTACATAAATCAGTTCTTTTACTTGGAATATTAACATGAATGAGTCAAAAAGTAGATAAATTTTGAAACGATATTTCGGTTATGTGGACAATGGCAATAAAAGATGATGCCAAGACAGATGCCTATTTTTCCCACATTCATGATTTTTTATGTCCACTCAGTAATATGTTCACTAAGTTGCAAATGTATTGATCTCAACATCATGTTTTTTTAAGTCCAATCGTTAATATTTTAAGTGGACATTTACGTTTGTTTGGGAAGATTGTTGGATGGTTTTTTTTTTTACCCCCACCCCATCTCCATAAACCCCCACCCACACTGAAAATCCCAAAATGCCCTTCTGAAAACGTATTTTTTTTTAAAATTTTTGACCAGTCGTATATACATCTGGGGGGTGTATATACGACCCTTACATTTGGGCATCGTATATACACCCCCCAAGGCGTATATACGATTGGAAAACCCCCACCTTAATCGTATATACGCCTTGGGAGGTGTATATACGATGGAGCAAATAGGTCGTATATATACCCCCTCGGTATATATCGACCCCATTGTATATTTTTAAATTTTTAAGTCAAATAAAAATTATATAAGTCACGAAAATAGGTTTTGTGTGTAGTTCGTTAAAATGTGACGATGTTATACGTCGAACGTATAATTTAGGCTAAAAAATCGGTTGTCGGGCAACATACTCCGATCGTAATGAAACCACATCTATTAAATCCGATAAAAATCAAGAATCAAGACTCCCGTAGAAAGGACTTCTTACTGGACTAAGGCCTCAAAATCCCAAATTCCATCGTTTACTATTTTTTACGATTTTTTTTAATTTTTCATAGTCTCCAAAAAATCTGAAAAAATTTGTATAGCCTTATTTTGGTTTTGTTAGATTTTTAGTGGTATTTTTATAATTTTTTGGAGTAGTTTTGACTATTTAACGAATTTTTAGTAGTCTTTTAGTAATAAAAATTAAAACAAATTATTAAAAAAAATAAAAAGTGCATCGTATATACCCATTTGAGTACGTATATACGATTGGACAAAAAATAGCCAACGTATATACATACTCAAGGGGTATATACGATTTATTTATTTTTTTTAAAAAAAAATTAAGTTTCAAAGGGCATTTTGGGGTTTTTGTTATTGGGTGGGGGTGGGAGGGGATGGGGTGGGGGTCCAAAAAAAAAAACCCTTGTTGGATGGGTCACGGTGGGGGATGGGTTCTGCGTAGAAGAAAATGGGTTTTAGGCTTTTGTTTTTTAATTGATTAATATTAACCGTTTATGTACCCAACGGTGTGTATATTAGCGACTGGAGTGACTGAAGGGAGTAGCAACTGGAGTGGATCGCGATCCGTTTGTTTGCACCTTTGATTTCATCGGGTCCTTTGCTGCCAAGAAGCACCTTACAAAAAAAATAGACTGAAATTGATAATTGCGCACAATGTCATTAACCTTCAATTTCGACGTGCAGTTATCGCTTCAGCGCACCATCGTTTGGGGAGTACGTTAATCAGCTGAACCAGTTCATTTCCTCCGGACATACAAACAATCTTGTGCTTGCAGTTTTGTATTGTAAGATGGACACTTGGCATGGTATATCTACTTGAAATTTTGTTCAACCGATCTATATGGTATATACACAATTTTTATAATTCTTCGATTAAAATCACCTAATTTATACTTTTCTTTCTATACAGGTGGTATATCAATGCAGACAACCATGTCCGCTACAAAACTACTAATCAATCCAGTGATACCAGAAGCAGCTGCTTTGGGGGAGACATAAATTGTTTTCATAATTGTATATAGACGATTTGGAAGAAAACCTATGATAATGGTGTTTAATTTTAATGTCCATATAAATATTGTACCTATATAGTTCAGAGTGTCCGTGTATATGCATGTTATAGTTTATACAGATACATGTTGGAATATGATAAGGGACAGTCAATCTGACATGTTGGAATATATTTACCTAAGCCGGTGTTCACATATGGATATTTGTATGTTGCTTTTTCACGTGTGAAGTCAAGAAAGGGTTTGAAGCTGCTACTTTTGGATGAGGACAAAAATCTATTGCGATCCACTAAGACTGTGGTGTACCGGGAAGTGTTCGACAATGTGTAGGTTTTAATAGCTTTTTCTTTTAATCGATTACTTATACAAATGATTCCAATTTTTGTTCCATACTTTTTGAAGTGAAGTGTTACAATGTTCGACAAATCTTTTTTAGTCCAAAATTTAAAAATCACATTTTAAGTTAAATGAATATGTTTAATGGGGCGATTTTAGGGCCCAGCTAGCCGGCACGCGCGCGGGCTCAACTTCAACTTTGTTTGTAAAGCCCCCAACCCAATAGCTGATTTTGGTAATATATTTTGACAATGCGAGAATGTGGCCTGTGTTACAGTCT
The DNA here is from genome assembly GCA_020916435.1 of Oxytropis ochrocephala. Classification (NCBI taxonomy): domain Eukaryota; kingdom Viridiplantae; phylum Streptophyta; class Magnoliopsida; order Fabales; family Fabaceae; genus Oxytropis; species Oxytropis ochrocephala. The sequence goes on along the minus strand of CM037093.1, from coordinate 89,964,929 downwards.
TGGCATGGGCTTTTTTGATTTTTGTCGACTTTGTTTATTTTTTAAAATGTCCATATTTACGACACCAAACATTTTACATTCTCTAACCAACATGACACCACCAATCTGAATCCTAATATATATATATATATATATATATATATATATTATATATATATATATATATATATATATATATATATATATATATATATATATATATATATATCACGCATTAATAATTCTCTTTTACTCAATATATATAGCTAGGTAATATATAACTATATATATATATATATATATATATATATATATATATATATATATATATATATATATGTGGTATTTTTATATTTTTGAATTATAACTTTTATTGAGATGTTTAATATCATCATATCTCTTATATTAGAACTAGAAATTGTAAATATCTAGTTGATAATTTTCGAAAAAATATCTCAACATTTAGAATCATAATCAAAAAAAAATTAAAACTACATTTTTCAACATCGGTTGAGTCTCTTATAAATCAAAATTATATTCTTAGTCATTTAATTTATATTTACGATTTTAATAATGTGTCAACTTTTTGAGTTTCAAGCTCTTTGAACTTTTTGGTCAAGATCCGCCACTTGAGTATTCATATCAATTGATTTTAATTTCAGAAAAAAGTATGCCCCAAATTATGATTCCTTTCAATTTTTGTATAATAATGAAAATTACTATAATGTGTAACGCAAGCTATTGAATTTTCAATTTGATTTTATAAGTATGGATTATAATTATAATTACTATATGGCAATTAAAATTAGTAACGTTTTATACACCACATTAAAATAGCATACAGAACAGATGCATGCATGTTATTATAATATAACTATAATTATAATATTATAAAATTAGTTGCCATGATCTCACATTAAAGAAATTATTTAATTAAATAACTTATATATATGCACTCAATAACGAAAATCAACATTGAAAAATGATATTGATTGGCAGTTGTAACATTCTAGATATAAATTACAAAAATAAAATAAAATAAAATTAGTTATTGCAAATTCTGTTTTGTTGACCAGAAATTGTAGCAGAATAAAATGTCTTTACACGGTAAATATTGATATTCAAATTTCAAAATTAACATTAATTCAATGACATTTAAGGATTTCCAATTTCATACTACAAATATGGAAGTTTTCGGTACAAAAAATTATGAGAAATTTGTTTCTGTTAAAAAAAATATATAGGAAATCATTCGTTCCGATTTTCATGCATCCAAATATTCATCAACTGCTTTGAATTTTCAGTAATATACCACGACGTGAAGAATATGATCCATAAGTTGTTTCCATTGTTGATTTTCGAGTAGGAACAATGGCTGAACTTTCGCAAATTCGATTGAGAGTGAGATCGTAGAGGTTGGGAACAATGAGAAGAAGAAGAGGAAAGTAGGTAATAGTCGTTGCTTGAAGAGTGTTTAGGTTTGGTAAGTTGAGTTCACCTTACACCTAAAAGACTGAAATAACCCTTAATTTGGTTAAAATAACGAAAACATGCTCTGTTTGGAAATATACCTATTTTCTTTTTTTTTTTGGCTGCAAATTATGGTTTATAATTTAAGTATTTAAAAATCACTTTTTTCTATAAACTATTTAATAAACTTTATTTTGGTAAAAAATCTAAATGTTTTTAATAGATAATTACTTTAAAGAGTTACTAAAAAAAATCAATATGAGAGATATAATAATATTATAAATATGACTGTGAATCATTTCTCAAATAACACTTTTGTTATTCCTAATAGTAAACAATAGTAATTGTAATCACAACTGCGTTAGGACAATATAGGTATAGAATATGGCCTTCACATTGCTAAATAATTACATAAATATATATAAATTTAAATTTATTTTTTCATTGAAATAATTTTTTTCAGTATTTAATATTTATCTAAATATATTTTAGTCAATTTATTACTAAGATATAATTTTTATTTCTTTTACAAAAAATTTATAAAATAAAATTCAAATGATATGTATACTCGTGCTGGCACGGGTGATACATACTAGTGTGTGTGTGTGTGTGTGTGTGTGTGTGTGTGTGTGTGTGTGTGTGTGTGTATATATATATATATATATATATATATATATATATATATATATATATATATATATATATATATATATATATATAATGTGGAGGTTCTAAGAGCATCCACAATGGAGTACTCTCCATTTGAGTACTTAAATGGACCCCACATATACACATCACTCTTTTATATATTTTTAATACTAATATCTAATGAGCACTCAATCCCCCCAATGCAGTATATATCTTCAAAAAATTTCCTAAATGGGTCCCACAAGTAATTACCCATCGTTATTTTATCAACAAATTACTCACAAATTTTTAAATAGAACCTACTCAAACTAGGAAAGAGAAAGTGCTAGTATAAGCACTCTTCTCTATAAACAACACAATTTTTTTATCCACAATAGTATTCCTTATTAAGAATGATCCTTAATAAGGAAAAAAGCCACAAGAAATCCCCATTGGGGATGCTGTAAGACCTTTTGTAAAATTTGAATTCATCGGCAGTTATATGTATGAGTATTACTAGTATGTAGACCCGTGCCAGCACGAGAATACATTTTATGTGAACATAGCGTCATTGATTGGTTAATTGTGTCGTTAACAAATTTTTGGTTGCCGTCTTTAGTCGTTTCATGTGATGCACACGCGTTTTTCGAAAAAATGGCGTCTTTACTCCCACTTTAGAATATAAAAGGGTAATGAAATTCGTGTGGTTTAAAAAGTTGCTAATTGTATATACATTCAGAATTATTATAGACAACTTAAAACATACAAATGACAATCTGTGTTGTCCAAAGGTCAAATTTTATACTTTGTCAACAAATATAAAGGGGACAATATTGAAATAAAACTGAAATATAGTTTACTTATACCTAAGTCATTAGAAAATTAGGAGGGCCAATATTGGACAAAAACACAGACAGGGATCAAATCTCCCTATTTTGTGAAATAGTGGGAAATAGGTTATATAGTAGACTATTGTATTTTCACGACGAAGATGATATAAATAATTCATGTAAATAATATGTCATTTTATTTATGTTAAACATTCGAATAATAGACGTTGCACTAAAAGGGTTGAACGGCAAACGAATGGGCGATGGTGTTGGCGGTCATGTGTAGTTCTTTGTGGTTGATCGAAGGTTGGACCGAAATATTGGATTGAGATTGAGTTTATGTAATTCAAAATTAGTTACGTTTAATGGGTTCCAGAAATATTGGATTGAGATTTGAAACAAACATATTGGAATGAGTTTTTGTTATTCAAATTTAATTAAGTTTGCGTGGTTCCAAAAATATTGGATAGAGTATTAGAATAGAATATAGAATTGAGTTTATGAGATTCTAAGAATATTTGATTGAGATTTTTTTAATTTATATATATGTGTGTGTGTGCCATATATATATATATATATATATATATATATATATATATATATATATATATCTTTTTGGTCATAGGATAACGGATGATATTTACACATTTTAAGAAAATTGTATGGATGTTAAGTAAACACTATAGCTAGTTCGGCAACATATAACCATAATTAATACAACCAAGAGAATAACCTAAGCTTTCGGATGATGTTCATTAAATTGCTAGATATGTATACACCTAAACATTACAAATACTTCACTATACACTACGTTCTTAGTGCAATGCATCAAATTCTTATCCTCGTACATGATTAACAATTTTAGTCCTTTTCTTGCCTTAACACGTGAAAGGGAAACATATAACTGACCATGTGTGAACACTGGCTTAGGTAGATAAATTCCAACGTGAGATAGTGATCATTGCCCTTGACTTTTGTTGATCGTCATCGCAAAACACACAGTTATAGGAAACTGTCAGAGTCTGAACTTAAATGGGAGTCCAGCGTCGCTTGGAATTAAATTCATCCGAGGAATGAATATATTGTCGCCTTTGTTATTTCCTGTTATGACAGTAGCTGTGATGATATTCTTGCCCAAATGGTCCACCATCAATCTCGCACCATTGCATAGCCCTGCTGATTGGTCGATGTTTCTCATCAGCATAATTGGTACACCTACTTTCAATTTCAATTTATGATTGGGAATACCAAAACACTTTACATCATTCAGGAATTCTGTGGTGAACCATTCACTTTGAACTTCGATGTCTTCATCTTATTGACATATAGTATCTGAGCTTAGGTACTCCACAACCTCATCAGGAATTTGGTCCAAGATATAAGTGTTAACATGCTCAACAGACTCCAGTGTTGGAGCCAAAATAGCCCTTTCTTCAAAAAAGTGGTCTGCGTGCATGTTTGCCAATAGTTCAGGATATGTGAAGTCAATCAAAGCCTGAAGGGGATTGGGTGAATCCAGTATTAATAGATCTTTAGGAATCTCCACATCAGTCTCTCCGAACTCATTTGACTGCGCGGGGCCATCCCCAATCTTTAGCAACCAATCTGCAAAATCCTTTATCTCAACCCTCTCTGATTCTACGTTTGAACTACCAAGATGCATGTTGACAGTTAGATGAAGTACCTTACAACTTGACCATATTGATGATGAATTGATTGAAGCAGCGAGTACATCTGATCTAGTTCCTCTTCGTATGACTGGTAGAATTTGTCTAAAATCACCACCAAGAACAACTATCTTCCCACCAAAGGGGTTGTGTTTGTTGCGATGATCAACTGCTGACATTATATCCTTCAATGTGCGGTCTAATGCCTCGAAACAATTCCGGTGCAACATTGGAGCCTCATCCCAAATGATCAGTTTAGCTTGAATTAATAGCTGTGCCCTTGGACTACCTTGACTAATACTACATGTTGAGTTATCTCTAGGAACCAACGGGACCCCAAATGTTGAATGCGCAGTCTTACCTCTAGGGAGCAGTAGAGCTGCAATACCACTGGATGCAGTGTTCAATACGATATACCCCATAGAACGAAAAAAAGCCGATAGAGTATTCCACTCGTATGTCTTGCCAGTGCCCCCATAGCCATTCAGAAAATAAAAACCACCCCTACCAGACAGAACTGACCGGGTTATCTCATCATATGCCTTCCTTTGATCACTATTTAGGTTACTGAGCAACACAATATTGATGCACGCCATTTCTTCCCTGTCATAGTTCAACTCATCAGCAACTAATTTGTTCTGGTAGTCAAATCCCTCAACAATTTCTGGGAATGGCATAAGAGTAGTCCGACAAAGACCGACTATTTAGATTGAGCAATTTTTCTAATGGCATAGGTCCAGTTATCGGAAAGAAATGGTTAAGCTTTGAAAAACGAAAGCATAGGATATTCCTCTTACTATGATTATTATATTTGACCACTAAGATGTTTCTATAAGTGTAGGTCTCAATTAAGGGAAGATGGTTGCATTAATAGTTACGATTAGGCCTGAACAACGGGTGATTTTGGGCTCAAAACCACCAATTCGACCAAAACCGCAATCCATAATCATAGGTCCAGTTATGCCCTTAGTTTCCCTCAGATTTTTCTACTTCCATAAGGCACATATTTTTCAATGCTTCATCTCTTATTTGGAAACCTGTGACATTGAAAAAAAAAAGAGATGATTAAGCAATGCATCTAACTGCCTGGTCGGGCACTGCTTAGCAATTCACATTGTAATTGATTTAAATTGCAGACACGCATAGTTCCCATCATAGCAACAAATATTTTAGTTAAATATAAGGTACTCGCCTGTTTTCTATACTAAAGTAGTTGATTTGAGTAGTAAATTGGTAACTACATTGTTTGCTCCACTACATGAGTGCAGCTAAAGTATGAAATCAAGTACTTAATTAATGGTAGGAATCTCTTAAAATAGAAAAATGGTCACAACTTGATTTAGCAAAACATATTATAGCCAACTGCAATTTAAAAAGCATCATAATTAAATTTATCAGATAAGTTTGCAATATATCACTGTGTAAAAATTCATATTATAGTTAATTCAAATCAGGTGAAGCATGTTATAGGTTACGATGCAAAAACATTTAAGTATGCAATTGGACAATGCTTGGCAAAGCATATGATGCTTAATTAAGTAAATAATATTATAGTTGCGTTATACATCCCCTATATATATATATATATATATATATATATATATATATATATATATATATATATATATATATATATATATATATAAGCATCGGTCAGCATACTGCAACCTAAAAATGCAGAGAAAAGGAAAAGAAAAGGAAATAAAGGAAGCTAGATGAAAAAATGCCTGTCCTTACTTACTCAGATTCCACTTTCAATTAAGATGAACTAAAGGAAAATAAACGAAAATGAAACAATTCAACAAAAACTATTATAAGGGAAGAAACAAATAAAGAAACAGCCATCGTGAATGAAACAAAAAAAGCCTGATATAAATATTACTCCAATTGCAGATGAATAACCATACAACATGAATAAATCAAAAAAAAGTCTGATAGATAAATGGTAAACTCGAGCTCTTGGTGGATAAAAGAAAAGAAACCTTATACATGAGAGCCACAATACCTTCCAACTGATGTTATAAAGGAAATTAAGTAATGCATGGCCAATTTTTCATCTCTATCTATATATCCTTTACATGTATAAGACAATTTCCAAGTCACTAAACTTGTAGTTTCTTAAATCCCGACCAATGGCAATCTGGATGAGTACTAAAGAAAGTTTTAAGTATGTGATTAAATAAAAGTAAAATTACTTTAAGTTGTTATCTACTTGTGCTTCTCTTTCCAGAGTAATTCTCTGCAAGAATAATTTCCCATCAACTCTTCTTTTTCCATTAGCAACAATATAACATCTGTACCATAATTAAAGAGGAACTCTGAATATGTGATATATAAATTATAAATGTGAATCACGCAGCTATAGGCAGAAATAACTTGACCTTTTGAATATGTTGTTATCTTTACTTGTGTCAGCAAAGCAACGTAATCTATAAACAAAGACAAATTCATATGTTGTTATCAACGATGTTCAAATATAAATTTACTAAACACTATTGTTCATGACTAGCAGAACACTGATGTGAAATTTTAGTCTAAGAAGACCACAACAAATTTAAAGAGAACTTCAACCATTCTAATATTCAATCATGATCAAAGAATGCCTAAACCATAAATATCCCAAGTGTCAAAGTAAGCCTTTAATATGTATTTTTCATCACATGTTGTCTTAAATATTTACTATTGTTAGAGATATGAATATTGTTGATGAATTATCTTGAATGAAAAGTTTACAATCTTCAACGCACTATTGAAAAAAATGATAGCAGATTAGTGTGAAAAAAGAACAAATAAAAGAATTGCTACATCTTTTAGAAAATGTATTACTACATCTTAAGTATTACTATATCTTTTCTTTTCTATCTAGATTTGACAAATCTAACTTCATTACAATTTTCCTTAGAGCATAAAACTTTCCCTATTTTATTTGATTGTCTTGAAGTTTCTGTTTATTTATTAGTATATTTCATTTTGAATTTGAGACCAATATTTTCGTTGAAATCACTACACCCACAACACTTTAAACACACTAAACAAACCAAATAATCAAAAAAATTATTTAAAAAAACAGGGTTTGATCAGCACACCCATCTCAATCTTAGGAAAATAAGAAATTAACCATAAGTTATAACCTTAGGAAGATTTGGAGCCAAAGCTCTCTCAACGTTGCTTTTTTCAGCTCTTTTCCCAAAGCCAACAAAAGAATCCTCCAACATCTACCCTATCAAAATAGAAAGTGTAAAAAATTAGTGAAAACCTAAGAAATAGAGAGAAGAAACATAAATTGAACTTAGAAATAAGGAAATGATGAAGTATAATTGAACCTGCAGATGCAATGCACGTCTTCTGTTTCTCAAAAAACTACCACCATCACCACATATATGATTCTTTGCTGACCAAAAAAAAAAAGCAGAGGTAAGAAGTCAAGAATGAGAATAGTTTTTCTTGAAAATAAATAAATAGGGAAAACAAAATAAAAATTGAGAATTAGATGCATAAATCTTACATCAAGTTAGAGGAAACCACAAAATCTAAGAACACCAAAACAAATTCAGGAGACGAAGTTAAATATAATTACACAAAAACCTAAGAACTTCAACAACTATTAACACACAACAACATTTCAACACGAAATCATATGAGAAGAAAACGATTGAGATGGTTGAAAGTTACCTCCAGTGACATGGTCCAAACCTACAAACACCAAAAGAAGAGCAAAATCAGAAGAAGGTTAGGGTTTGAACGCATTCAATTTGACGGGTCTAGGGTTTGGATCGATTTCAGCAAAAAAAGTTGTGCAAAAATCGGGAAAAAAAAAACCTAGCGAAATACCCGGTGTAGCAAAAATTGTGCTTTCTTAGGAAGACTTTATAGGAATAGAAGCATGAAATAACACATACAAACTATCATTAGACAAATCAAGTAGAATGGCGTGCTAAAAATTGCAAAGTAACCATGAAGTAATAATCACAAAAAACATAAAACTGAGATGAGATACCCACGTTGCTCAGCTTGCTTTTTCTAATCGCAAGTTTTGATCGTTGAAGCCAAAAGTGTTTGCACGTAATAAGCCAAACACTCAGTGAGAATGAAGATAAATGAGTGTTAATTTCTCTTTAATTTCGGATATCAGAATATTAATTGTTTTGATATTGAACGGTTTCAGCTAAATCATATCAATTGGATCAGTTTTAGTCAATATCATATGGTTGTAAAAAATTGGTAACGACTCATGATATTTAATGCTAATTAAGGGCTGTGTTATCTTGTCTAATGTTAATTACACAACAACAACGGAAATCCAAAGGGTTGTAAGCCGTTGATTGGTTCGACCATCGGACACCGTTGATAGCGCTGCTCAAAAAAACGATCCAACAGCCGTGATTTTTTCCGTGCTTGCGTGGCTTTTTTTAGTGCCTGCGTGGCTTTATAGCGAGGTGACGTGGCTTCAATTTAAAGATAAAGATATCCTAGCATATATAAAGTAATCATATCATCTCCTTATATCAACACATATATAATAATCATACACACATGATTGCAAGAAAGACATAGTTATGACAAAATTCTTTCTCTTTCTAGTGGAAATTCTCAATTATTTAATATATTCACCATCTAATTGTTTTCTTCTCTTTAGAGGTCGTTCAACAACAATAAGATGAGAAAGGCATAGTTATGACCAATTTCATATTTACAATCAGAAATCCTAAAGAGAAATTAAATTGAAGTAGAGATGAAGAGAGAAAAGGGATGTTGAATAGCATATAGTAAGAAGTAGCAAGTAACTATAAAAGAACAACCGTCCTTACCAAAAAAAAAGATTGTCTTTGTTTTTCAGTAAGGAACCAATGACTCATGTTAATTTCCTAGTATTATAGATATGGAACTGCGTTATATCATAAAACAAACATCTTAAACATACGATTTATTTGGGTAAACATCTTATACATATTTTATGTACTTGAATCCCAAACACTTATATTCCAAAATCTTCAACAGACAATCATTTTGCATAACTGAAACAACTACTTTTCTAACCTTCTATGGAAATAAAATTTAAGGAGTTCTCACCTATTGTGTAACTTCCCCCGTGATAGTCTTTTTTTGCTTTTCTAACCTCCCCGTGCAACAAAATTGATGCTTTCACTTTGTGTCTCATGTTGAAAGCTAAAACCAAGAAAAAGAAGAGAAGTCACATAAATGAGAAGTGACATTGGTCATGAAGGAAGGAAACAATAAGAAAGAACAGAAAGAAGGAAAACTAAAGAAAGGAAAATAAATCAACTACTTCATGAGAATTTAACAATGAGAATTTAACTACTATGGAATTAATATAATGTTCCAATGCTCCAAAAGATATGCAGAACAAAAAAGGCATACATGCTAAAAACAACTACTTCGAAGCCATAAAAATGCTTTGCCAGAGAATGCTGAAATTAGACAACTGTAAGTGTTAAATTCTGAATTCTACTAATGAAATTCTTGATCAAGTTCTGATCAAGTGAACCATAATGACCAAATGAACCATAATGAAATTTGTGATCAAATGGTGCCCTACAAATTAGATGATCAAGTTCTTCTGCAGATAGTTTTATTTTGAATTTTACTAATAAAATTCCTAGTCTTTCAAAAAGACAACTGATACATGCTAAAAACAACTACTTCTCGAACTTAGGATTCAACAACAATCTCCAATTTTGTTCACCTGGTTTCAAACTAAAAAAGATTTTAAAGCTAAAAATTCATAGTTTCATATTAAGCAGGCAACAACGCTAAGAATGTTCAGCTGCAATTTCACTTAAAATCGCTAAAATCAATAAAATTCCCAAAATCAGTAAAATCGCAAAATCATTCGACAAAGAAAAATACTACCAAACCGAACAACACAAAAAACGGAGAACACTGGAAACCTAAGTAGACAAATACAAATTATCATTGATGGAAGCAGATACAAAAAAAAAAGGAAAACTACAAATCCAAGATAACATCATAACAACTATTTAGAATCAAAATCAAAAGAATAGAGGAAGAATACGTAGGAGATATCTTGGACGAAATTTTTGTCACTGCTAAATGATAAAGAACAGAGAAAGATGGTGGGTTTAGGGTTTTTCGATTTGGAGGAGCGAACAAAGAGAATTTTAGTGTTTTCTGTTTATGGTTTTGAAATTTACGAGCGGAAAGAGAAAGGGAATGAGATGAGAACGAAGAGAGAGGGAGCGATGATCGATGGAGATTATCATTTAGGATTTTTCGGGTTTCGTTTCTGAATTTTGTGAATGGAAGAGAAGAGGATGAGATGAGACGCATGAGATGGACATTGGCTGAGAAATAACGCATAGGGATCTTTAAAGCTTAAGGATCAATTTCAGCCTTTGGATCGATTATCTCTCAATTGGACATCACTGACATTGGCTGAGAAATAATGGTTGTATTAAATGAGAATCAATAAGGTCATTACTGAATTATAATGGGCATAATAATTTTTATGAGAGAGAATACCAGCCGCAATTTTAGTGGTTTTAGGCCGTTGATCATCTGTATCTGACATCAACCGTTGGATCGAAATATCAGTTAGAAAGCTGCTATTTTTTGTAATTAATCTGGACCGTTGGATGTACCTATGTGGCTTTCACAACAATTTCTCACTCGTCGGATAAGCCATGTCATTATTTAAGTGATGGCGTGGCTTTTTAGTCTGATGACGTGGCTTTATTAGCCCGATGACGTGGCTTTTTGAGAGTTGAGGTGTCAACTCTCAATTAAATATAATAAAGATAACTCAGTGTTTTCATCAAGTCTTTTGGTGTTTTGGGTTCTGTTGCGTTGGTATATTCGTGTGGTTTTCGCAATTATAGTGCAAGTATACACATCGTACAAGTAATAGAGTGGTTTTAAGTAAGAGATCGTTCCCACGAGGATTGGTATACTTTTCAAAGTTCAAGTTTCAAAACACAAGAGAATCAAGTAACAAATCGGCAATAAGAGTTGGTTTTAAAGCTAAAGATGTAAATAAAACAAGTAAGCAAATGTTGGTTGTGATTATGGATGAGAGATGAGTTGAGTTGTTGCATGCAGAATAAATCCTTTCTAGTCAGACGTTATAACGTTTACACGTTATTAAGTACAAATGTTATTTTGTATAGGCGTGGCCACGTTTGAGCATTTGTTGCAAAAAAGAGTGTGTGTTTTTCAAAGACAAAAGCGTCGAGTTTCAAGTATAAGAGGTCCTATGTCTAGGTTCTAAATAGGCCCACTCTTGTATTTTAAGCACCCACAACAATGTTCTATGAACTATTATCCATTCTATGTCTAGACTTAGATAAAAATACCTAAATGTCTTTAGTACATTGTTCGTTCATATAAATCTTTGATTTCTTTTCATAGACCATGTCTGTACCTATGAATCTACCTATTTTAAGAGGCCAACCTCAAAACAAGTTTGGAAATATTATTACACAAAGATTTAAAAATGCAGCGTCAATACTTCATAACATTAACTAGAAATTCATTATAAGCAAAACAACAACTCAACTACAAAGTGTTTAGCTCATGCTGAGCATCCTTACAGAATGATGAGGATTTAGAATCCAAATACCATACATAACTGAAAAGAAACTAAGTGCAAAAGATACACCTAAGTAGCTCTTGGCATATGTCTGCTGTAGAGACGTTACAACGTCTGAGCCTCACAGCAGTGAGTTATGCAGAAAATAAAACAAGGTTCAAAAAGGTAAAAAAAAAAAGAAGTCTGTTTCCAGATCTTCTTTAATGCACTTTCTGAAGTGGATGAAGGTGGGTGATGAACTGGGTGAGTGTATGAAGGTGTATTCGTGTATGAGTGATGTCCTTTGAGAGAGTTTAGCCTTCATTAAATAGCCCCGCTTGCTCACGTGTTGCGCGCGTCACTTGCCCACCTACAGTGTCTGTTTCCTCTCTTTACGCTCGACAACATTTGGGGCGCACGATTTGTATCTGCGTGTCAGCTTATGGGGAATAGAAGATCTTCTGACTTTTTATATCTTTGACCATCATTACTAGCGCGCCAAAATGAAGATCTTTCACCCTTGCTCTGCTGCACTTCTATAGACGTGGTGAGGGACGTGGTAACGTTGAAGACTATTTCTGCACAAGCACAAGAAGCATCAAAAGCGCTCTCGAGGGCTGCTTAGTGCCTAAGCGCATGATTTATCTCTTTAACCCCTTATTTACTAAAAACTCGAGAAATTAACATAAAACTAATTAAATAAACTTTATATTGCTAGAGAACTTGCATGATTTATCCTTGAGTGATTATAAATAACTCATATAAATATGAGTTATCACACCCCAAACTTAAATCATTGCTTGTCCTCAAGCAATCAAGACAACACACAAATAACAACAAAAGCATGAAATCAACTACACTAGCAGGTTATGCTCTACTCAACCAACAGATCAAAAATTCATTCTCAAGGGCCTAATTTTTCACACACTCACGCACCAATGCATAATTAAATTCCAGATTCATTAAAGCTCAAAGTGAGTGTGTGATCTCTCTACGATTAATTCTTCCTCTAGCTAGTTTGAAACTACTTTAGCCTATGAAAGAGTGGTTTCCAAATGGTGACAGCAAAACATTTTTCAAAACAAAGATTAGGCTAACATTTTCACATAAGAAATGGGGGTTTATTTGAAGCATGACAAAGGGTCTTAATTGGGTGCTAGGACTGGGTTAGTGCAACTAATTTACTGACTCACACACGCAAAGACTGTAACCCCCTCATTACTGAGCAACTCTCTTTTATTTGCTCCATTTTGGAGTTCTTTTTTTTTTTTTTAACATTTACTTGGAGTGCTCAGCATTTGTTTTAGGGTATTACAGGGAACACAGAATACATGTCGATTTTCCACTTATTTGTAACAACACACTCTTTTTGGTCTTTTTGGGAATAGACGTTACAACGTTTATGGGTGAGACGTTGTAACGTCTGAACACTCAACACAACACACACGGCATACGTTATAACGTTACAGGTAGACGTTACAACGTTGCACTCACACTACACCTGCACTTAACCATCCTATAGTCTCGCTTTTGACCTTAGTACGACTTGATTCACCCCCAAACTTAGCTTCTACTGCTATTCTATGTTTTTAATCAAGTTTTATTCTCACCACAGTTTACCAAAGCTATCTTCAGCTCAAAATATTCCCTAGCTAGCTAGATTCTTTCTTAAGTCAGAGTTTGTGTAGGAGCAGCAATCAATTCTTTTCATCTAATCATGCATAGGCTACTCACACACACATATTTTCACTAACTTTAGCCCAAAGAGAAATTATTTTTCTTGCTTGTGAGGTAAGAACAAAAATTGCTTTTGCATTTGATTTAATGTACAAACATGAGCAGAACTAGAAACATTGAGATTCTCCCCCACACTCAAAGTTGAGCGGTGTCCCCCCTTTGCTCAAAGATAAACAAACATGAATTTTTTTTTTTTTTTTTTCATAGGGGGCCTTAATCAAACAGAACATTTAAACATAAATTACTAAAACTAAAACTAAAATTAAAACTTAAAAATAAAAACTACAACTACTGATGAAATTAATGGGGGACTTACTTGTTTTGCAAAGCACTGGACACAGCCTTCCGCTGCATGCGGTGGGGATTCTGGACCGACCTTCTCCTTTTTCTTTTTCCTCTCTTCTCCTTCTTCACTCTCACTCCTCCTTGCTCGGTTGTGGTGGTTGTTGTTGTTTCATCGAGTCTTTTCTTTTGAGCTTGCACCCACACTTGCACCAAAGAAGACTTGGAAGGCTGCAAGCAACCCTCTTTTGGCTTCCTCCCACATCTTCATTGCTAACTCAGCAGGGTTAAAATGCATTGGCTCATTGGGGTTCATCTGGGCTTTTTCCACCTCTGGCTCTTTAGACGTTGCCACGTCTGCTGATGATCCTCCAATTCCAGCAACTGTACCCTGGGCTTGCTTTAAAAGGTGCTCTGCTAGTTTCTGAGTGGCCTCTTCCATTGCTTGCTGCTTTACCTTTTCCAACGCAGCCTCACGTTCATTGGTAACTTGCATTTCTGCAAGTTTGGCTGCGGCCTCTTTTTCATCAGACGTTATGACGTCTGTAGGCAATTCTTCAGCAATAGCAGGAAGGGCTTCTGCAGAAACACTAGTGGCAACAAATGCTGCACTAGTAGCAGTAGCAGGTTTCCCTGCAGCACTTTGACCTTTCCTTTTTACTGGGAGCTTTTGTCTTAGTGTTGTGGGAGCTACAACTTCCTCTTTCTCTCCACTCGCTTGGGCTTGTTTTGACTCAGCAGCTAGCTCCTGTCTCTTCTTCCTTCCAAAAGGGTTATATGTGAGTGCACTTTTCACTCGTGTTTTCTTGGGTGGGGAAATGGGTTGGGAATCTGGGTTGCTCCCTGTGTTTGTTGCCTCAGACGTCGCCACGTCTGGTTCCTGCACTTTTTGGGGTGATGGTTGCTTTTGAGGTTCAGGTTGGGGTGGGGGTGGTTGTGGTATTGGCTGGTCTTGTGCTTTGGATTGTGGAGTCTTAGTGGTGTTTTGGTCATGGGTGGAGGGTTCTTGTGGTGAAAGTGGTGGTTGTGTGGCTTGTGGGGATGGTGGTTTGGGGCTAGCTGTTTTGGATTTTGTTTGGGTTGGCTCTTTGTTTGTTTGGTTTTCTGGGGAATCACTCACTGTCTTCTCACTAGAACTTCCTCTTTCCTCCTGACTTTCCTCTTCTTCCTCCTCACTGATTACCTCCATGCTCACCTTCCTTGATTCATCTGCATCAACATCAGAAATATCATCTAGGTCAGTAGAATTAAATTCCTCTTCACTACTTACCTTTTTCTGTTTCTTTGTTGGGCTCTTCCTTTTTGGTGGGCTTCTTGCTCGCTTGGCCCTCTCTTTCTTCACGGCTCTTCTTTGGATTGTTGATAAGGGAACATCATCATTATTTTCTTCCTGCATCCAGTCAGGCAACACAGGTTCTTCAATCACCTTCTTTCCTTTAGATACTTGGGCAAATACCTTCTTTTGCCACTCAAATTGCTCTTTGACAAACTTTGCCAGGGTGTTCTGCTTCTCCTCCAGACGTTGCAACGTCTGCGCATCAACAGAGCTTGAAGTTCCTGCAGATTTCACCCTAGGCTTGAATTTTGTTGAAAAGGGGCCTTGAGGCTGCTCCCTCAGTTCAGATGCTTCAATCTCTACCCCAGCCTCCATGCACAGATCAGTAATCATGCAAGGGAAATACAAGTACCCATCTTTCCTGTTCTTCCATTTGTTGAGCTCACGGTTGATCAACTTTCCAACCTCCACCTTGTCTCTTGACATGATTGCATCAATCACAATCAGTCTCTCTTTATCTACCCATGAGGTGTGAGAGGTAGGAATTAAGCAGTGCCTTATGAAATGGAACCAAGTGTTGGCTTCATCACATAGGTACCTCTTCATGATTTTGAACTCACTCCCGTGCTCACCACTTCTCTCCCAGACAGCACCTTCTACACAAATCCTGTCCTTGATAGCTTCCATTTCAGATAGGTCTTTTGCTTGGTCTCTACAGCCTTCCCATAATACCCTTGCCCAAAATAGTCATTGATCACTCTTACCCCAAACTTCACTTCCTCTCCTCGCACCTTTGACACAATGGAAGGCTCTCCTTCAGGTCTCTCAACGATCCCTTTGTAGAAATCGTGCACCAAAGTAGCAATGTACTCTTTTTCTCGCACAACGCAATTTTTGCCACCCAACGCCGCGACGGTTGCAAGGAAATCAGGATTGGGGCTTTCTTGACTAAAGCCCCTTTCTGGAAGTAGGGCTTTCTTTTTGGATGGATTGGGTGTTTCAGGGATAGGGGATGAGGATGAACTTAGGTCAGTATGCTTGCCTTTCCCAGAGGATTTGGTAGCAGATTGCTTCACTTTTGTCATGGTGATTTCGCAGAAATTGCTTGAAAGGGAATGGGGGATTTTTGGAAATTTTAGGTTTTCTGAGAAAGAGGGGAAAGATTGTGGTTTCAGAGAGAGAGAGAGATTAGTGAGAGGTTGCAGGTGGTGGGATAATGGTGAATGGTTAGATTTTTATGGGGAAGTGGTTATGGGGAGTTGAGAAATGGTAGAGTGGAGTAATGGAGAAAAGTAACCGTTGATTAGACGTGCTAGGGAAAGGAGATGACGTCGTGGTCAGTTACCACGTTCGTGCTGCAGAGGGAAATCATTTCTGACACGTCATCACTCACGCCTTTGACTTAATTTAAATCTGCCCTGACTACCTAGACGTGCCCACGTCTAGTATGCACCTGAGACGTTACGCCGTCTACCACCCTTTACTTTCTCCTCTCTTCAACATTTATTCCTGCAAAACAAAATTTAAAAAGACATAAAAATTGTTGGTTAATTAAAAATCATTGGGTTGCCTCCCAAGAGCGCTTGCTTTAAGAGTCTTGACCGGACTTTTGCCCTTTTAATTCAAGAATTGTTGAAGGACATTTGGGTCTTGTCCCTTTCCACATGCTCTCCATGATCTTTGTTTCACCCGTTGGCCATTAACTTTGAACATGGTGTTTGTCTCTTCATCAAATAAATCCACAAAGACCAGTGAGGATAGATTTTCATTAATTTGAAAGGTCGACCACCTTGACTTTAGCTTGCACGGGAACAACCTTAGCCTTGAATTGAATAGCAACACTGTTGTCCTTACATTAGTTCTCTCCTTTGAATTCTCGATCATGCCACTTCTTGGTCTTTTCCTTGTATATTGCTGAGTTTTCATAAGCATGGTGTCTGAACTCTTCTAGCTCATTTAATTGCAGTAACCTTGCTTCACCAGCTTTTGCATGATCCAAGTTTAATTGCTTCAATGCCCAATAAGCCTTATGTTGGAGCTCAATTGGTAGGTGACAAGCTTTACCATAGACTAGCTTGTAGGGCGACATGCCCAATGGTGTTTTGTATCTTTGTGCAGCTCTCAGGCCCAAAGTGCATCATCCAAGTGTAGTGACCATTCCTTTCTATTGGGACCAACCATTTTCTCCAGTATTCTTTTGATCTCTCTGTTGGATACCTGCAGCAGCCTTTGGTTTGGGGATGATAGGTGTAGCAATTACGTGTTTCACTCCATACTTAGTCAACGGGTTCTCAATTAGCTTGTTTGCGAAATGAGAGCCTTCATCGCGATTATGGCTCTTGGAGTACCAAACCTTGTGAATATATTCTTTTTAAGGAACTTCTTGATGATTTGGCTTCATTGTTGGGTAATGCCACGGCTTCAACCCACTTTGATACGTAATCCTGACTACGAATATATAGATTTCCATGAGACATAGGAAATGGTCCCATGAAATCCATTCCCCATACATCAAACAATTCAACTTCCAGAATGTTTGTGAGTGGCATCTCCTGCTTGCTTGATATATTACCTGTCCTCTGGAACTTATCACATCTCCTGACTAGCTCATGTGCATCTTTGAATAGTGTAGGCCAATAGTAGCCAGATTGTAGGACCTTTGCGCAATTTGCTCGGTACCTCCAAAATGTCCACCATAAGGTGCTGAATGACATTGTTGCAAAGACATGGAGTTGTTCTTCCTCAGCTAGACACCTTCTTAGTAACTGATATGGACACAATTTGTACAAGTATGGCTCATCCCAGAAGTATTGCTTTATAGTGTGGAAGAACCTCTTCTTTTGTTGATAGTTGAATCCTACAGGCACAATCTTGCTAACAAGGAAGTTAACTATGTCAGCATACCATGGTGCAATGGTATCGGCGTTATAACGTTTGTGAAAGTGTCATAGGCGTGGTAACGTCTTCAACTCACGAGGCTACTCACGACAATAGTCTCTCATCGGGAATTTTTCTTTTATCTCCTCTTCACCTGCACTGCGTCAACATTCTCAAGCCTAGAAAGATGATCAAAGAACTTGGTTCTCCACCCCTTTTTGTCACGTATTTCCAAGTCAAATTCTTGGAGGAGGAGAACCCATCTAATAAGCCTTGGCTTTGCATCTTTTTAGAAATTAAGTATTTAATGGTGAATGATCGGTAAAAACAATAACTTTTGCACCCACTAAGTAAGATCTAAACTTATCAAAAGCAAATACAATGACCAAAAGCTCTTTTTGATCCACAGTATAATTTAATTGGGCATCATCTAAGGTTTCTTGGCATAATAAATAGAATGAAAAATTTTTCTATACCTTTGCCCCAATACTGACTCCTACAAAGATAATCACTTGCATCACACATAAACTCAAATGGCTTAGACCAACTGGAGTGACTATTATCGAGCGATCACCAAGGCGATCTTGATTTGTTGAAAGCCTCATGACATTGTTCATCAAAGTTGAAGAGCGTTGTCACGCGTTGCAACAACAATGATACACGGGGGTTTTGAAATTTTTGAGAAATCCTTGATAAATCTTCTCAGAAACCCCGCATGTCCTAAGAAACTTCGACTCCTTTGATGTTTGTTGGTGGAGGTAGCTTGTCAATAACATCAATCTTTGTTTTGTCTACCTCTAACCCTTTCTTAGATATTACGTGCCCCAACACTATTCCTTCTTGTACCATGAAATGGCATTTTTCCCAATTGAGCACTAGGTTGGTTTCTTCACACCTTATCGAACTCTTTCCAAATTATCTAGGCATGCTTTATATGAATCTCCATAGACTGAGAAATCGTCCATAAAGACTTCCATGGAATTTTCAATAAAATCAGAAAATAAGGCCATCATGCACCTTTGAAATGTTGCAGGAGCATTGCACAGCCCAAATGGCATCCTTCTGAAAGCAAAGGTACCATAGGGACAAGTGAATGTTGTCTTTTCTTGATCTTCAGGTGCTATAGCTATCTGGTTGTAGCCTGAATAACCATCAAGGAAACACTAGAAATCATTGCCTGCAAGCCTGTCTAGCATTTGATCAATGAATGGAAGAGGGAAATGATCCTTCTTAGTTTCTTTGTTTAGCTTTCTATAATCCATGCATATCCTCCAGCCTGTTACTGTCCTTGTTGGAATTAGCTCATTTTTATCATTTGTTACCACAGTAACTCCACCTTTCTTTGGCACACACTGTACTGGACTTACCCAAGAGCTATCACTAATAGGGTAGATTATTCCTGCATCCAACCACTTGATAATCTCTTTCTTAACCACCTCCTTCATTATGGGGTTTAATCTCCTCTGCCCTTCAATGCTATTCTTGGCATTTTCCTCCAAGACAATTCTATGCATGCAGATTGTGGGACTGATACCTTTGATGTCTGCCATTTGCCAGCCAATTGCTTTTTTATGTCTCTTCAGGGTAGTAATGAGATCATTCTCTTGCTCTTGGGAGAGCTTAGCAGAAATGATCACTGGTAGGGAATCATTTTCCCCTAAAAAGACATACTTTAAATGCTCAGGTAATACATTTAATTCCAAGGTAGGTGGTTCTTTGATGGAAGGCACGTTCTTCTTAAGATTTGATTCCTCTTGCCCCAAAGATTCATACCTCTTTGTCCATGACTTTGGTGCGGGGGGGCTCGGACGTGGCCACGTCGCGCATGAGACGTTACAACGTCTAGAGGAACCACTTCTTCTGCTAACAACTCTTGTATTTCATTATTGCCCAGAATCTTCTCCAAATGATCATTATCCTTGTTGAACTGCCTTTGAACCATATGATCAATGGCAACTACATACGAGCATTCCTCTGTGTTTGGATCTGGATATTTGAGCGCATTGAGTACGTTGAATTTGACTTCTTGGTCATTGACTCTCATAATTAATTCTCCTTTCTGCACATCAATGATTGTCCTTCCAGTAGCTAAGAATGGTCTCCCCAGAATGATAGGAACTTCTTTATCTGCATCAAAATCTAAAATAACAAAATCCACTGGAAACACAAACTTGTCAACTTTAATCAAAACATCTTCTAATATTCCCTCAGGATAAACTCTACTTTTATCAGCTAGAGTTAAGCTTAAAGAAGTAGGTCTAGCAGTTCCTATACCAAGTTTATCATAAATGGACTTGGGCATCAAGTTGATACTTGCTCCTAAGTCACACAAAGTTTTTCCAATGTAAAAATCTCCAATGGAGCATGGTATAGTGAAACTGCCAGGATCCTTGAGTTTTCTAGGAAGTTTATTCTGCATAATTAAACTACATTCCTCAGTTAAAGCAACAGTTTCAAACTCCCCTAGCCTTCTCCTTTTGGTGATGATGTCTTTTAAGAACTTGGTATAGTTTGGCATCTGCTGTAAAGCTTCAACCAAAGGAAGGTTGATGTGTAATCGCTTTAACATCTCCATGAACTTTTTGAAGCGCTTATCTTCATGAGCCTTTTTCAATCTTTGAGGGTATGGTGGAGGAGGATACTCGGTGTACAAGCCTTCAAAGTACGATCTTGATTCTGGTTCAAAACTAGACGTTGTAACGTCTGCGGGTTAGACATCACAATGTCCGGAGTATCTTTCACACCACTTGAGCTTGCCTCTTTCCCTTTCTTTTTCTCTTTTTCTGGTGCTTCTTTCACCTTCTCTGGTGCTTCTTCCTCCACAGGCATAGTTGGTTCAGGTATTCAGTACCACTTCTTAAAGAAATTGCATTTACTGTCCATTTCCCCATTATTACCATTAGGGTTGGATGATGATGATGGTGTTTTTCATTTGTAGAAGGAGAGATCCATTCTGTCTTTGAGTGAGAGTGAAGCTATATCGCCCAATTTGATTTTCGAGTTTTGATTGAAGACTCATGAGTTTGCAAAGTTGTCTTACAATCACCGATGAAGCTTTTCATCATGGCCTCCAAATTGCTATTGTTGTTATTCTCGCATATACGCTCTGTTGTTGTTGTTGAGGGGAATCTCGGAGGTATTGGGGGAGCGATATTGGTGGTATTCAGTGCATTGTTGTTTCTCCAACTGAAATTTGGATGATTTCTCCAATTTGAATTATAGGAGTTGGAATAGGGACCATTTCCTTTGTTCTGAGATACAAAGTTTACAGACTGAGGGTTGTAAGGACACTCTTCATACACATGCCCTTCTTCACAATAAACACATACTACTCCCCGCATCGTGTGGATTTCTCTGCTGCAGCAGTCTGCTTCTCAGACGTGGCCACATTTGACGTACTCAAAGTTTTGATCATGTTGGTCAAGGTAGCCACTTGAGCAGAAAGAGCAGTCACTTCACTTATCTCATGGACACCTGCCTTTTTTCCAGGAGTAAATCTATCAGATGGCCAATGAGAGTTGTGGGTGGCTATGTCATCTATAAGCTTGCATGCCTCAGAAAAGGACATATTCAGAATGACACCACCTGATGAAGCATCAAGTATCAACCTAGTAGGCTGATCTAGACCATTATAGAAAGTCTCCATTTGGATCACCACAGGAATGCCATGGTGTGGGCACATTCTCAGTAACTCCTTCCATCTCTCCCAAGCTTCAAATAATGATTCCCCTTCCCTTTGTTTGAAGGAAGTGATATCATTTCTCAGCTTAGCATTCTTGTTGGGAGGGAAGTACTTTGCAAGGAACTTCTCTGCTAGCTCATCCCAAGTGTGAATTGAATTTGGCTCCAAGGAGTTCAACCAATTTTTAGCCTTATCCTTGAGTGAGTATGGGAAGAGCTTCAATCTAAAAGCATCCTCTGAGACTCCAGGGATGATAAAGTTGCTGCATACATCCATAAATTGCCTTAGGTGTGAATATGGATCTTCTTGAGGGAAGCCTCCAAATTGCCCTGCAGTTTGTAGCATTTGGAACATCATTGGCTTGAACTCGAAATGACCAGTATGAAGGGTTGGTCTTGCAATGCCTGTTTGTAGATGAGCAAGGTTGAGCACAGCGTAATCACACATAGTCTTGTCCCTGTCATTGACCATATCTTGTGGTCCTGCATTGATGAGTTGCTGCCTTTGGTAGTGTTCATCATCAACAACTATTGTCTCTGTATGAGTTTGTGGTCCACGACCATGTCCTCTACCTCCTCTTGGTGTATGTCCACCTCTAGAACCAGTGTTATGCTCAGACATGGTTGGGTGTAGTTCTTGTTGTTGTTGCCTCCTTCTTAACCTTTGTTGTCTCCTTAGTTGTCTGAAAGTTCTTTCAGGTTCTGGATCAAACTCAGGTGTAGATTCACTCCTTGGTTCAGCTGAACTAGAGCTTGAGTTGGAACTAAGCATACGCTGTAACGTCTACCTGTTCAAACACAGAAACAACACAGTAAAATTCTTTCAACTTGTGTTCTAATATTTTTGAACAATAAAAGTTACTACAATCCCCGGCAACGGCGCCAAAAACTTGTTGCGTTGGTATATTCGTGTGGTTTTCGCAATTATAGTGCAAGTATACACATCGTACAAGTAATAGAGTGGTTTTAAGTAAGAGATCGTTCCCACGAGGATTGGTATACTTTTCAAAGTTCAAGTTTCAAAACACAAGAGAATCAAGTAACAAATCGGCAATAAGAGTTGGTTTTAAAGCTAAAGATGTAAATAAAACAAGTAAGCAAATGTTGGTTGTGATTATGGATGAGAGATGAGTTGAGTTGTTGCATGCAGAATAAATCCTTTCTAGTCAGACGTTATAACGTTTACACGTTATTAAGTACAAATGTTATTTTGTATAGACGTGGCCACGTTTGAATTTGTTGTAAAAGAGTCGTGCTTTTCAAAGACAAAACGTCGAGTTTCAAGTATAAGAGGTCCTATGTCTAGGTTCTAAATAGGCCCACTCGTATTTTAAGCACCCACAAAGAATGTTCTATGAACTATTATCCATTCTATGTCTAGACTTAGATAAAAATGCCTAAATGTCTTTAGTACATTGTTCGTTCATATAAATCTTTGATTTCTTTTCATAGACCATATCTGTACCTATGAATCTACCTATTTTAAGAGGCCAACCTCAAAACAAGTTTGGAAATATTATTACACAAAGATTTAAAACATGCAGCGTCAATACTTCATAACATTAACTAGAAATTCATTATAAGCAAAACAACAACTCAACTACAAAGTGTTTAGCTCATGCTGAGCATCCTTACAGAATGATGAGGATTTAGAATCCAAATACCATACATAACAGAAAAGAAACTAAGTGCAAAAGATACACCTAAGTAGCTCTTCAGCATGTACGCTGTAGAGACGTTACAACGTCTGAGCCTCACTGCAGTGAGTTATGCAGAAAATAAAACAAGGTTCAGAAAGGTAAAAAAAACATAAGTCTGTTTCCAGATCTTCTTTAATGCACTTTCTGAAGTGGATGAAGGTGGGTGATGAACTGGAGTGAGTGTATGAAGGTGTATTCGTGTATGAGTGATGTCCTTTGAGAGAGTTTAGCCTTCATTAAATAGCCCCTTGCTCACGTGTTGCTGATGTCACTTGCCCACCTACCAGTCTGTTTCTCTTCTTCGCACGACACTGTTGGTAGCTACGATTGTATCTCGCGTGTCGCCACATGGGGAATAGAAGATCTTCTGACTTTTTATATCTTTGACCATCATTACTAGCGCGCCAAAATGAAGATCTTTCACCTTGCTCTGCTGCACTTCTATAGACGTGGTGAGGGACGTGGTAACGTTCAGCACTATTTCCTGCACAAGCACAAGAAGCATCAAAACGCTCTCAAGGGCACCACTTGGTGCCTAAACGCACAAATTTATCTCTTTAACCCCTTATTTACTAAAAACTCAGAAATTAACATAAAACTAATTAAATAAACTTTATATTGCTAGAGAACTTGCATGATTTATCCTTGAGTGGTTATAAATAACTCATATAAATATGAGTTATCGGGTTCTTTATAGCATCTTAGATGCTTGGGCCAATTTTAATAACATATTTATCTTAATATGTTACTCTAAATTCATCATTTCTCTTAAAGGGTAAGACTTTGACATGTATGATCATTTGTCTTCCCTATCAGATACAATTTCTGCACAGTTGAAGCTTGCTTTATTTTGGATGACAAGTGCTTTGACCAAAACTTCAAATCTTAAATTTTGACATGTATTATCTTAAAGGGTAAGACTTTGACATGTATGATCATTTGTCTCTACCCTCAGCTGCTTTGTTATTTAATCGTTATCTCGTTAGACGGTTAATTCCTAATGTAAAGACCTAGACGAATGATGAAAAGTGTGATACTCCAACTTAGAAGTGTTATAAACATCACATCAAACTTAGAAGTTTTTAAGGAATACTCCAACCCATTACAAATAGAACATAAAGGGTATGTTTGGATAGTTTAAGATGAGCGGAACGGAACGGAATGGAATGGAGCGAAATGGAATGGAGCCGAGTGGAGTGGAATAAATTTCCCTTCCCATTGTTTGGAAAATTTACTACAGAATGAAAAAAAAATTCACTCCATTGTTAGGACAAGGAACGGAGTGGAATTTTCATCCCTTTTTTACCCTTATTTAAAACACATAAAAATATATATATTTTCTTTCATTTTTTAGTTATTAGTGAAACATCTAGTAAGAAAAATATTACTCATAAATGAGATTAAAAAATGCAGAACTAAAATTTGAATGACGTTAACGTTTTTTCCTTTTTTTGAAAAACTTACTTTTCCTTTTATAAATTACGTTAACGCTAATATTTACTTCGTTTCAAACTCCAGGATCTATTTTATTTTTTAATCCCTTCATGTTTTTTGGTCGAGACCTAGGTATCCAGTGCTGAATGCAGTGACTAATTCCATTATTGGATTGGAGGCACCTCGAAGGATGAGATAGCTGGCCCAGGGATTTAAAGTTGCTCGATTTGTAATCCCTTCATGTTATCTAGCATGCATAATTGAGTTTAAAAACTGGGAAATAAAAAACTGAATGCAAATTAGAAATATGGAAAAATAAAAAAATTAGAAGTTAAGCCTATTGAGTGTTGAAATATAACCTAAGGTATAAAACTGTATTTTGATAACTTTATACCATTTCATTCCACTCCATTCCATCTCATACCACCAATCCAAACATACTCGAAGGGTATTCTTTTTTTTTTAGACACGGAGTACACATAGTACTCCAACCTATTACCTCAAAGATCAAGATCTAACTGGTAGTACGAGTTCTACCTAGTCAAACAATACATCAAGTTGACATCCCAAGTAGGTAGCTCAGTTGGTGAGTTAAGGGATACCGAAAGACTGCACCTAATGAGTGCAAGAAGGAGGTCTCGGATTCAAGTCTCGGAAACTAACATTTCCCCCACCCCCACTAACAATTGCCTATCTAAAAAAAATAGATCAAGTTGACAAGTTACTCATACTTCGAACAATATTAACCCAACTTCCCTCTAACAAAATACCAAAGCAAGAGGTAAGCTGGAACCTTTCCAAAAGCTAGAAGGGTTCAAATATCATCTATTTGCTTGGTTAGCTAATCCGGCTAGATGTCAATACAGCCCATAACCTATGGGCCAAACTCATTTAGTCTTGCATAGAGCCCACTAGTGTGGTATGGTTAGTGGTTTTTTGAATGGCAAAAATATATGGCCCATGCTTCTTAGAACGCCTCAGCTACTCACCAGACACCCCAAACCACGTAATATTCCCAAAATACCCCTAATTTAAAATCAGATTTTCCCCCTATCTATTCCCTCACACACCCCCACACATTCTCATTTTCCCTAAAAACTACCATACAACCAAACCCCACACCCCTTCAACTTCAATCCACCATTTTCGTTCGTTTTCCATCAAGAATCAACGCAATTACCGTCCATCCACTTCTAGGTACGCTTCTTCATCTTCTTCGCGGGTTTTTTTCGTTGTTTTGGTTGGTTCGGCCTTACAGCGGTCGATCATGTGCGACCAAGCGTGCGCCGAACCCACTATTGATGTAACTGTTTTGTTGTGGTTCGATCGAGCGTGCATCGAACCTGTTAGGGGCTGTTCGATCAAGCGTGCTCCGTTTGGGTTCGCATCTAGCAGGGTCGAACCCCCTGATTGTTGATGTATGCTGATTTTAACTGATTTTGACTAATTTTTAACAATTCAATTGATTCTTTACAGTATGGCTAACACAAGAGGAGGTGACACTGCTGGTTAGGAGCAGCCTGAGGGACGTGGACGTGGAGAGACTGAGGATGACAGGATCTGTCCCACTGCCTCCGTGCGCAAAGAAAGCGAAAGAACTCTTGGGATTGGACGTGGACGACGTGGACGTGGAGGTGGACGCGGGAACGATGTTGAGGTTGACCCTAGACCGGACACACCAGTGGATTATGATGGTCCTGCTGCTGATTATATAGATACTGATGATGCTGCTCAGTTGCATGTGCCATCCGGTTCTCATGCTCGTGTATCCACTTCTCATGCTCGCCCATCCACTTCTCAAGATTGGCCTTCCACATCTTCTCAGGTGATCTTGATGTTGATCTTCGACGAGCGAGGCGATTGATGCTCTGCTGGCCGTGACAGATTATCCACTTTCTCTTATCCGGGAGGACCAGTTCTATATTCTTATGGTTCCCACATTGCTAGGAACATAGGGGTGATAACTCTATTTTATATAGAGTTATCATATGTTTAAACTTAGTAAATTGCTCTCTTTCAAGTAAAGGTAAGGAGTTTATATACACTACAAGAAAAGTCTGATTTAGCCACCAACATTTGCCACAGACTTTATTCCGTCGGTACTTTTCCACGGACTTGCGACGGATATTAATTCGTCAGTCGTTTGCCACAGACTTGCGACGGCAATGTATAAAAAGCAAGAGGCGCGAAGTTTCCCGCTGGAGTTTGCCACAGACTTAGAACACGGTCGCAAATTTGCGACGGACTAGCCGTGGCAAGCCCGTCGCAAATGACCTTCGCTTAAACCCCAAATATGCGTTTGATAATATCAGCTTCCTTCTATTTCTTTCTTGCTCGCTCCCTCTCCCTCTCTGAACTTCCTTCACGTCGGCGCCCTCTAGCAATCCTCCCTCTCGCGTCGCCGGCCACCACCGTTCCTTCTCCTCCTCCTCACTTCCACTCCCTTTTGCTACCCGACCCAAACCCCCAGAACCCATTGTGCGAACCAACTCGAATGCAAGCATTCTTCTTTCTTTTCATCATCTATCGTAAGTATTGTTCTTCTATTCTATTCTATTCTGCTTTTATTCTAATTAAAACCCTAATTTTTGATTTACTGAAAACCCTAACCTTCTCTTCCTAATTCTACAGTTTTAACCCTAACCCTAAGCTCAATGTTGTTGTAAACGCGCCTCCCAAGCAATGTTTCACTCTCCCAAAGAACGAATTGAACCCTAAAAGCGCGCCTCCTCTCATCGGTATGTATGTTTTATGAATTTCTTTGCTTCCTCCCTTTATGCTTTTGATTTTGATTTTCTTTGGATGCTTTTGATTTTCTTTAACCATCTTGGTTTACCAATCAACGCACCCTCCCTTTATGCTTTTCATAGTTGTTCTATCTTGGAATATGTCCCTCAGGTTGTATTTTTGCCTTGTTCGGACTATTACTTGGATTTATTTTGTTCTCTTTTCTTGGTGTTTGAGTTAAGCACTTAAATCTATTTTTGCCTTGTTGAATTCTTGACCACAATTTCAGTTGAAAGATTGTAAGACTTGTTCATTTCTTATAAATTATAATATAAAATGTTGTATATGTTGGTTCTATTGATTACAAACCATAAGAGGAAGGTTGATTGATCCTAATGGAAATCTGAGCAATTGGGATTGCGGAGACCCATGTACATCTCGCTGGAAAGGAGTTTTGTGTTTCAATCAAACATTAGTGTATGGCTATTTACATGTTCAAGAATTGTATGACTTATCTTCTGTTCTCACATTTGTGTTTCATAAAACTGATAAAAGTTATTAGCATTTACAAACTTAGATGTTCAAGAATTCTATTAAGTTTGTTTTTATTGTCTCATGAGCAACTAATGAATATGAACTTGATTGGAAATTTGGCACGTAAATTGGCAAGTTAGCTTATTTGGAAAGATTGTAAGACTATATCTGCATAGATGTTTGAAATTACAAATATTGCAAATGATTTTCAATTTAACAACTACTCCATGCCACATTTTCTTATTAGGAAATTTGACTTATTTGAGCGTTTCCTCCTTTTGGAAGCATTTCGTTACTTCTGCTAATACACGCTTTTTCTTTGTGTTCTATAGGAACTTCATGTGGAATAAAATAACTGGGAGTATTCCAAAGGAAATTGGCAATATCACATCTTTAGTCCTCTTGTAAGTTTATGTTAGTCACATATGATTAAATAACTTAGTTGTTTTTTTCTTCTCATAAACTTTTCCCCTTTTTTTGCAGGCTCTTGAATGGAAATCAATTAACGGGTCCACTGCCAGAGGAGCTTGGATATCTTCCAAATCTTGATAGAATACAAATTGATTAGAACAATATATCAAGACCTGTACCTACATCATTTGCAAACTTGAACAAGACAAAGCACTTGTAAGGTTCTTTACAATGGAAATGTAGTTTAAGCATTGCCACTCTTTCTATTTTTATTTGAGCTCTTTTAATGTCTTTTTTTTCCCACAATGGAACAGTCACATGAACAATAATTCACTCAGCGGGCAAATCCCACCGGAACTTTCACGATTACCAAAACTTGTTCATCTGTAAGTTGTTTATTAGAATTTGTTGACATGATTGCAATTCACATGTTGCTCACAAGATGCTTCTCTGGGTTTGCAGACTTCTTGACAACAACAATTTATCAGGATATCTTCCACCCGAGCTATCGAAATTGCCAAGCTTACTAATTCTGTATGATTTCTTATTCTGTGTAATATTTGTGTGTTTGACACATGGTTCGGGTATTCGAGGTGTCTTTGGGGTTTTGTTATCCTCTCTATGTACAATTTTTCTTGCTTTCTTCTTTCTAGGGATGTTATTGTGTTTAGTAGCAATACTTCATCCCCTTCAATTCATGGTGAATATTACCACAAATGGCTAATGGGTCACAGAGTCTACGGTAGGGCCTACTGTTACGGATGCTGGTGTAAGTGACAATTTAGTTGCAAAATGTATCCAAAAAGGAATTAACAGTATATTAGTTGTTATATTGTTTACTAATAGTTATTTCTAGATTTTATTTTCTTAGTTATTAGGTAACAGTTAAAACTACTCTTGTTAATGTAGCTTAGAGTATAGGAGTCCATACCTATGCTAGAGTGTTGTTATTCTAAAATGCAGTTAGAATAATTTATTTTGATGTGCTAATATTCTTATGTTTTGAAAATGAAGTACAATTCAGAATTACTGTTTAGTCTTGTTATGTGTTATTTCTCTGACAATTTTTTTGGGTTTTTTTTTTTTTGGACCCCCACCCATTCCTCTAAAACCCCCACCCACCATATGAAAAGACCAAAATACCCCTGTTTGTTTACAAAATCACCATTTCTTCACATAATTGGTCATACATACGTTTGACCACTTTCACTCGCATATACGCCAGAGAGACGTATATACGATCAGCTCAGAAATCCACCAATCGTATATACCCCCCACCACAGCCCTATATACGACGAGCAATTTTCTTCACATCGTATATACCCCTTTCCAGGCGTATATACGATTAGACAGAATTCACCACTCGCATATACGCCCAGAAGACCCTATATACGACGAACAAACCAGTAAGCATCGTATATACACCTTTTTTGATGTAAATACGATGAGAAATTTTTTTTGTTTTTTTTTACTATTTTTTTTTCCTTCGCTTGCAGTGTCCGGTAGGCATAGAGGGAGACGTGAGGTCTCTCCGATCAGAGAGAGAGGAGTCATCTACTGCTCCGAGTACGAGGACTCGGAGGCATAATCAACTCCATGCTTCCGAGGAGGAGAGAGAGACACGAGCTGAGCGGTGATGTCGGCTGAGCGGTGATATCGGCTGAGCGGTGATATCACCTGAGCACCATGACGCAGACTCGACCAAGATCGCCCGGTGGTGCTTTCTATCTTGGGATTACTCGCGCAGCAGACGCAGCGGGAGGATTGGCATAGAGGAGGCGGTTTCTCGGTATCATTCCCGGCTACTCCTCGGTATCATCCACGGTATCCTCGATGACGATCCTCAACCTCTTCATTACCATCCCCACCTCCCGAGTATCAGCAGCAAATTCTCGGTCGATACTTATTACTCGCACCGATCTATGTCCGAGTATCGCGAGAGCCTCAAGCAGATGATCGGGAGGAGCCTCAACCCTCTCTTTTCAGCGACTTGGCGGATCATGTCTGTGATTCTATACTCACGACCGGTAAGTTTTTCATTTTTGCTTAAATAATTTATTTAAGTCACATAGTCTGCACTTTTTGCTTACATTATTTATTTATTTTTATTTCGTGAGTATCGTGTTGTCAAAGTATGGGCTCATGGCAACAAAGTCCATACTAGACTCCATCTTCATTACCCGACCTACTTGCGCACCACCGTGGTCGGGGACTCAGATTGGCCCCACTTCTCCGCATCGCCACGCCACGGTGAGACCATGAGTTCTTTGTCGGCTTTCGCAGAGAGATGGCACTGAGATACTTCGTCATTTCACTTGCCATTTGGTGAAATGGCGATCACTCGATGACGTCTCTCGCTTGCGCACCTTCCCATCCGGGGAACTATGCCACACCTCCCGCCATCACCGTGAGCTCGGAGTATGCCACACTTCTTTGCGAGACATATCCGGGTGTGTCACGGGTTGAGGCCGCTAACAACACCCGTGGGGTCCGTGTCATGACTTCAAATGGTGGAGCGGTGTATGAGCGTAACTTGGAGGGGGGGTGACATCACTTTGTTGTTGTGAGGGCTTATTTGCTTCGCCGCCCGACCTCTGAGTATCTTCACTACGAAGACCGGAGATGTGGTGAGGCAAAGTGGTCGATCTACCTAGATGATCTTAGTGCGAGATGTTCTTGGAGGCTATGCATGGGGTGCAGTGCACTAGCCGCCATGTATGAGTCCTTGAACACTGCGTCTTTGAGGACTACGCAGTAGTGTGGAGGGTATGCCACCTATTTCGGTACACATTTTAACTTCTTGTATTTTTGTTAAATCATTGCTCGACCTTTGGTAAATTCTTGTGAATTAAATATGTTGTTTATTTCTGCATTTCAGGCTTGGATTATGTGGTATTTCCCTCGGATGGCGGAGAGGTTGCCCGGTCATATCCCGGGTGCGGAGCCACTTGCTGGGCGCTACAGGAAGAAGAAGTCTGACCACCTGAAGCTCAGCCACTACAGGAGGATGCTTGATGAGCTGAGGCCGAGGATGTCTCTGTGGCGACCATTTGAGGAGGACAGGTGGTAGACCCTTTGAGCGAGATCTCTCTACTGAGGCTTCATCGGTGGCCGACTTCGGAGTTCCTTACATGCACGATAGGTGCTGCGGCGGTTTGGGTACACGCAGATCATCCCGCGTGACCCTCTCAGTGGCCGTCCGAGTCATACTGACTGCGTGTTTCGGATCGTCCACTTCATGGCATCTGTGGAGGACATCATGCGCACTACTCGGGTTGCTCAGCGGCCCGATCAGACTGTTAGACTGTACGGAACTACTTAGAGTGGTACGTCCGGGCTTCTATCCCCAGACTATTACCGGCTCCACCATCACCTAGAGCTCAGCCCTGGACACCCTCCCCTGAGATACGCTACGACGATCATGACTGAATTAGGGAGGTTGTGAGGGCTTGTAGAGAGGGATTCGTGGCCGGCGACATCGCGCATGGCAAATCGGCGTGATCGGACACTCCATAGGTGGTGGGGATGGCAAAGACCGGATGACATGGTGGGGAGCTTAGGCGACGGGGACGAGGGCGATGGGGACGCCGTTAGGGATTTTTTATTTGTTTTTTGATGTATTTGATATTATATTGGCACTTTATTATTAACTTTTTTCGGATGTTTTATTTATTTTACGAGTTTCCATGAATTTTTGATTTCATTGATTCGATAAAACAAAGTTACACAAGCGATAAAACATAAACAACTTGAATAAAAATAGGCAGATAAAATGAAAATACAATAGAAACTATCGAAAGTGGTGGAGTTAATCGACGAATGATCTCGGCGTGACGGTCCTACGGTTTCGACGTGCATGATGAATGTAACTCCTCCATTTAATTGTAATATGAATGGACATCATGTCTCGGACGTCATCCTCATTGTTGACATCCATGGTAGACCGATAAATACCTCCATCGATCGTTCGGGTTTCGATAAAGCGATACGAATTATCTCATGCTCGTCGTTCTCTGGTTGAACCATCGCGATGAGTTTTCGCTTAAGAGCAGAAAATGATATATCGTGTCTTAACCTACACGAAACAACATCTCTCCCATCGAAACTTATACCATCATCTTTCAAGATGATGCCCTGATGATCAACAAACCCCATATTAGAATGAACGAGAGTGAGGGAAGAAGGCTCGTAGTATGACATTAGCGAAGCTTGCATCATCTTCACTTGTGATGTGTGAGAGAAGGAGGAAGTTGAAATTTTGGTGTGAAAATAGTGATGGTGGGAGTGAGTATTTATAGATGAGGTAAAAGATTATCAACCGTTGATTTTGTCGTGCAATCTATACCGTTGATCAACTTCGAAAGTGAAATCATGACCGTTAAAATTTTTTTTACAAATAAAAAAAAAACAAATTTAAGGCTCATCGTATATATGTCATTTGGGACATATATACGATGTGTAATTTTAAGACATCGTATATATGCCTCAAGAAGTATATACGACACAGAAACGACATATATACGATGAGCCTTTTTTAAAAAAAAAAATAGAAAACAAAGGGCATTTTGGGGATTTCGGTGTGGGTGGGGTTTAAGGGGAGAGGGTGGGGTAAAAAAAAAACCCTTTTTTTTTGATTTAAAGGTGTATACATGTGTTAGTGAAGCTATCCTTTCACAGTTTATTCCAACTTCAACACCCAAGTTTAAGAGTTACAGGGAATGTGAAATACAATTTGGGCTATTAGCAGTCAAGCTAAAGTCGTTACGGCAGCAGGTAAGTACATTTAAGGAAATCAATTGCATATGTATGCTCTAAAATGACTAAAAAAGTAAATTATCTCCCGCATGCTAAAATTGGAAATGTAAGTATGCTAAGAAATTTGTTTTACAGTGACATGTTGTGCTTGAATTAGTGTCAAATTTCAATCCTGTCCTCTTCCTTAGTTTTATTCGTTAGTATACGTTCTGATTGTTCCTCAGCACGAACTTCACCTTGAAAGATCAGATTTCACAAAATCAGCTGTGGAGTCCGCAAACAAGAAAATAAGAAGGATTTTTTATGCTTCAATGTTTTGCTTGGATGAGCTTGGTGTTTGGTTGGCTTTGAAGGTTCTTAGCCTTTTGCTGCAGTGACTTTATGGCTCTGTTGTATGTATGGATGGCAAAACGGGTTTGGCCCGCCGGCCGCCCGCTAACCCGCCAAAAAAAAGCGGCGGCGAGGATATTGGGACCGCCGCCCGCATTAAGACCGCCGCCCGCCTAAAAAGGAAAAAAGCGAAGCTAAAAGAAGCATTTAGGGCGGTCGCCCGCCAACCCGTTTTTTTTTTCATTATTTTTTTATTTTTTAAATAATAAAAAACTATAATGATTTATAGTATTAGTGTTTCTTCACCTGAATGATATTGTTTTTTGTTTTGAGTTCTATACACTTATGAGGTTATACTCTGCAATACGAACATTAAGATATTATGATGATTTCTTATGCTGGTTTTAACATGTTATTAATTACTAGTTATCAACGAAATGGGTCATTTGCACTAACATTGAAGATTAGAATTTAGATGTTTCACTTTTGTTTTGTTAGAAATTGTTATGTTTTGTTAGCCAATGTTATATAATTTGAATCTCTTGACTTTGACGTTGTACTTATTATGGTTTTTTGGTTCTTAAAAATATTTATTTTGGTTGCTTGATGGTTAATCCCTAGTTATCAAGCAATCAAAATACTAATTTCGGTTGCTTTAAGATCTTCTAGGTGACATTTTTTAATGGTTAATCCTAGTAATTCCAATGCTATTATTGTTTTATGCTTTTAGTTGCTATATAGTTAATCTTAGTAATTCCAATGCTATTATTGTTTTATACTTTTATTTTGAATATATCAAGAGTATTTAAAGTAAAAATTTGTTAAAAATGCTTTATAAAAAATCTATTTTAAAAAGCAAGTGAAAAATCTTATTGAAATTGAAATGTTAAAAATATATAAGTTTTTTGTTCAAAAACTTTGAAAAAATATTCAGGCGGGCCGGACCGCCAACCCGCCAGTCCGTCACTTAGCGGGTCGGGCCAGTCTTTTGAACTCGCCGTTTTTGGCGGGCCAACTCGCCCCGCCCCGTTTTTAGCGGGCCGAAGGCAAAACGGGTCGGGTTGGGCCGGGCCGGCCCGTTTTGCCATCCCTAGTTGTATGTTCATGGTTGCATATTATCATCAATTGTTTTTTTATGTGACAGGCTGCAGAGTCCCTGTCTTTGATGTACATATAACATATTTATATAAATATATGTGACATCTTTGAAGTAAATAGATTTATCTTATTTAGCTAGCTTAATTTTATGCAGCATGTATATATGTTTGAAAATTTAAATTTTTTTAAATTTTTTTTTTTATTTTTGCGACGGATTTGCCACGGATTTGCGATGAAATTTGCGACGACTTTGCCACGGATATTTGCGACGGATTAGCGACGGATTTGCAACGGAAACATTTGCCACGGAAATTCCGTGGCAAACGATTTGCGACGAGCGTTTTTGCCACCAATTTTTGTCCGTGGCAAATGTTGTTTTGCCACGGAAATTTGTACATTTGCGACGGAAATGTCCGTGGCAAATCAGTGATATTCTTGTAGTGATAGTATTTTGTGTGATATATGATAACTTGAGTGTTTAACATGGTTAAAGTTGTTACTAGGCTATTTTGGATATATTGTGGTATGTTTGATGAGTTTGTTCGGTCTGACCTCTGATGCACTGCATTACAATGCTCTGACCTTTGCATCTGCATTACACCAGCTTGCTTGAAGCGACATTGGAAGCACCTCAAATTTCACAAAAGCTTATCACCTCTATGACATCATGCTTAGTCATGGATCACATGGGGGAACATGCCCACTTGCTAAAGGAGGCGCTACCATAGCCCACCATAGAAGACTAGCTTTGAAGAGTCATTTACTTATGGACATGTGGCCATTCATTATTGGACCTCCTATACACTTGAGTGTATGCTTCAACTTGTGAGACAACACGAAAAGTAACCATGGTTATACCTCTAGTTTACTTCAACTACAAGGAAGGAAACCTCTCATGAAGAAAGCTCAAAGCCTATATAAAAACCTTCACTCTTCACTTGGAAAATCACCTCTCAAGAGATCAAGATCTCTCATATCATCTCATACACTTCAATTTACGTTGCATAAATGTAGTTTTAGTTAGTTTTTAGATTGTAAGAAGGTAAGGGAGGAATTGCACAACGACTTCTTCCTTCACTTCTACATAGAGGTTTCATAAATGTAGTTTTAGTTAGTTTTTAGATTGTAAGAAGGTAAGGGAGGAATTGACAACTTCTTCCTTCACTTCTACATAGAGGTAGCTTAGTGCAGTGGAGTAGTGCACCTGCATCACTTGGCAAGTTCATGCAAAGGAAACTACAACTGTGTAACTTCTATCTTATTGTTTCCTTTTGTTATTTCAATTATATGAATATGACTTGTTCTGTTTATATAAGCCTTGTGATGTCTAGCATGAACTAAACTTTTTTGGTTGAGATGTTCTAACCTTATAATGATCTTTTAAGTAAGTTATTGTGTTCATATGTGATGTTTGCATTTTAGTTCTTGTATGATAACTCTTTCATATTCATCTTTAGAATTGGCCAACTCAAAGTGAATGCAAATCATAAATACAGACATGGTTTATGATTAGAACTCAAGAACTAATAGGGATAAATATTTAATTAAGGAAACTTTGTTAATTACATGCTAAAACCTAGACATATGATAGCATAGTCCTTAGAATGATGCAAATACAAGAGTGAACTTATTTAGCAACTTGGATCATTGTTAGGAGGCAAGAGAGGAATTGACAACTCTTTTCTTTACTGCAAAAAGCAAAGATCATAAGAGCTTGTAATGAAACTCTAAAGAAAGTGACTGAAAAGCACATACTGATGCAGCTGCATCAGTGCACCTGCATCACATAAAAACACAAAACTCTTGAAAGTGACTTATTTGGTGAAGACATCTCAACTATCATTCTCCACTGATTTCTTACATCTTTTTATTGCTTATTTACATTTTGTTTGTTTATCAACATCACCTATTTGTGAGTAGGATAGTGGTTACCTTTTCACTAGTGAACTATTTAATTTAAACTTGTAAATTAATCCAATCCTCGTGGGAACGATCTCTACTTTCACTTTATTACTTGTTACGATTGTGTATACTTGGACATTTGTGTGTATATCAAGCGCACCAATGGGAAGGGCGGGTAAGTTTACATTACTTAACAATTTATGTTTCTAATAATAAGTTGCATTTAGAATTACTGAGTGTGTTTGTTTTATAATGAAAAATGTAGGAGCGTCCTACTGAGGGGCATAAGCAGAAACTTCATAATCATTCTATGAAGGAATTTGATATGCACCCAAGCATTGTTCCTTACGTTGCTCAGACAAACCTGTTGTCTCTTCATGATGTGGGGTTTGCTACCATCAAACACTTCCTCGATCGCTTTTCGTGGAGCGATGGCACGGTGAGACAAACACCTTCCACCTTCCAGTTGGTGAGATGACCACCACCCTGGATGATGTCGCACAACTCCTACATATCCCCGTCACCGGGAAATTTTATGACATGGTAGAGCCTGGCAAGATGGAGGCGCAGGATTGTTTGGTTCGATGCACAGGGTGTTCATATGATGAGGTATTTGCTCACCACGAGAGAGGATGTAGTGTGAAGGTGACCTGGTTGAGTAAAGTCTACAATGATGCCATTGCGATGGAGATGTGGGAGGATGCAGCCCATTGCTACCTGTTTATATTGCAGACAAGACCTTGTTCTGTGACAAGTATGGAAACAAGGTGAAGGTTGCATTGCTTTACATGGTCAGAGATATATAGAAGCGGTGGTAACTCTTTTTGTTGGGGAGCTATGGCACTGGCCAATCTATACCAGCAATTGACGGAGGCCTACTCCCCTAAGACAAATCAAATTGCTGGATTTTCCACTCTCCTGCAGGTACTTGACTTTATTTTAGTTAGTATAAGTTTATGTTTAGTATATGTTGTTCGATCCCTAACTCACTTTTTTATAACAGGCCTGGATTTTTGAACATTTCCAGAGGCAGATTTTTGGTACAAGGTGGTTGAGCGATGGGTACACTGAAGAGAAGCCACGAGCTAAGAGGTGGGAGTGCAAGAGGGCTGATGGGTCACTGGCTCAATTCAGGGCAGCTCTGGATCATCTCAGGTCGGAGGAGGTGACATGGATGCCATTTGCGAACCCATATCACAGACCTATGGATGGGACGACCTCTTTTAAAGGGCATTTGTGTCATGGTGCGGC
Source organism: Oxytropis ochrocephala (assembly GCA_020916435.1). Lineage (NCBI taxonomy): Eukaryota > Viridiplantae > Streptophyta > Magnoliopsida > Fabales > Fabaceae > Oxytropis > Oxytropis ochrocephala. The sequence continues at coordinate 89,926,815 of CM037093.1, read as the reverse complement.
TATGGTGGCATATAACCCCGATCGGGTGGTTAGACAGATTGGGTGGATCTGAGGCATCCCAAAGGACCCTAAGCCCAGTGGACGGGCGATAGTCACTAAAGATCAAATTGAAGCCGCGTGGCTGGAATTCAATATGCACCCTATTCCTGAAGGTGAGAGAGTAGTGCCTGGGATGCCAGCCACAGTCCCAGAGTACTTTGCCTAGTTTAGGAGTGTATCCCACCCATACCTATCACCAGACAACTACCCCTTGCTTGATGTAGAATTTAGAGAGGTATGATGATTTAGTTTAGTGTTTACATTGTTTTTTAAGCATTTTTTATTTAACTTTCTTTTGTGATTAAAGTTTTTTTTACTGCCTTATAGGCCATGCCTGAGACCATTTCCCCGTATGATGAGATGGAGCACATGTTGGAAAGTGTTGGGATTCCACGTGGGACCCGTGGTTGGAAGATTGTGGAGAGGTTGAAGGCAATTGCAAAGTCATTCAAGAGGGGGCTTAGGAGCTTTAGAACAATGCTAGGGATGTCTCCCAGCCGAGGGAGAGGCAGCGACCGTAGTTATATTTTGTAATTGTCTTTGCCTTTGCCTTTGAATTCTATGTATTCTTTACTTTTTCTTTGCACGGATTGTACCTGTATTGATTTCACTTATCTGTCTATTTTTGGATTTTGTTAAAAGTTAGTTATTCTATCGTTGCGAAATTGTTATTTTATCGTTCGGAGTAGTTTCGGTTAACAAATATTTAAAAAACCAACAACAAAGACCGTTCGACCCTCACACACTTGACCAAGGGTTCGACCTCGCTTAGTCGAACTTGTTAATTTGGCCACTTTTGGGTGTCTGAGTAAAATTAGCGAGGTTGGTCTTTTCGCGATTTTTGACAGGTCAATCAAGCGTCTTGCCGAACCATGCTTAATGTTTAAAAATAAAAACAAATTTTCAGTAAGGGTTTTAGTCTTTTCACCCCAAAAAGGGGGTGTCTAGTGAGTAGAGAGAGTTGTACGAAGCATGGGCCGGCCAAATATATTATTCAAATATGCAACACTAGAGGTGCTCTAAAGTCCAAACCGATTATAGAAAGACAGATATGTAATCCAATAATATTCTACTAGATCGTCCAAAGCAAATGTGTTTCTAAACGCAAACCAGACGCTAACATCTGCCTAAACACCCAACGAGATCAACCACTCACGCATAAAAGAGACACAAGCTCGAATCTTTTATGCGTGAGTGGTTGATCTCTATCAGAAATTACACTCTAAAAGAGTAAAATTACACAATGTATATTTTGAGCTTAATCTAAGGCCCCTCTATCAGAAATTGCGGCTATTCTGAAGGTCCTATAGTACCCCACCCTACCCCTCAAATAAATTACCATCTTGTAAATAATGATATAATATCATGTAATTAAAAGTATGATACTCTGTACTATTTCAATCATTATTTGTATTTACGGGTTTTAAGTCTACATAAAGAGATTCCATTGTGTTTTTGAGAGTTGAGACACACTATTTAACGTATCTCTTTATGTTTTCTCTCAGTTTATAGTTTGTATGGATTAGTCAATTTCTTCCAAGTTGAATTTTATTGCTTAAATGCTTTAAGTTGTCATGGATTAGTCGTAAGTGAAACGAGATTATGCAGTACTTTATAAAGACAAAAACTCTACAAATTAAGTCAATAAGAAGATCTAGCTAGTATGTACAAATCTCTCTGACTCTGCAGATATAAAGTACTGACCCATATATATTTCTTTTTTTTTTTTTACTGTTATAGTGTAATCCCTTTAATTCACTCACTGGAGTGGGTATATAGAAGATTGTGACCAAGTGAATAAAATGTTATATTCTTGAAATATTTTCAAGGATTAAAGTAACTATAGTACAGTTGACAGGTTCTACAGGATACTATGCCACACCCGCTTATATTGCTTTTTGTTGTTAAAGGAAAGTATCCTCAACTAGCTACTAGCTACTAGCTACTACCTAGTTGTTTGTCAAAAAATAGTATGGTCCAAGTTTCCGGCTGGCCAATATGATAAAAAAGATTCATAACACATTTAATAGAACTTATCTTATAGCGGTTCTTCTTCATTTAACCTTCTTCACTTCTTCTCATTCAGGGATTCTAAGAATAAAAAAACCAGAAATTGCACGGTTTGTGGAAGAAACCATGGCAGAAAACGTTGGGTTTTATTGAAGTAACAATGTTAAATTGTTTGAAAGAAGAAGAATATTTAGTTATTCACACAACGTTGGGTTTTATTGACGTAGAGACTGTTGTTATGTTTATGTCCCTTTTTCGGTTTCTATCACAAAGCATTTACACATGGACTAATTTGACCAAAAATCATCACATGTGTCCATTAATTTACACACTTTCATTATTTATTTGTTTCACTTATGAAAATAACGGTACACATCATTTGTTTAACCAATGATTTTGTATGGGATGATCTCAGACTTGTTAATGATAGCTTGTTAGGTAAGTGGCATTGGAGGCTTCTTATGAGGTAGGATGCCTTGTGGAGGAAAGTTTCAGTCTCAAAATATAGACAAACCAGTGTTTTGATGTCCTACTTTTACTAGTTGAGTATTCCTCAGTCTAGCCTCAGTTTGGTGGAAGGATCTATGTCATATTGGCAGTTGGGGTTCTGAGGGAGGGGATTGGATCTATGATAACACTAGGATGAGAGTGGGAAATGGTAATATTGCTCGATTCTAGAACCATGTTTGGTTGGGTGATACGTCTCTTAGGTCTAGGTTCCCTAGACTCTTCTCTATAGTAGAAGATCCTGATGCTTTAGTTAGTTCCTATGGTAGTTGGTCGAGTGGGGGCTGGGTTTGGACTATCCCTCGGAGACGTGTGGGAGGAGGCTATGCTTAGGGAGTTACTTCTTATACTAGGAACGGTTTCCTTATCAGCAGCGTCAGATTGTTGAGTTTGGTCTCCACATGGTTCTGGTGTCTACTCGGTGGCTTCTGCTTATCATCTTCTATCTCATTCGATGTCTCGTGTTCTTCTCTGACCAGGTGCTTCAAGTATTAAACTTGGTTTGGAAGAGTTTTGCTCCTTCTAAGGCAGTCGCCTTCTCTTGGCAGCTCCTCTTGGATAGAGTATCTACTCGGTCAAACCTATTTAGTAGAGGGGTGATCTCGGATTCGGATGTCACTACTTGGTTGGGCTACGATTTCGTCATGCAGCAGGATCTTCCGTTTTTGTTCCTTCAGTTCATTCTTGTAGGAGGTCCACCTAGGTGCAGGCGTCTGGCATTCTATTCTTTGAGTTATTTGGAACCTGGGAAACAAATGTATTTTTTCTAGAGTTGAGAGAGATAGAGAGGAGTGAAGAGTTGAGTGGCTATCCAACCATCCAATCGGCAATGTACGTGACTTTGAGAGATGTGTTGACAGGATTCTATCCCTCTCTTGGCAATGGTTCTAGGCCAGGGGTAACTCTCCCTCTTTTTTATTTTATGAGTGATATGTCAACCCTATTGATTGTATTTCTGTGAGGAGGTAGTTTCGATTTTTGCTATCTTTCGTATTTCTTTTTAAGTTTGGACTTTTCTCGGTTGTTTTTCGTATATAGACCTAAAGTACTTCTTATGCTCATCTATATTTATATATCTATACGTTTACCTTTATAAAAATAATATACCCTCTATATATAATATGCCATATTGAATTATCTAGAGATAAAATGGGCAGAAACCGATCGACATGAAAGTTACAGCTGAAATGGACAAAAAAGAAGAATCTAACCCATTTGTCTTTTGTGCAGAAACTCAAAAACATGGTCACACACCATGCCAACTTTTGTGCAGAAACTCAATCGCCAACCACCGCTTGCACACTAGAGTACACACTACACCTCACCTCACCTCACTCTTGTTTATATTAATTTGCATCACCCCCCTTTATTTTGCTTTCATGCATTAATTTGCGTGCTTTATCATCCCAACAACTAACTAATAAGATCGTGTGAAAGGTTGCATGGCTTTAACAACCATATATTATCATCTCTTTCTCTCTCTCTCTCTCTCATTGTGCGAGTGATAGAGCTAAATATGTAGTAAAGTTACATTCACTAAAATAGATAGGTATTATTGCTTTATTTATTCAGGAGCTAGCTAGCTTATGGAGTTCATACTAGTTCACTGGAGTGGGGCTAATGAATAAGTTTGGAATCTTTTATGCAAATCAAAAGATATATATTCCATTCTATTTTTTCACACATTAATGTTAGGGGAGGAGAGTATATGAAAAAATTGTGAAGCGAGGATTGATTTTTAAGACAATAAAGGTCTTTCGGCAAAAGACTTCAGAAACCCTTTCTCTGTTAATTGGTTTTACACAACTCATTCCATCTCACATTTTAAGTGTTAAAACTAAAAAGCTAGTTAAGCAAAGATTCAAACATATATAAAAGTTTGTAACACCAATAAGATGCAGAAGAGCTGTTTTACTTGTGATCACTCATCTAAAATATATAGGCCAAAAGGATTTGACCTCATCTCTTTTAGTTATTGAAAATCATAAACTCAATTGTTTTTAGTAGAGCATTATTCTTTTTTTATACATTTTTTATTGTTTAATATTACGTCATACTCCCTTTGGTCCCATATATAAGAGAAAAAAGTTGTTTTAGGTTCACTGAATAACTTATGTATCTGTTCCATAATATATTTAGAACAGATCATAAGTTATTCAATGAACCAAAAACTATATCTTTCTCTTATATATGAGACAAATGTAGTAGTTATTTATCTATGCATATACAATAAATAATTAGGAGTACAAGTTAAAAAATAATTAACATATCTTTAAATTATTAGAATAATAAATAAGATGACTTCTAAGGTGAGAGATCAATTAAGTCTATTATCAGTTTATAGGATAAATTGACAATTGGATATTAAGAAATATCAACCACTCGTAATATTTTATATTTAATAGTATATATCAAATGATCAATTTAAAGGGTACAATGATAAATAAAATAAAATAAAATTCTAGAAAACTTACAAATAAAATATAAATTGAGGAGAGTCTTTTTTTTTAAAACCTTGAGGAGAGTATATTTAACTACTACTAATTCTCAATAAATATTTAGTCAAACTTGCCAAAACAAGATTTTCAATGAGAGTAGTCAGTAGTTTAGTTCAGTGCAATGCAGTAGTGAGGGAGAAGGCCAGTCAAAGATTTTGTGTTGCAATCATTAAAGTGGTTAGTATGTCTTTACCCTATATGAAAATGATTTTTTTAAGGAAAGGACACAATAAATAAACGAAGGAACAAAGGAAACAGTAAAGAAAAAGTAAAGTTGAATGGCAAGGAAGGACAAAAGAATTAAAGGAGCAAAAATTATGAAAAGAAAAGAAGACAGTGACTGTGTGCCAGGTAGATATATATTTGTTCAGATGCTTGGTGGGTCCATCTTTGAAGTCATGAAACTGATCTTGTGATAAAAGAGTTCTTTTCTGTTTGGGCTAAAAAAAAAATTAAAGGGTAGTGTTATTTCTAATGGACCCACTAGGACCCAGTAATCTCAGCTACACTGAACTGGTGTGAATCCACTTCACCTCAACTATATAGGATCATATGGAATTGTGAAAGAAATATTTTTACAATAATATACTTTACTTTTTAATTATGGTGAATTTGTTGTTTGGAAAGACACTCACAACTCACAAGAAAGGATATAGGTGAAGTAATTGTTAGCAGACATCTCAGTCAGCCATTCCCAAAGTAAAAAAACATTGAATGTAACATTCTTACACTACTAGAAAAATCAAATTTAAAGAGGGAGCAAATATTTCACTAAACCATCAAAAATATCTGTCACAAACTATTTTAGCGACAAAATTTGTGACGAACTCAGATTTATAACCAGTTTCGACGTCGCAAAAATTTTAGGATTTTCAAATCCGTCGCTATTTGTGACAGAAACCACCCCTCACTAAGAGATTAATCTGTCGCTTACAATGGAAATTAATGGAACTCGGGAGAAAATAAATTTGTCCTAAACATCATTGCAAAATTGTAATGATGCATATTAACCAGCTCAGTAAAATTTCAACATGATACCATTCCAGGAAACTATTAGCTACTTAATAGCAAATTTCGCTAAAATTTTCAACTGTCTGTTTAGTTTAAAGTAGACCTCTCATCTTAGCATATAGTTTATGCTTAATTGCACTTTTGATGGATCCGCAATTTTAATTCCCCCCAACCCCCCATTTCATTTTTTGCAAATTTGGTCACCCAATTTTACAAATTCGCAATTTTAGTCCTCCCATTTTTTCTCTAAAGTTTGGTCCCCAAATTTTATCAAATCTACAATTTTAATCCCCATTAAATTGTCATTTTATACTGAAAATACTAACGTGGTGATTCGTGTCATCTTTGGCGTAATCATTAGATGTTGACATGGTAGGTACATGTCATACTAACACGCAATAATATACAAAATATATAAATGAAAATATAAATATGTCAGCACTCAATGATTACGCTAACACGACATGTGTCTGTCATGTTAGTACTTTCACCAAAAATTGGATAACAATTTAACGGGGGATTAAAATTGCGGATTTGATAAAATTGGTCGACCAAAAATGAGAGAAAAACATGGGGGGACTAAAATTGCGGATTTGATAAAATTGGAGATCAAAATTGTGGAAAATAAAATAGGGGCATTAAGATGGTGAATCCGATAAAATAGGGGGACCAAAAGTGAACACGTTAAACCATGCCATCAGTAGCAAAATGCAGAGTAAATAGAAATCTCAACAAATTCACAAAATGCGAAATAGCCCTTACGTACCTATTCAGAATCTCAATGTGTTTATATGAAAATGCAAAATTTGAGAGAGAAAAAACCAAATCTTTCCATTATCAATGACCAAGTTAAGCAACAATCCTATTTTTTCAAAAATAACCCTAACCGAAGCAAGAAGAGAAAAAAAGTTACAGATAAAGAGGAGAATAGAGAGGTGTGTGAGTGTGGAGGGGGAGGAGAGTGTAGCGCGAGCTATGAGCGACAGAGTAGAGATGTGCAATTCCAAAGCGTGAGCAAGGAGAGCATAGAGAGGGACATGTTAGCGGAGGCGACAGTGTGCACCGCATGTAACGATGTTCAGTGAAAAAAAATAAAGGGTGTGATTTTGTGCGAGAGAGAGAAATGACATTTTTCAGTGAAGTGAGAACGAGATTTACGAAAGGAGAGAGGCGAGTTTGTTTTTCAGGGTTATTTGGGGTTGAGAAGGGAAGAGTCATTGCGAGGGAAGAAGAGGAAATGAATTTTCCAAAGCACTTTTGTTTTTTGTGAGGGAGTTAGTGATGGATTATTAAGAGAGGTATTTAGTGATGATTTTTTTACTGATAGTTAGAGAGAGAGATTTTCCGTCTCAACATCTGTCATGAATACCACATTTTTTAGCGATATGGATTTTATGACAAAAACATTAGTGAGGGAAGTATTTTGTCACTAAAGTCGTCACAAACGTGTATAAACTTGAGTTCCACCTAATTCCTTATTTCCATAGCTAAAGTCGTCACTATTAGTGAGGGATCTAAGTCGGTCACAAATACCCCTCTCTAAAAACGTTTTTTCTAATAGTGTTATATATGTCTAGTTCTTAGCAAATGATAGTGAGTTCCCTCTTCAACCCTTCCAAGAATAAGGTGGAGGTCCTTACTTAGTAATGCTAGAGTAAGACTATATCAATAAAATTCTTAATTGTTGTAAAAAATGTATCGTAATGTATGATTTTGTTCGGTACCTAAACCACGGGAATGACCGGATCCGGGGTACGTGTTGAGATGTTCCAAAATATCTGAGGTGTGGCTTGTGCAGATGAAGATTGAGTACGAATGATTGGAGATGTAGCTCTGATGGCCCGAGGTGAGTGCCGGAGCACATCGGGTGGGAGATACCTGCAAGACACTCTGATGCATAAGTCAGTAATAGGAAGTGATGGGGGTAAGGAAAGAGAAGTAAAGAAAATGAGAATGTGTACCGTAGTTGGAGGGTTGTACCTCTATTTATAGACAAATAGGTCGTACCTAGAGCTTCAGATACAGGCGTTGGATCCTGGCCGTTGAAGGAGGACGTGCGTTGTCGAGTGCGGATTGGAGCGTTCTCCTTAGCTGGATTGAGCCTGACCCAAATCTTGTGGGGTCTTGGCCCAGACCAAAACAGATTTTAAGAGCCAATTCAACAACAAAATATAATATTTTAATTTAGTATTTATATGTTTTTAAAATGTCAAGTCAAAATATTAATCAATGGAAGAATATGCAATACCAATTTTTTTCTCTTCAAAAAATGGACAAATAATCTTAATTTGATTTGGTATATAGTACTCTTGGAACTTTGGGTTATTTGTAGTGCCTGCACGCATATTTTTGGGTCGTGTATCATGTGTCAAAAGATTAAATCTATTTCTTGAAGGTGATTCCTTGTCAATTGCAAAAAAGCTAAATCGCTAAAGGGAGACCTTAAATATTTTATGAGTGGTATGTAGAGCCTATGGAGTGTATCTCTAATAGATAGGAAAACTTTTGTATAGGAGTTTGCTCTCTTGATTGTTTAGATTGTGCTTTGATATACCTATCTCTGTGTTACAATGCGAAGTAACTTTTCATTTGTGCTATTCAATTTTGTAATTTATTTTTTATAATTAATTATATCCAAATAAAAGATTTAATTAGTGTGCACCTAGAGGTTATAAAAAAAAAGGTATTCGTAGTGTTTATTTGTCATTTCATCTAACTAGACAAAAAAAATCAATAATGACACATCATAAATTAAAAACATTTCACTTTATCCTAATCATTTTTTAAAATTTGCATGTTTATCATGATTTCTTATTGGTTAATAGTGTAAAAAGAATTTAAACGTTAGTGCATATATACCAATTAAAAGTCATTAGTAAAACATATAATCACATAGCATTTCCTTGATGTACGTAGTATAAAACCTAATAAATTATAAGTTTAAATCTCAAAAGCCATGCATAATTTTATAGTGTATACATAAAAATGCACTAAATTTAAAAAAGAAAAAGGTGAAACGCAAGACTGCTTTCGTACACAATAATAAAGCTAGAACAAGATTTAACTGTAGTATTGTTTTTATATTACATTATACTAAACTATTTTTTGGCATGAATTTCTTGAGGCCAGAGCTTCAAATCTGGATCAGATTAGTTAATGTTGTCTTACTTTTATTTGTTTAAGTTGCTAATTGCGATGGTGGTTTGATTAGATTATTTAGAGGCAATGATGACGATCTAAACAAGATATTTGATTATATGGAAATCATGGTTTATGGATCCCTTTTGTCCAACATTAATTGGATTTGGATTAAAGATACCACCGCGTATGACACCGCGTCGTATAAAAGCAATCTCAAAATACAATATAGTATAGTCGTATATTATACTAAAAGAATGTATGTGAATGTTAGGGAAAAGAATATTGCAATAACAGCTTTGGAATTAAATTATTAGCTATTTTGCAGCATATGTCACTTCTTGTAACATGCTTAAGATACTTTACTTTGCCGCTTTAATTTTATAAGCACGTTGTTAATTTAATACATTTAAAATTAGTGCTAATAGGGTTGGAGGAAGCACCCAACCACAGTAGATCACACATTAGAGAATTAAGTGTTAATTTGTTTATAGATCGTCATAATTGGATGGGAAGTGCGCTCATGGATTCTCTTGTCGGAGTGGCGCATTTTAGGGTCCATGGTATCAAGTTGGATTTCAAAAAGGTTGGGAGATTGAAGTATTTTATGTAGATGGCAGTCACGTGGTGTATTTGGATTCATCGAAACCATATCCTCTTTAAGGTTCAAGTCTTCAATTCTCAAGTGGTAGTCAATCGTGTTAAAACTATATCTCGGAGCTGGTTCATTAGCATTTAATGACACAATTCAGCTTTGAAGATTTCCGACTGGTGGGGAAACCCTATTGTTTGTATGAATTCGGTATAATGTGGCATTTTGTCTCATTCTTCCTGGGGTACTATTTCCTCCTTGGGTCTTTTTCTATGGGGTTTTGGCCCAATGAGACCCCTTTTGTAAAGGTTGGGGTGTCCGTTTGCATCTCTTTTATTATAATGTTTTGCTTATAAAAAAACTAGAGAAGAAAAATTAATAAATGCACATACTCTGATTTTATTGAATGAAGAATGATTTTTCATACTCTCATTATCATTTCATTGGTTCACTACAGAAACAATCAGTTTAGACAACCAATAACTCCCTGGCTAAAAAACTTTGCCCTAAACTTTAGGCCACAATTTGGCCACAGATCTTACTCCCTCCGTTACAGAATATAAGCAAAAATTGATCAATAGAAGTTGATGTATCTGATTTAAAGTTTGGACTAGATACATCAACATCTGTTGACCAGTTTTTGCTTATATTTTGTAGCGGAGTAGTATAGCGCAAGGTTTAGGGGACCATTGTCATTTGTGATGACCAAATCACAAACGATACAAATGACACTTAAATAGGATAATGATAACATTTACCGCATCAATGTTCATCACCGCAGTTTTTCTTATACCAAAATTATAATATGAGTCATTCACTTTTGGGAATGAACTTCAATTCAATGAGTGGTTTGTGAGTATTCTTTACAATCACTATATCACATAATCTTGATTCATAATATTATTTCTTTGAAAAATATAACTTTTCTTCGTTCTTATGATTGGAATTCCAAATAAAAAAGTTGCATGAAAAAATGGGAATAAGAAGAATTGTTTGTTTGACTAGATCCTAAAGAACTAGACACTTTTATATATGTTCAAAAAAAATTGTATATTTGCTTAGCAAATATAGTTCTCTAGTACTGAGCGAGACTTTCTATGCTCTTTATTTCCCTTAGTTTGATAAAAATATAGTTTTCTACTAATAATTTGTTCTTCGAGAAATTGTATTTTATGTAGTTCCTAAAGTTTGTAGGCATATAATATTGTAGAGACTTAATTTTCTCATGCTCATTTTTATCATATTTATTTTATTTAGGAAAGAATGAGTATTGACACTAGCATCAATAATGAAGAAATGTATTTTTTGATAGTGGAACTACCCATATAATTTTAAAGGATCAAAAAAAATATTTCTCCTATTTAGCGAAGCGAGAAACCGAAGTTAGTACTATATCTGGCTCTTCAAATATAATTGAAGGCTCTGGAAGAGCTAATATACTGTTATTCCGGGGAACAAATTTACACATTGAGAATGCATTATATTTCCCTCTCTGATAACTCATGTTTATATGAGTTATTTATGCATTTATTCATTAAATTAAAGTAAGTTCTCAAGTAGCATCAGTATCTTATATAGCATATTTTGATAGTTTCAGGTAAAGAAGGGCCAAATATTATTTTGCTGTTGATTTGGCACATTTGGTGCCCTTGTGAGCAATTTAATGTGTTGTTAGTGTTACAGTGTTAAACGCTATAGCGTCTAACGTTATAGCGGTAAAAAGGCGTGCCGGTGAGCATTCAAGGCAAAAGTTCATTTTGGCGCCAAGCTCTTTATTCCAAATCTCGTATTTTGCGCTCACTGTACACGTTGACACGCCCGAATTTTATTGGATAGCGAGGGACACTTGGCATAGCTTGAGTGGAAGGATAACTTTAGTTGGTAAAAGGTTTCCATCACCTTTTTGTACTTTTTTGGGGAAGAACACAAGAAAGCTCTTCTTCACCACCACACTGCCTTCCTTCGAAGATAGAGAGAGTTTTTAGAAGAAAAACTTGACACGCTTTTTCTCCTCCCCATTAAAACAATTTCAAGCTTTATTTTTATTGTATTTTATTTTCCCTCGGTGTAAAGCAACGTTATAGCGTCTTCTCTCGTGGATGATTTGGAATCTTCGGGTTGTATCTTTTGCAACCGTTTCTTCTCATCTTGTTCACGGTAATATGAGTTTTTTATCTTGTATTTTGTTGATGATGCTCAATATGAGCTAAACACCTTGAGTTGGATTGCTTAAATCTTTAATGAACCTCTAGTGTTACGTATATAATATTTCACGTTGTGCGTTTCAATCTTTGTATGTTACTTCTTTCAAACTTGAAACACTAGTTGGTTTCCACTCTCCACAAATTGGAATCTGTGGTTAGTGGCCACTAAGCCCCACTTACCACATGCATTCCAATTTGTGGAAAGTGGCACCCAACTAGTGGTGCAATGAAGCTTTTGCCAAGGCAAGGTTCAAGTAAGAGTCAAATCCATAAACAATCTGTTATAAGCATCTTTGTCCAACACTTTCCTTTCCTACACTTAACATACAAACATGTAAACACCTAACACCAAAATATTGGTTACGATGACTTTGTTTTTAAACTTGAGGTTGCCTCGTGATACTTAAACAAAGATAAACTTTAGCACATTAAATAAGAGTGAATGGGTAATGAGTCGTTGAGATTTAACACTTGGCACTCTCAAGCGAAATCTTCAATGGAGAGAATTCACTCCCTATTTGGGATAAGCCTTAAAGTTGCATCACATTTAACAACATTATTGGTCTTTCTGATTTTAGTAAAATTTTCTTATAATAGGGACCATATGGATTATTAAATAAGAAGAGTTTTACGATACCTATGTGAGTTGCATCACAGATTCCAATTTCTGGAAAGTAGCATCCAATTACTTACTAAACATAAAACCAGATTTTAAAGACCAAAAAATCTGTTATAAGCATCTTTATCCAACACTTTCCTACACTTAACATACAAACATTTAAACACCTAACACCAAAATAGCCAAGATGGCAAACTGATACCATAAAATAGTTACTGATTACATTTATATTGCTTCAACTCCTGTATATTGCTTTCCTACACTTAGCCTAGAAAATTATATTGCTTTCCTACATTTTCCTCCTCTTTCTTCTAGCCTTTCCCTCCCCTTCATTTCCCAGCAGCTTAGCTTTCAACTCATCACAAAATCTGTTAGCTTCACCTTGTATCTCTTTCCTCTGTTCTGTATTGTTATTCATGAAATTGAAGACATCTTTCAGTTGACACATATGCTTGTGTCTGTTATTTTCGCAATCTTTCTTTGGCATCCTTACTTATGTAAAAAAACACGCACATTGAAATTAGAATTGAGAGACAAAGAATTAAGCAAGATTTTCACAATCACAGATCAACTTAACAGCACATCAGTAGTATGAGAGACAAAAAATTAGACACCTTCAAAGCAATTAAACAAGAACATTATCAAACTGGTTGGTTTCCACTTTCCACAAAGGTATGAAACATTTAGGTATTTTACTATGCCTTTATCTCTCTTTATTTTCACCTTAATATTCAGTTTATATAGTTCCAGGAGTATAGGATGATTGTGAAAGAGATTTGGATGTTACTTACCACAAATTGGAATCTGTGGTAAGAGGCCACCAAACCCCACTTACCACAGATTCCAATTTGTGGAAAGTGGCATCCAAATCTCTTTCACAATCATAAGTTCATCATGACTCATATACCCCCACAATCACTTCTCTCTGTGTGTCTCTCTCTCACTGATTGTGCATGAACTATGCTCCTCTAAAAGGAACAAGAGCATGATACTAGTACTTTTTACCTATCTAATTCACCATTTTGTCTCTTCCTCACTAATTCACCTTCTATTTATACCTCACTTTCATTTCTCCATTCTTATATCAACAACAACTTCACAATCTAATTTCCAAAGAGAATAGAAAAAATCCTACTATTTTAAGCAAATAACTACTCACCTTTCTTTCTATGTAGCAGAATTAAAATACTACTATTTTAAGCAACTGCAGCTACAACAATAACCACTTCAACTTCAACTTCAACTGCAACTACAGCAACAGTGCAAAAAGAGGAATAAGTGTAAGTACCGGAGATTAGAGATCCTCGGAGTGGTTTGTGCCTTCCTTAAAATCAATTGTAAATACCGAAAAAGTGTAAGAGGAAAAAGAGGAATAAGTGTAAGTACCGAAAAAGAGGAATATTGCGTGTTTGATTGTGGATTACGTACTGTGGTTGAAATTGGCTCAGAAATAGGAAATGCAGCGGCACCTGAAATCAAAGGCATGGAAATTAAATTAGTTGGAAACAAACATGGATAATAGGATTCGGAAATTAAAATTGGAAGCTCGTAAATTACGGTATTCTACAGAAGATAAAGGCATAGTAAAATACCTAAATGCTTCATACCTTTGTGGTTAGGCATTGGATGCTACTTACCACAAATTGGAATCTGTGGTAAGTGGCTACTAAGCCCCCACTTACCACAGGTTCCAATTTGTGGTAAGTAGCATCCAATTACTTACTAAACATAGAACTAGATTTTAAAGACCAAAAATTGCCAAACCAGAAAGAAACAGTGATAAAACCAGATAGAGCTAGATTCCAATTTGGTGTCATAGTCTTGGTGATATCATAATATGCCAAAAACATGTCAACAATACAAGATGGAAGAGCTAATTTGTTTGTATAGTGTAATTATTTGTTTTTTATGCTCACGCATTAGGTAGCTAATTAGTTTGTTGTTCTGTGAAGGCATTCAGTCCTGTAATAATAAGGACTTCATTCCTGCAGGTTAGTAGAATTGTTGCTTCCTTCCCCACCCCTTTTTCCTTGTTGAACACATTTTATTTCCCTTATGAATATTATATCATGAAATTTTCTATATGTTAGTAAAATGGAACCAGAGTAACAGGATAAACAAGTAACAATTCAAGAACTAAATCAGTGCATTGGGTGACTTAAACAAGTAAAAGACAATAAATTATAAATTTGTAGCAAATCTGTTGCCACGACCATATATATAGTGCATCCCAATGTCAAAGGAACACCATACCAATAATTCATTTAAAATAGGTCCGCTTATGAGATGAATTTTTAGCTACAAAACTTAAAATTAATTGGCAAACTTCATTAAAAACAGGTCCTTGCTATGAGGTGAACTTTTAGGTTCGGCTATTTCAAAACTGAAAAGTGACCCCATAAATTCACAACTGGATATTAATTATTCTTAGAATGTGGTTTAAGGCCTAACTCAACCCCACAAAACCGGCTTGTAAGGTGAGGGATGCCACCCACTTATAAACTCTTTTTCAGGCCATATCCCATCCGATGTGGGACTCTTAACACACCCCCCTCACGCCCAGGACTGGACAACTGGAGCGTGACCCGAGTGGCCCGATAGCGGGTGGCCCAACGGATCTTGGGTTGGCTCTGATACCATCTTAGAATGTGGTTTAAGGCCTAACTCAACCCCACAAAACCGGCTTGTAAGGTGAGGGATGCCACCCACTTATAAACTCTTTTTCAGGCCATATCCCATCCGATGTGGGACTCTTAACAATTATCCTTAAGTTTTGATTAACAGCTATGCTACAAACAGCTCTGTGAAACTTCAACCATTGTATTTAGATATTTGATATTAGCTGAGCATCTTGACTCAACTTACACATGAAATTAATTTCTTACAATCACCTGTATTTTCAAATTAAAATTGATATCTATGTGTATATGGAATTGGATGCTACTTACCACAATTTGGAATCTGTGGTAAGTGGGGCTTAGTAGCCAATTACCACATATTCCAATTTGTGGTAAGTAGCATTCGAGTAAGACTATGACACCAACTCCATCATACAACAACAATGTCTTTCTTTCTTTGCTCCTAAGCGGATTTTGACTCCCAATTTACTAAAACCAGCCACTAAACACACATGCAAGGGTCCCTAATAATCGAAACAACTTCCCAAATTTACATCCAAACAGATTTTCATGGAAAGGAGGGTTTATGTAAGGTTACATTTCAGTTATGAAGTCAGTAGAATACAAATTACAACATATCTGAGAATCATGCATTTTGAAAAACGAAAATGAAGCGGACCTTTACCGAGCTAGATCGAAAACCGAAAGCGGATCTTAAGCGATTAAGGCGAAACCGGGCATATCTTCGCACCAAGCGCGTTACTCAAGCTTCACGACGACCGACTTCAACTTCACAAAGTGAGAACGAGCAAGCTTCTATGCTTCGATGGAGAGAAGAAACAAAAGGAGAGTTTGAACTTTGGAGCTTCATAGCTAGAAGGAAGGGTTTTGCGGAGGGAGAATGAAGGTTGTTGCCGTGGATGAAGGTTTTCGCGGTGGTTGAGGGTTTCGCTGTTTCACGGTAGTGTGAAAGGATTGTTTGAAATGTCATTAATTTTCTACAAAACAATTTTTTTGAAAAATTGGTAAATTACCAATGCCCTTTTAGTAATTGTTACTAAATAAAATGTTTAGTACCCTAAGTCACTCTCCAGAAGAAGTAATATTATAGACTATTCTAAACTTAACGAACTTGATAAATAAGTTGAATAAATAATTAGAATGACTACACTATACACCAATTACAACACAATACAAATATGGAATGCCTGTTATATATTTCCTATGATCCAAGAAATCAAAAGATACTCTACTGCATGCTACCTTCTCAAAATACGCAACAATACTGCAACCTGTACGGCAAGGTAACCATAAACCTATACATACAGTCAAATTTCATATCATATATACGACTCTGTTTAATCAATTTCTTATCCTCTTTTTTTCACATGATTGTACGTACTATACTAAAGTAAAACAGGGGTATGCAGCTTTGATACAACAACTTGCACATGATGTAACAAATACGTATATTACAAGATTCTATACATTGTCCCTCTTTGCATGAAATGCTCCATAAGAATCATGACATCATAAAATACATGCATAGATTTACATCTCCTAGAACAAACAGTACATACATACATGAATTATATTATACTATATGCATTACGTATATATCAGTATAATGATGAAAGACATTAGACATAGTCATATTAATTAATTAATAAATGTGACAGCAATTATTATATTAATTAATTAAAATAAATCCTAGTATTGCGTGTTACTAGGGATGGACTGTTTGGTGGCCCACACAGCCTTTTGAGAGGGACTCTGAATTTTGTTAGTTTGTGAGCAGACAAAAGCAGAGAAGCTTCTTATCCTCTCCCTCTAGGTTTTCACACACATAGAATCTCTTCAAAAGCCAAATAACTATTTCCTTTTGACACTTTTACCCTTCAATTTTCATCATAATAATCACTTTATCTCTCTTCTGTGAACTAATATAGCTTAAATTTAAAGGGTAATTTCCTAATACTTTGATCACAACAGTGGCCTATTTAGTTCTATGTTACACAAGCTGTTTTGGATCATATCTTCTGCCACCCCATTTTCCATACTTTCTTCTCTCTCTCTCTCTTTCTTTCTCACTCTAACATTGCAATATGGCTCCAATGAGTCTCCCACCTGGATTCAGATTCCACCCTACAGATGAAGAACTTGTTGCTTACTACCTAGAAAGAAAAATAACAGGTAGAACTATAGAGCTTGATATCATTGCAGAAGTTGATCTCTATAAATGTGAACCTTGGGATTTACCAGGTATGTTACATATTTCATATTTGATACTCTCTTCATAACAAAATATAATATAGTTCAAATTCAGACTAAATACATAGACATTTTGCTTATATTTTGTTACAGAAGAAGTATATATATATTAATATGTTTTGATGAATCCACTAACTAAGCTAAGTTGGAAAATCTATGTAGAGAAATCATTTTTACCTAGCAAGGATATGGAGTGGTATTTTTATAGTCCAAGAGATAGAAAGTATCCAAATGGGTCAAGAACAAATAGGGCAACAAGAGCTGGTTATTGGAAAGCAACTGGGAAAGATAGGGCAGTTCATTCTCAAAAGAGAGCAGTTGGAATGAAAAAGACACTTGTGTATTACAAAGGTAGAGCACCACATGGAATTAGAACCAACTGGGTTATGCATGAATATAGGTTAATTGAATCTCTTCCTGGTGCTTCTTTCTCTTCTTTGAAGGTATATATCTTTTCTGCTTCTTTCTCTCTCTTCATTCATATAATAATATTCTCATTATTTTCTTCTTCTACTTCTTCTATTCTTCTCGATCTTTTTGTTTTTTCTTGTAAGGAATGTGTTTTTGGGTATTATATAGTTTGATTGGCTCTATTTATTAATATTTTTTTATAAGCAAAAAATTATTACGTACAGAAGGTACAAAGAGTATCAACCTGGTACTAATTAAGGAACAAATTTTCAAACACCCAAAATTTAGCGATGAATTTTACGGTTTCAACAATAGTCGCAGCAGCAGCAAAAATATGATGTTGCGACCCAGATTGTTGATGCGGTTTAAACCTCGATGAATATAATTTTGAAAACAAGTAAATAAAACTAGGGTTTAGAAGAATATAAATAATATAAAGACAAATAAAGGAGGGAAACAGTACTAGAAGTCTAGATCATCACTGTTTGGTTGTTAGATGTTGTATACATATACATATATATATATATATATATAGAAAAAACCCTACATGGCCACAAAAGTTTCTATATATGACATGAGACCACTAACTAAATCCTAATTTAATGCTTGCTTTAGTTCTTTTCCCAATGTGTTTATGTATTGTACCCTTCAATTCTTTTTAAGATTTGATTTGCATATATTGATGTCATTATCAAGTTCACAAAAACAAGAGCAAATTTTTATGTTCAACATATATGAATATAAGAAGAAAAAACTTATCTATGTTTTGAATCTTGTTCCACAAGGATGCACATGCCTACACTACATAATATTCCTTTATTTTCTTTTTCTTTTTATGATTAACAAACTTTAATTCTTCTTTAAAAAAAAAACATCTTATATGATCTAAAACGTTATGATGAAAAATTCAGATCCATTGTGTACTTATAACTATTTCATAAAACCCTTTTCTTTTTTACATTCTCTTTATAGATTTATACTTTTTTGTTTCTCACTCTTCTTCTCTTGCATCTCAATAAATTAAACACTGTTTATATAATTACAATTTTCACAACATCACAGGATTCCTATTCATTGTGTCGAATTTTCAAGAAAACAATCCAAATTCCAACCAAAGCTAAAGAACAAGATCAAGCAGAAGATCATGCAAACAAGGTCTCAGAAGATTCAAGTGGCACTGAGATTTCAAGAGAAATTGAAACATTAAATGATAAAGTTCTTAATAATAATGAAAACCCTAAATTTCCATGTGATGCATCTTCTTCTGATGTAACACAAGGTGCATGTACACCTACAGATACTTGTGTAGCAGATGATTTTCAACCACAGTTTACTTGTGATGAAGCAAATAGTGCATCTATTTCTTCAATGGGAATTGGTTACCCTTCAAATCCATTTCAGGTAACATTATTCACTTTGTTAAATTTCATGGTTCTTTGATTTTGTAATGTAGTATACTATTACTAGTCACGTAGACATGGCATGACTATATATATAGTTTTATAAGAGACATATAAAAAGCAAAATGGGCCATAGTATATGATCATTATTTTATTGATCTGCTTATAGTATATTAACTTTTCCTTTTTCTCCATGTTTTTAGCATTTATGCTCATCATTACTTCCTTTGCCAATCCTTCATTTCCAGCCATATTCTTCTTTATCATTAAGTTAATGCATAGAAATTTCTATTTGTTCACTATTAAAAAAAGTTGAATTGCGAAATCTGTGACAAAACAAATGAAATTAATTAGTCTCTAATTTCGTCACAAAATTTCAATTAATTCAACTTATTCTAGTAGTAATTTTTAATTACATACACTACTAAACGACAGAAATCTAGACACAGAAAACAGTCTCTATTCAGTCTCTAAGTGTTGGCAACGCCAAATTTAGGGACCGAATTTATTTTTTCCATTTCAAACTTCTGTCGCTATTTCAAAAAAAATTCTAGTAGTATATATATGCCTAAACATTTTGCAATAGATTTTGTGTTGTTGTAATTATGTGGCCCACATAGCATATTTTTAAGTTCTCTTTCGATCTTAAAGTGATAAAAGTTAGAAGTATGATGAAGTTGGTATCTTTTAATTCACTTGGACTGACTCCAATTTAGCTTTTCTCTTCACCATCTCCCATAACTTCTTTTGACTGACTATATCTCAAAACGTTTTCCAAAGTAAAGATATCTTTACTCCCTATTTTCCTCACGGTTCATTCCAAGACTAAAGCATATATATATACATATCAAACCTCTCAGATATATAGATATAACATACTTTATCTTTAATCACATTTATTTTAGCAAAAGTAAGTTTTGTGAGAAGCTGTTTCAGCATTCAACTATCTTTAGTCTTTACAATGTTCATTCGAGTAAAATATGCATCTGATTGGGGACTTCAATAACACCAATTTTCTTCTTCAACTCTTAAATCAACACAACACTTTTTATTCTTTTCCTTTTAAACCTACCCTCTAACCCCTCTTTTTTTGCTACTTGCACTACTCCCAATTAGTGTTACTTTATTTCAAATTAGGCATGAGTTTTACATGTGTTTTCAAACTTCATAATACATTAATTTTCACCACTAAAAAAAAAAGCTGAAATACCGACGGAAATTAGAAATTGAAAAAATTAAATTGTTCTCTAAATTAAATTCCGTCACTAAATTCCGTCACTCTTTCAGTGTTTCTAATAGTGTTCATCCCTTATCCCTTAAATGTACATTAGTACTAACAATTCCTTTTTGTAAATAAAAAAAAATGCAGGATATAGAAGCAACTATGTATGCTGGAATGAATTTTCAACTTCCACAAACACCTTTTATGATGGAAGATTTCCCACAAATAAACTTATCAGAGACAAAGTCAATGAAGCCAGAAATGAGCAATGAGTGCTTTATATATGACAGATATAGGGACTGTATGAATGGAACATTAGAAGAGATAATCTCTTTGTGTTCCTCTCAAAATCATTCTATGGCTTTTCCTATGATGTAGAATGATTATACTAACTACAATGCATGATACTCAAACTTTATATAGCTTCACAAATATTCATTAACACAGAGAAATTTGTGTTGGCTAAAATAACCCACACAAATGAGGATTGGTTTTTCTTGCAGTAAAGAAAAGACTACACATACGATGTAGTAAATAGATATAGTAGAATATATGCTTAGGCAAGGAGTCTGGCATACTATTGGTTTTCCTTTTTTTTTTTGTGTTGTTTTTTTTATAGGGGGTCTTTTTCTATTTCATATATAATCTTATATGTTAGTGTTGAAAGGTTTGTCTATTTTGGAAGGCAAATTAATGTGCAAATTTTACAATTGTCATGCTTTATGTACTTCAATATCTCACCAACGTTTTTAGTTTATATCCATATTTAAATAAATGGTGCACTTTCAAACACACACACACACACACACACATATATATATATAAAAGAAGAAATACGAACCTGAACACTTTGGAATATCTCACACGATGATTGATGTAGATGTATACTCTGCAGATCAAAAATTGTGATTATTCTCATGGTTGACATTTCTTGTACACATTCAAGCACTGATTTTTTTCAATAAGTCAAATTTCATTAAGAGGGCATAAGGGGTACCTCTACCCTTTTTACATGTCAATTTACCAATGCTAAACAAGCACGGGGGTTATTACACTAGCTTTTGAAATTAAGTGATAATTGTCTGCCCACCCTATTTAGCGAACCATCCCCTAGATAACCGTTTAAGTTGGCTAATCATGTGAGATACATTTGGCAACCCCCGGTTTAAAGATGACTCTATTACGGTTAATCCAAATGATCCATATACCACAACTATTCACATTCAGAATCTCACTCTCTTGTTCCTTTTCCCACCTTGGCTTACACCATGATGTACTAGATGTTCCAAGGCACCAGAAAATGTAGACTGTTGCTCCAACCCAATTCTGAACCCCCGACCAAATCTAATTTGATACTGCACAAGAAAAACAGGTGCTCGGTGTCTTCACTGAATCTGAAGCATAATACACAAGTCAGTCCTGGATTAAATGAGATATTCGCGTAGGAAGTCTGTCCAAAATCACCTCCAAGTGTGTACCGGATACTTTGACGGTGCTGTCGTTGGCCAAACCTTCTTAATGATCTTTCTCTTGTCCTCCTCCAACTGCGAATCATCACTTTTGCTGATCAACAATTTGTATACTGAGCTAACATTGTATGACGGGGAGGCATCCAAAATCCACGTCCATTTATCCTCAAGCGATGTGGGACAAAAACAAGATAGAGAAAGCAATTCCCCTTTTTGTCAAACATGTCATCGCAAAAATACGATTCGGATTCGTTAAGCTGTTGAATCGTCTTCGTTTTTTTGTGATGAGGTTCGTGAGACATGTATCTTAATTTTCACCGTTCGGATCGTCGAAACGAGGTCTAGGAAGAGAGAAATTTTCTTCGCACGGTAGCTGCAGTTTTTTGGTATTTTCATCTTCTTGTTCTCAATTTGTAAGCTTTTGTATTTTGCCTCACTTGCATTCAGGATGGGCGGTGGATAAGGAAATTCCCGATGAGGAGGAGCATTTTGTTGTCATTCATTTTGGCCATGATGCGGTCTTGATGACTTCGTAAACGAAGTGCTTATGCAGTTGCTTGCAAATAGCAAAACGAGAGGATCGTATTCGAACCCACAAAAATCAGTTCCTCTTCATAATCTGTGAGTGCTTGTAAATTTGCCTATATATTTAGGTATGGACTCCTACTATCAATGTATTCTCATGTTGGGAAACTGTAATCAATTGCATGAGGTGGTCCAACTTATTGGTATCTTTACTTTTTTTTGTTCCCAATCTCTTTAGTCAATACAATAGGAATTGAGTAACTCTAGTTTCAGTGAGTTGTGTTATGATTTAGAAACCATCAAATGGATGGGCATGTTTATTTGAGCCAATAAGAAAGCTTGGTCTGAACTCATTAAACTTGTAAACCGCCATTGAATGGGAAGGTTTGGAAATGGAGCGATGAAATGAAGAAAAGCGAATAAATGAAATGGAGGGAAAAAGAACTTCAAATTGTTATTAATCATTGTGTGTTACAAATGAGTTGAAGTTTACAATATATACTCTCAACTTCAACTAACTATTCCCTCAAGTCAATTAACTATGGTTAGCTTAAACTAAACTATCTACAAATAGAATTAACTACTTGAGGCTGAATCATCATGATAATTAACTACCTCATATTGAACTAACTAATTATAGTGTCAATACAAGAGAAGTAAGCACATTGTTCCTACACTTCAATACTCCCCTCAAGTTTGAATGTATATGTTCTTCATTCCAAACTTGGATAACAAAGTGGAGAATGGGGTTCTAGGTAATGCTTTAGTTAGCAGTGCGCCAATTGTTCCGATTGCATACATGTATCAAGTTCAAGAAACCACTGCACATGCTCCACCAGAAGTGACAATCTATGTCAATGTGTTTCGATCTTTCATGGCTTGTGGGATTCTCTGCCAGCTAAATTGCTGATTTACTATCACATAGCACCATAGATGACTTGCATTGTATTTGAAAATCT
This sequence comes from Oxytropis ochrocephala, assembly GCA_020916435.1. Taxonomy (NCBI): domain Eukaryota; kingdom Viridiplantae; phylum Streptophyta; class Magnoliopsida; order Fabales; family Fabaceae; genus Oxytropis; species Oxytropis ochrocephala. Next base: position 89,903,322 of record CM037093.1, on the reverse strand, counting down.
CTCAACAATTGATTAATCCACAATAACTCTGAAGTTACAGCAGCTAATGCTCTATATTCTGCCTCAGCAGAGGATCTTGCCACCGTGTTTTGCTTCTTAGATTTCCAAGTAATCATTGAATTTCCCAAGAAAACACTAGCCAGTGGTAGACTTTCTACTCACTTGACAACTTCCCCAATCCGCATCCACATATGCAGATAAATTGAGGTTAGATTCAGCTGGAAACATGATCCCTAGACCTGCAATGGCCTTCAAATACTGCAATAGGTGATGTGCAGCATGCATATGGGGTGTTCTAGGCTTTGACATGAATTGACTTAGCTTGTTTACAGCATATGTGATGTCTGGCCTAGATATGGTGAGGTATATTAGTCTTCTAACCAATCTTCTATACTCAGAAATGTTGCGCCCCGAAAAATCCGGTTTGGACTTCTCGTTTGACAACGTGAAAAATAGTAGAGCCGCCACCAATATTTATTTAGGAAAACATTGAAAAAACCTTTTTTGGAAAGCGGGTGGTCTTTTGAAACTGAGAGATGTAGGTTCGAAATTCGGTTGCGCATGGGAAGGTATTAGCACCAGCGCGCCCTTTCTACCGAAAGGGAACCATTAACTTGATGTGGTTTTGAAATGTTTGATTTGAAATACATCGTTATACTTCTTTTCTTTTCTTTTCTTTTTTGAGAAATTGCTTTATTGAAAACGGGGGAAAATGAATGTTTTGGTATCTTTGTAAAAGCGGAACAAAACAAATATTTTTTTTTTTGAAAAGGGTGCTTGGCGGGACATGAACCGGTCCTACGTACCTCACGGAATGAGGATCAAAGCTACGTAGTTCTCGTTTTGCGTCTGAAAGCGGCTTAGGGGTTTAAGTTTTGGAGTTTTTGAAGTAAGACTCGAGTGTTCGCGAACACCAAACAAGCGAGAGGCTTGAGTGGCATTCAATACTAACTCGAAAGAAAAGAGAGTTGGGCAGAGTAATCAAACAAGCAATGGCTTGGTGATTACAAGTGACAACGTTGCATTATTCTTTTTTTTTTTTGAAAATTGTTTTGAAAAAATGGTGAGCATCGATGATAATTACTACTAATAACTCGTGTTATTTTGGAAATTTGGATTAGTTTTTGTTGTTTAATTAATGTGTGGGAGCTTTCATAATAGTCAAACAAGCAAAGGCTTGAGTGACTATCACTAATAACTCCTCATTAGCGATCAAACAAGCAGCGGCTTGAGTGATGGCTAATGATTTGTTTATGAAAATGCCTTAGGGTTTTTATTTGAAAGAAAAGCATGTAATTTTGAATTTGAAAAGAAATAGAACATTTCAAATCCTTTTTCAAGACAAAACCGAGACAACAATTAGAGAACAAACAAAGCAATCATAAGGAGTATTCACAAGTTGCTATGAACAATTGAATGCATGATTAAGCAAACATGTGGGTGCAAGAGTATACAATCATGGGATGCAAGGCGTAGCATTATTGAGTGCATGATTAGGCAAACATATGAATGTATGAGTATACAGTTGTGGAATGCAAGGCATAGCATTATTGAATGCATGAACATATGAAAAAGAGTGCAAGTCATAGTGTTAATGAATGTATGATCATGTGATAATAAATGCAAGACATGACATTAATGGATGCATGAACATGTAAGAGGGTATGAGAATCACGGGAGGCATAGCGCATATAGATGCATGAACATGTAAGCACAAATGATGAAATGCAAAGTGTAAAAATGTTTTGGGTATTTTTGCAAATAGACAAGTAGTAAAACTTTTAGTAAAAAGTTAATGAATGGTAAAAGTAAATATGCATGAAGTGAATGGTAATTATTTAATGGGATAGTAAAGTAAAAAGTAAAAGCGCCTTTTTTAGTTTTGGTAAAAAGTTAATGAGTGGTAAGGTAAAAACATGAATGGATGGTTAAAAAGTGAAAAAACACATTAACACTATTACACACCTCTACACAAGATCAAACACACATTTTAAGCACTAAAATGAACCCTAAAAAAGGCCTCTAAGGCTGAAATCACATATGCACAAGACAATACATTATTTCATGCTAAAACTCATAATCCACACATAGAACAAATCACATAAATCAAGTACATCATGCATTTCATTTACATAACTCAAAAAAATGAAAAAGGAGCAACAAAAAAAACCCTAAATTCTAAGGCCTAAAACCAGAACCCCTACACTCATGAATCAAACCAAAGCTCAACTCACAAGTTATGATATGAACAAGAAGATGCATATAATGTATGGAAGTTCTTTATTCATGAAGAAGTGAAAAAATGAGTGTGAAAATACAAAACATATGATTAAAACACAAGAACACCCTCTTGAGACCAAGGGCTTACTTGAACACCCAAGGCTCCCAATGTCCTTGACATAGTGTTTGAAATGAGCCCTCTAAGCCTCTTAGAGAGGAAGAGGAGTAGAAGGAAGATTCACATGCTAATAGTTAAAAATGCAAGAGATAAGATGTTTACCTCAAGATCAAAGCTACACAAGAGTAGAAAAATGAAGATCAAGAACAAATCACCAACAAATGCCACATAAACTTGAAGAAAACAAGCTCCTTAGTAGAGTAAAAATGGAATCAATGATGAAAGGAAGAAGATATATGAATATGGAGTGGATTTGAGGTGATTTGGTGGATGAAACTTGAAAAGAAAATGGAGGAGAAAGGAGAGGAGGGTTCGGCCTAGAGAGAGGAGAGAGGAGGAGAGGTTTTTGTTCTAGGTTAAAAATGAGAGTGTCTATCCCTTTGGTCTCTTGCTTTTGGGTTTTTATATGGGGTGCAAACTCAAGGGTATTTATGACAATGTGATTCTTGCAAACCAATAGGATTTGAGATAAAATTTGAATCAATGGTCGAGATGCAATGTCACATGGATTGAGGGTAATTAAAAGCACAAAGTGAGTGAGAGAGAAGTGTGAGGCGCGACTTAAGAAGGGTGGTGAAGGATAAGTTCATTTACAAAATTGTATTTTTCCATAAAGCTTATTACACAAGTGCCATTTTAATTCAAATGAAGGGTGAGGATTGCACTCAAAACTTGAATGGAAGGCCAAGATTTAAATACAATTTGCAACCAATAAAAATAAATCAAAATTGCATGAGTATGAAATTTGGTGTGCGCTGTGACTGAGAATTAGGGAGTGAGTGGAATTGCAAATTGTACTATTGTACTATATTTGACCTTTCAAAATTCAAAAGAATATTGATTATTGTTTTCAAGATAATTCTTCTAAATTCATACCATTTTGGGCCATGTCCCATGATTCAATGATTGGGCTCTGAATTTTATGACCTCACCAATCCCAAAAGGGTTTTTTTTTTGGTACCCCCACCCATTCCCCTAACACCCCCACCCAAATTGAAATCCCCAAAATGCCCTTTGTAATCTATTTTTTTTTTTTTTTAAAAAAGCGCGCATCGTATATATGTCATTTGGGACATATATACGATGGGTAATTTGAAACGCATCGTATATATGCCACTGAAGAAGTATATACGATTGGTGGTGTAACCACCAATCGTATATACTTCTTCGAGAGCATATCTCTCGATGCGTTCTACTACCATCGTATATATGTCCCCAAATGATTATATATATCGATGCGTCTTAAATTTTTTTTTAAAATTGTAAAAAAATTTACTTGGTCATGATTTCGCTTTCAAAGTTGATCTACGGTGTAGATTGCGCCAAAATCAGCGGTTGATAATCTTTTACCTCATCTATAAATACTCACTCCCACCATCACTATTTTCACACCAAAAATTCAACTTCCTCCTTCTCTCACACATCACAGTGAAGATGATGCGAGCTTCGCTAATGTCATACTACGAGCCTTCTTCCCTCACGCTCGTTCATTCTAATATGGGGTTTGTTGATCATCGGGCATCATCTTGAAAGATGATGGTATAAGTTCGATGGGAGAGATGTTGTTTCGTGTAGGTTAAAACACGATATATCATTTTACGCTCTTAGCGAAAAACTCTGCGAATGGTTCAACCAGAGAGCAGCGAACATGAGATAATTCGTATTGTTTATCGGAACCCGAAGCGACTAGTGGAGGTATTTCTTTGGTCTACCATGGATGTCAAGCAGCGAGGATGGCGTCAGAGACATGATGTCCATTCATATAACAATTAAATGGAGGAGTTACATTCATTTGTGCGTCGAAACGGAAGGAATGTCATTTGAGATCCTTCGTCGATTAACTCCACGGCATTTCGATAGTTTCTATTGTATTTTCATTTTATCTGTCTATTTTTATTCAAGTTGTTTATGTTTTATCGCTTGTGTAACTTTGTTTTATCGAATCAATGAAATCAAAAATTCATGGAAACTCGTAAAATAAATAAAACATCGAAAAAGTTAATAATATAATAAAGTGCCAAAATAATATCAAATACATCAAAAAACAAATAAAAATCCCTAATGGCGTCCACCTCGTCCTCGCCCCGTCGTCTAAGCTCCCTAGCCCGTCATCCGGTCTTTGCCATCCCCACCATCCTATGGATTGTCCGTCTGGCGGGGTGCCATGCGCGATGTCGCAAATCACGAATCCCCCCTCTCTACAAGCCCTCACAAGCTCCTAATCCGGTCATGATCGTCGTAGCGTATCTCGGGAGAGGTGTCGGTGAGCTCACAAGTGATGGTGGTGATGGTGGGGCCGGTAATAGTGCGGGGATAGAAGCCGGACGTACCACTCTAAGTAATTACGTCTGACTGATCCGGCCTCCGAGCAACTTTGAGTAGTCGCGAGGATGTCCTCCACTGATGGTCTTGTTGAAGTAGGTCGAGGGTAATGAAGATGAAGTCTAGTATGGACTTTGTTGCCATGAGCCCATACTTTGACAACTCATTGATACTCTGAAATAAAAATAAATAAATAATTTAAGCAAAAGTCTGGACTATGTGACTTAAATAAATTATTTAAGCAAAAAATGCAAAAACTTAGGGTCGGTAGTATAGAAGCTGAGACATGATGCGCAAGTCGGTGAAAAGAGAGAAGTGGCGCTCCTCACGAGGCTCCTCACGAGGCTCCTCACGAGGCTCCTCACGATCTTCTTGAGGAGGCTCCTCCCGATCTTCTTTGAGGCACCTCATGATACTCGGACATGGGTGAGTGCAGTAATAAGCATCGACACAGATTTGCTGCTGCTGCGATACTCGGGAGGTGGGGATGGTAATGAAAAGGTTGGGGATCATCACTGGGGATCTTGGGGATGATATCGAGGAGTAGGTGGGAATGATCTTTGAAAGCGGCCTCCCCTATGCGATCCTCTGCTGCGTCTGCTGCGGGTAATCCCCGAGATAGAAAGCTCCGGCCAGGCGTCTCTTGGTGGCTCGGTGATCTCTCAGTGCCTCGGGCTCATACTCGGTGCCTCGGGTTGTGTACTGTCTCTGTCTTCGTCTTTGAAGCATGGGTGATTATGCCTCAGAGTCCTCGTGCTCGGGCGATGAATGACTCCCCGTCTCTACGATCGGAGAGACCTCACGTCTCCTCTATGCCTACCAGGACACTGCAAGCGAAGAAAAAAAAATTAGAAAAAAATAAAAATTGCTCATCGTATTTACATCAAAAAGCGTGTATATCACGATGCTTACTTTTCTTAAATCGTATATAGAAGTGCAGTGGGGTATATACGATTGGATGAATTTACGCTAATCGTATATACGCTGAATAGGGGTATATCACGGTGAGTAAAAGTGTTAAATCGTATATATAGAGTGCAGTGGGGTATATACGATTGGTTGATTTACGAAATTTGATCGTATATACGTCGAAGGTGGCGTATATGCGAGTGAAGGTGGTCAAACGTAGGTATGACCAATTGTGTGAAGAAATTGTGATTTTGTAAAGAGTCAGGGGTATTTTGGTATTTTCACACGGTGGGTGGGGGTGTTAGGGGAATGGGTGGGGGTACCAAAAAAACCATCCCAAAATTGATTTATTTTACCTCACCTCAAAGGAAATGACCATTTTACTCTTACATCCAAAAATTTGATTTTTATGCCAAAAGGTTTATTATTCGTGCGCAAAAACAATCACAATTAGGCACAAATACTCCCCAAATAAATCATTGATGATTGTTCAGGGATTTGGGACAAAAGACCGTTTTTATTGTGAAATGACCAAAATGCCCTTTTGCACTGAAAAACCCTAATTCTTTGCCCGAAGCACATTTTCACTTCCAAAATGACTTTTCACCCTAGGAGTGACCTCTAATACCTTGAAATGCATGTTGGATGACTTGTCTTGAAGAATTTTTCCTTATTTTGAAATGACTAAAATACCACTTTTGCCTTTGAAAAACCCTAGTTTGTCCAAAAAGTGTATTCTAACTTCAAAAATGATTTTAGAAGCTTTGAAATGACTTTTAGAACCCTAAATGCAATGCATTACACTCCCTTCTCCTCTATTTATTTATTTTTTGGGGAAAATTAGGGTTTTGACCTAAGCCGGACAAAATTGGGGTATGACAGCTGCCCCTCTTTATCTAGATTTTAACAAGGAATATGAATTGGCCGAAACATATTCCAAGGCAAAATAGAGATAAAGAATTCAGAAATTATACCGATTTTGTCTACTTAGGAAAAACTCGAATTTTCCTTTTCTTTTTTATCTTCTAGTTTTTCTTTTTGGGTGAATGGATGCCGGCCCGAAGCTTGGTGTAATAAATGAAGTGTCGACTCTCAGTAAGCCAACAAATGCAAGAAATAAATTGGTGCCAACCCTCAGGCGGCAAAAAGCAAGCAAAAATAAAGCAGAAAGGAAAACAGTAAAGAAGGTATCGACCTGCGGGAGCCGTCTTGGCGGGAAAAACAAGAAAGTGATAAAGAACGCAATAAAGAAGGAGCGCTTGTGGCTCTGAAAGAACAACAGGTTACGAAGGAGCACTGCGGCTCTGAAGGAGCATTTGAGCTCGGAGGTGGCCTATTCGAGCGGCACGAGGTTCAATATCAAGTTGTAGGACCGATACATTTTACCTTGATGGACTTACGCTATGCTTTATCCGACCACGGCTAGTGCGAAGGGGCGCGAAGTGCGGGGGGCGATCCGTCATGCTCGTGATGACTTGGCGAAATGAAGGACCACGAGTGCGAGGGCGATCTGTCATGCTCCGTGATGACTTGGCAAGATGAAGGTCGAGTTCAAAGTCATTTGTTTGGGTATTGATTTGAACTAGTGAAGGACCCTAGGGTCACGATGATTCGTCGGTGCTCGATAACGACGGGATACGAAGAAGGGCGCATTAGTCTGAAGGGACACGTGGAGTCTGAAGGGATTCGCAAATCTGTTGGTGGCCCGATTGAGATGGCCAATGTTGGCGTCTTTGGATTGAGGGCACTGCTCGAAGGGTGGCGGACTTTTCTTGACTTTATCGGTAATGTGTACTGCACATGTTATGAGATGCAAATGCATGGTGCATGGAATGTGAATGCATGTTATGCAAGGGCATGTTATGCGGGGAGCATGTTATGCGAGTGCATGCAATGCTATGATTTTGGTGTGATGATGCATGTGGTATTTGTTTTCTTTTGTTTTTATTTTATTTGATTTTTCGACTGACTTTCTTTTTACGGTCATTTGTTTTTTCGTGTTTTTCCCAATCGACTTTCTTTCTTACGATCATTTATTTTGCTTTTTGACAAAGCCTTATTCTTTTCTTGGTCCAATCGGCTCACGATACTCACAGCACAAGACTAGAGAGGCCGATGAAAACTACGAGGTTCATGGATCGAATGCAAGTTTGCTTTATGGTTCGCCATCCGGAATGGTTTGGGAGTGCAACCTTCTTTGTAAGATTAATTTTCTTTGGTGACTTTCTTTTTACGATCGTTTGTTTTCCTTTTTGCTCTCTTGCTCTTTTGCCACTGTTGGCTTATCTTCTTCTTTGGTTCACCCAATCCGCGACACTCATGTACGAGGCGAGGAATATATTGAACTGCGGGGCTCATGGGCGGTGCGGTGGGCTTTAACTTTGTCGTTCGAAGCAATCGTGGGCTCAATCACTTTCTCTTGCATGACTAACTTGTTTTGGGAATTGCCTCTTTCAGTGACTCTTAAGAATTTCGTAATGATTTGCAATGTTATATGATGTATGCACATGTTTCTGATTCGGGATCACCATCATCATAAAGCGTTTATTTTGAAGAGAAAAAGCGAGAAAATAATCAACAAACATACATGAGAAAGTTTGAGCTTTATTGATGTGGAAATCGGTCGCCTGAGAAAGTTCTGTGAAATTATTCAATACATTTGAAAGTTTAAACTACAAAAAGACACGAAAAAGGAAAGAAGCTGATCTCTGACTGTCCGTCTCTGTGGAACAGTGCTGACATTTGTGTCCTTGACCTTGATCATCCCCTCATCCAAGTCTTCAGGGGGGTTGCATGCCTTTGTTTACTTTTCATGCTCAAGCTTTCTGACCCTAATTTTTGCTGGATCGCCGCTGCGGGTTTTCAATCCAAGGTCGCTCACGATTTTGCCTAGGCGCCCTTAGGGTTTTCAACCTAGCGAGCTAATTCTTACTTGGCTCGTCTTTCTCTTTTTTCACTTATTTCTTTCAGGCATAATACTTCTTCACTTGATCGGAATTGACTGGGTTCCTTAAATCTTCTCCATCCATGTTTGTGAGTATCAGCGCTCCTCCAGAAAAGGCTTTCTTGACTACATATGGGTCGTCATAAGTGGGTGTCCACTTCCTCGGGAGTCACTTTGAATGGGCAAGATCTTCTTAAGCACCAAATCACCTTGCTTGAATTCACGGGGCGGACTTTCTTGTCGAAAAGTTGTTCTCATTCTCTGTTAGTCTGTTACCCATGACTGAAAGGCTGCAATCCTTTTTTTTCTTCAATGAGGCTAGGTTGATCTAGGCGAACTGCACTCATTACGCTTCTTCCAACTTGGTTTCCATCAAGACCCGCATGGAGGTATCTCGACCTCAATAGGGAGGGCCGCTCCAGACCCGTATACGAGAGAGAGAAAGGGTTGCCCGGTTGAAGTGCGCCTTTGAAATACGGTAGCCATGCAAAGCAAAGGAAGCATTTCATGCCAATCCTTGTAGGTTACCACCATCTTTTGCACAATCTTCTTGATGTTTTTGTTAGTTGTTTCAACTGCCCCATTCATCTTTGGGCGGTAGGGAGAGGAATTGTGATGCTAAATTTTGAATTCTTTGCATAGGTCCTTCATCATTTTACTGTTCAGGTTGCTGCCGTTATCAGTGATGATCTTGTGTGGAAGACCATAGCGGCAAATCAGATCTTTCTTTACAAACTTGGCAACCACAACACTAGTTATCTTTGGAGTGCGAGCGGCCTCGACCCACTTGGTGATCTCTAAAACTTTGCCTTGATATAATTGTAACTTGAATGAATCTTGGAGTGCAAGCCTTTTGATTTTTTCTTTCCCCCTTTTTTTTTGAGATTTTTTTTCTGGACAAACATATTTAAATAAATAAACTTATTTGTCCTAAAGCTAAAACTCGAGAAAACAAAAATGTCGATCATTGATCGGAATGGATTTTTGGAGGCGTGTGGGTTTTGTGGAGGAAGAATGATTGGGTTTAATGAAGTGCTTGAAGCTAATGGTAGGATGATTTTTATTCGGCGTTGGTTGGCGTTTGATGATTTATGATGGTTATTTGGCTTGATGAGGTGTTTGGAAGTTTTATTCTGGCTAAGAGGTTGGTGGAGGCGGGATGCCGAGGTCAAAAGGAAGTATTTGCGGTTTATTGAGACAAGGATCTCTTGTGTTTTGTGGTAGCGTGTATCATCTCACCACTTACATTTCTTTTGTATTTTGGGATTTTCATTTTTAAATCCTTTTTTCTTTTTGATTTTTTTTTGATTTTTTTGTTTGACTGGGTGGTGATAAAAAGTGATGCACCCTTTTTTGATATTTGAGGTGATCCTTGTCTAGGGTGATTTTTGGATTTTTGGCTTACGATGTTGGTATACAGTTTTTCGAGGATATGGGAAAATGGTCAAACTTTATTTTAAATCATGATTGCTCGTTTTCTCAAAAATTAACTCAAGGACAATAATTTATTTACTCCTATATATTTGCTTTTTTGGTTTCTTTTGTTGTTGTTTTTTTAAGGAGAAAATCATCTTTGGGACTATACGATTCGAGATCTCTATAGTCAGCGCACATTTCGACTGCCGTCCGTCCTTCCGGGGCCAAGGGACAACATTGGCAACCTTTGTGTGGGTACTTGGCCACCGCTAGAAACCTACATCAAATTGCTTCTTCACTTCGTCTACGATTTTGAGGACATCTCAAGCTTCATCCTTCTCGACTTACATTTCTGGGCGGACATTGGGTTTGGTGGCGGCTTGTGTACCACAGCGTCGGTGTCCAACCCATGCATATCTTGATAGGACCATGCAAACACACCCACATAATCGTGCAACCGCTGAACCAACTTCATGCGATCTTCGTCATTCATGGTGGTACCCACTTTGACCTCTTTCTTGTTCTCAACTGTACCCAAGTTGATTATTTGATAGCTTCCCGTGAAATTTGAATAACCCTTTCTTCTTGTTTCATTTCCTCATGAGTTAGGAGGAGTTTCCCGATCTTCCTCGACATCCCCCTCAACTTGATTGATAGGGTGATCAAAGTCAAAATATGGATTTATCGCCTTTGTTATTTTGAGAGACAATTGTTGTGGATGCGCCTTTTTTAGAAGCGAAAAAGCAGAATGAAAAGCGAACAAACAAGCAAATGATAATAAAGCAGAAAAAGACTCACGCAATGAAGAGAAAATGATTTTTATTGATTGAGAAATTCAAAACAAACTTTTTTATTGATGATGATGATTACGAAAGTAAAAACATGTGTGCCCCTAACAACTTGTCCTATGGCCTTGGGCGAGCCACGGGGTTGCATTACAAATAATTACTTTGAATTAAAAGCCACGGGGAAAGAAGCGACTTCCCGATTCTTCAACTCTTCTCCGGTGAAGGCAATGGCGGATCGGACTAACACCACCCTCTTGACTTCAAGACCATCCCAGATGTGACCACTTGGTTGTATTGCTCATCTTCTTCACCCCATCCTGTAAATTTGGATATCTTCCATTCGGATTCGAGCACTTTCGGGAGCATCATATCGACCAAGTAATCAAACTTTCCCTTTGGGCTCCCTAGGGTATCCCGACATCCCTCTTTTGTAGGCACCTTTATTACGTCTTCATTGATTTCTTCCTTGTATGGGAAGGAGGCGGGTCTTGGTGGCTATTGGTCGAACCACGGCTTGAACCAATCTCGGATCGAGATTGCACGAGAATTTCAATTGGCTTTTGGTCTCCCTACCCCTTTGTCAGAATGTAGAGTCAACACTTCATCTTTCATACCATGGGTTTCACGGACCACATATCAGTCCATCGAGTCTGCGAGGATCATCTTGAAGCTTTCACAATCTCCCACGCATAAAGTCGACACACCCTTCCTTCGTGGCAACACCCTCTTTAATAACCTCGGCCGGCATAACTCGGCGTAGATAACACTCAATGGAGTTTTGATCTTACGCACCTTTCTTACCAATTCCGAAGCGAAACTTTCTATAAGCGTTGGCGGTAGGCCCCTGATGACTGGCAATGGATTAATTGTTGTATTCGGGTTGTTACGCTTAAGCGAGATCAACGGCATCTATCAAGTCTTGCACCACATGTTTAAAGGCTTTACATTCTTCCTGGCATAATGACCCCGTTTTCATGGAAGCTGCGAGTAGCATTAGCATTGTACCCTACGGGAAATGGTGGTTGAGCGACTTTCATTGGTGAGTGTTGATCAGTTATTGGAGGTCAAGTGATTAAGCAAATTTCGGTGTATGTCATCGGAATTGGGTGGCGGGTCCGCTTCTTGAGCCCGATAACCACGAGCCTTGGGATTTGTCAATGCCTTTGCGAGGTGGCACGGGAGCGAGAGAATGGAGCAGTTTGTGGTGGAGGTGTACCAAAAGATGAATTTCCCCACGAGATGACATTAGTTTCTCCTTCTTTCTTCTTAGGAATTGGAAAGTGGTACTTCCTACGAGTGTTTGAACCGCGAGAATTTCTGCATGCGAGGTGATTCGAGATCTTCCCACGCCGAAGGCCATGTTCAAGTCTTTCCCCAAAGACTATCATATCGGGCCCTGGTGAAACACTCATGTAATCGACTGTCATAGTATATTCTTTGGCGGGGTTTCGAGAACATGTACACCATTTCCTTCTCGATCGAGAGAGAGGTTGAACACAGCGATTGTGCTTCGCCATTTCGAGCATACTCCTTGAAAGTCTCCTTTTCGCCCTTACTCATGTCTTTGCAAGCTGCGACCTATCGGGGCCATGTCCATGTTGTACTTATCTTGTCTCATGAAAGCTTGAGACAAATCCTTCCAACAACGGATTTGAGAAGATTGCAATTTCATATACCAATCTAAAGAGCTCGCCAAAGCTGTTTTGGAAGCGATAAATCAATGACTTGTCATTATTGGCATAAGGACCCATTTTTGGACGAACATTGTAACATGGCTCTGGACAGCCGATCCTACTGTACTTGTCTACCTCGGGAGCTTTGAACTTTGGTGGTAAGACCAAATCTGGGACTAAACACGACTCACGGGCTTCCTTGGCTCTAACACAGTACCCTCCATAGCCACCTCTTTCTTCAAGTCTGTGAATCGGATCATTTGGTGAGATCCCTCAAACATGTGTCCTTGGGGTGGCTCCCCATATTGTAATAATATCCTCCTCTGGTGAAGAACATTTTGAGGTGTCTTTGCACACCGGAGTGGGGCCGAGCACAATATGAGGGCTAGGAGTGCGAATTTGTGGTCCTCGGCGGCTCCCGAACGCGGTGGCGGTGACTTGATTAGGTGCAACCACACCAACAAGAGTAGGTCTAGCAGATTGCGGCATGTGCGGCGAGCATACCCCGAGGATATCTCGTGAAGTGCATTTGTTTGACACATTCATTTACGGAGCAAACACGGGATGGCCAGGCCGGATCCGGAGGAAGCGTGGTTTGTAGCATTCGCGATGCTAGAGGAGGAGCGAAAGAAGTGACACCATCCGGACCCACTTCTGGCGGCGGCTTCAGCGGTTGTCCCCGCTCTTTAAACCTTGCGGCATGACCATCATCTCATGCACAGGCTTCCACGGCACCCATCTTATCTTTCAAAGCCGGTTCTCACGAGCGATTGCTCGGGGTTGAGTATTGCTATAATCGGGTCATACGGATCCACGATTCTCAATCTCGACCTGCGGATTCTCTGGATTGCTTGCCATTAATCTCGCTTGAAGTCGTGTGTTGTAGCGGTGAAAGTGAACGGCGTGCCTTTTACATTTATTTAAACATTTATTGCATAAGAATCAAGATGAATGCATGAATGGATGTATGGATGCGTGTACAATGTTTGCTTGATGCGGGAACCACATGATACCTTATCTTGTCATAAGCGCATAAACATTTTTGATTTAGGAAGTGAAGTAAACAAGGAATCGAAATAGCATACTTCATTCATCAAGAATTCAAAGCTTCACCAATTTTCATTAAAGGGAAAAGACAGTACACTGCTCAAAAAAAAAAAGGTACAATATTCTTGAATACAAAACTCAAAATAAACGCTTAAGCTGAAGAGTACAAGTAAACAACTCAAATACAAATAGCTTCAAGCTCCCCAACCCTCTTCCTCTTCTTGCTGACACTTGCCCTTTGAGACTGTTCCTTGAACTCTGTGACCAATGCTCTGCAGTACTTCACAAACTGGTACACCTCGGGTGGGGTGTTGAAGAAATGCATCCCAGCCTCAGCTATCCTCAAATTCTTGGGAACCCCAACATGCTTTTGGCACGACTCGTGACTTTGAGAACTTGCTCTTCCACAACTGGATTTCATCCCTCAGCTCCTTAATGATCTCTTGATCTTCAATCTTCCCAATCAAATCTAGGAAGCGTTTTTCCCAATATTGGCTCTCAGCTCGGACTTGTCTGTAGGCCTCCTCTAGACAGCGAAGGTCCCTTTTCAATTCATCAGATATTTCTCTTTCAAATCTCAGGGATTGCTGATATTCTTTGAGAACCTCATCAGTGGCACCTCTTTCTCGCTCGAGGTTTCTCAGCTGCCCCCTCAATTCTACCACCAGATGTGATTCTTGTCCTGATTCAGTGGCTATTGTCTTCCATTCTTGTGCTTCTTCAAGTGCCTTCCTTGTTTTCTGTTTATACCTTTGGAGCTCCTCTCTGGCTCCTTTCAGATATCTTTGGGCTTCTATCTTGCCTTGCTCTTCTTTCTTGAATCGCTTAACACTTTCTTCCACAGCGATCATTTTGACATTGTTTTCTTCCTCTAGCTTTTCCTTCTCTAAAGCTATCTCCTCTAACTTAACTGCAATGCTTTCTTTTCTCTTCTACGTACATTACCTTTGCTAAAGCGGATTTGACCGTTCGGCTCCTCATAGGTAGGGACATAAGGCTCACAGTATCTCCTCCTCGAGGGGAAATGTCATTTGACTCGGTGATTTTGTACCTTGAAGCCTCTCCTTGAGCCATTGATTGAAGGTAGTGTCACTTTGGTTCTTTTTGTGACTCTTCGTTTCCTTTTCGCACCTTCTGATTCCCATGATTCTTTGAACTCTTGAAGCAAATCACCGCATTTAGGCATCCCCTTATAGAGGTAAACACGGGACAACATGCTTTCGGAGGGTGAGTTCCTCATCGCCGAATGCAAAGTTGCCTTAGGGTCAATGAAGGATTGTAATTGATACACCGCCGAGTCCCAGCAGGAGAGCACGTTTTGAAAGCTTCCACGGTGAATACCACCGCGCAGTCTGTCATCCCAACAAGCGGTGTATACCATCGGTTTGGAGATCATTGAGGTCCTTCAAAAACTCAACCCAATCGAGGCGTTTCGACCTTCACATCACAGCCTAGAGCGTAAGAAATTAGCTCCCTAGCATCATTTCGGTTATGGATTACATGGGTAATGAGCCAGGCATAGAGAACATGAGTGGAAAGACACATCTTCTTTTTATGGAACTGACTGTAACGGGTGAGAGCATGGTATGTGTTAGCAAGAACAGCGGGCACAGGGTTGATGGGGTTCTTGGTGTCCTTGAAGGCCAAGAATACACCAATCGCATCTTCATCAACATACTTTTCTATTTGAGGAAAGAGAACAACCCCAAATATGGTGAGAGCAAGCACTAACTTGAATGGACCCCACTTCTTAGCCAAAGCATAGGATTGCATCAGGCCCTCAAAATACTCTTGCGGATACCCAACTATACCATTTCTTTTTAACTTTTGCAACCTCAATTCGTCCACACCAATCCTAAGCGACATTGCAAGCTTCGCATCAGTGTAGTATTGTCCCTGATATTGGTAAGGCCTAGCGTGAGATCGGAGAACCCAAAATTTGCTCATATTCCTCTAATGTAGGTGATAGTGAAAATTCTTGAAGAAGAAACATCTCACATCAGAGTCGTAGAACTAGCTCAAAGCCACAAGAGCATCCTCTTGAACACTCAACTGCAAAAGCCTACGAATATTCCCATATGCACGATCAAAGGAATCCTCTCAATCGGGCCCATAAGTGGTGCACAACGCCTCGGACTACCAACCTCAACCTTCTTCATGGCGGGAGGCGAGAAGTGAGTGAAGTCTTACTATTCAATTCCATTCGATGCACCTATGACAAGGCGGTACATTATTCGGTGGTTCGACAAGCAAATGCAAATGAAATGCGAGTATGAATGCAAATATTTACAACATTTAGCTTTAATGAATGCGGCATGATGCGATTATGATGGGAATGATGCATGTGGGGAAAATAAAAGCGATGCATATGGACGGAAGTTCAAAAGTTTAGGAGACACACTACGTGCCGCCTCTCGCGCGATGGTTTATTTGAAAGAAGGAAAATATTTTTGTATTTTTCTTGGAAAAACTTGGAACTTTTCGAGGCAGACATGCCCTAAACTACCATGCAGCACACAATTCGTATGCCCTCGTGTCCTACAAAGGTGGGAATCCTGAGTTCTAGGGCAACTTCAAAGGTTCCTCCCATGTAGTTCTAAATCACACCCTCACTGATAGCTCACAGAAAGTGTAGAATCCTCATGCCGAGCACCCCTGAATGTAGAATGCTACCAAGTGTGAGGCATCATGAGAAAGCATACTCGGTTGAGACTTTCATGAGTATCAGACGGACAAAGGTCTTGAATGGCGATCACTAATCGCCTCCACTCCCTAAGTGTTTGTTGGATCCGGGTATAGGAGCCCACTCATAGCACACAAATCATAAGGTGTGAAAGTGTGTGATCGAGGACATACTTCCTAAAATCTACCCAACCCCACTGCAGAGGAAAACCGAGCAGTCCGGACAGTCGTCTACCCACAGGGTTCAACACGCATACATCATTTTAATATACAAACCATCCTAAGAAGTCAACGGCAATTACACGCATTGCTTACCTCAAGAAAGGGAGCTAAGAAGGAGGGACATAATAGAATGAGGAAATGCATGTTTTACCTTAAGAAAGGGAGAAGAGAAGAGGATCATGGGAATTGAGGAATGCATGCATAAGCATAATCATAGACATATAGGAGAAGAGAAAAGAAAAGAAGAAAAGGAAACCAATTTTCAAATCAAACAAATAGAAAACACAATCGGGTTAACTAGGCTTGACCTCATCTCTTTTTTAAAAAAAGAAAAGTTGTCCCAATGATCGCCGGTTTATTGCGCCCCGAAAAATCCGGTTTGGACTTCTCGTTTGACAACGTGAAAAATAGTAGAGCCGCCACCAATATTTATTTAGGATAACATTGAAAAAACCTTTTTGGAAAAGCGGGTGGTCTTTTGAAAACACGAGAGATGTAGGTCAGGAAATTCGGTTGCGCATGGGAAGGTATTAGCACCCCACGCGCCCTTTCTACCGAAAGGAACCATTAACTTGATGTGGTTTTGAAATGTTTGATTTGAAATACATCGTTCTACTTCTTTTCTTTTCTTTTCTTTTTGAGAAATTGCTTTATTGAAAGCGGGGAAAAGGAATGTTTTTGGTATCTTTGTAAAGCGGAACAAAACAAAGATTTTTTTGAAAAGGGTGCTTGACACGGGACATGAACCCGGTCCTCACGTGCCCTCACGGAATGAGGATCAAAGCTACGTAGTTCTCGTTTTGCGTCCAAAAAAGCGGCTTAGGGGTTTAAGTTTTGGAGTTTTTGAAGTAAGACTCGAGTGTTCGCGAACACCAAACAAGCGAGAGGCTTGAGTGGCATTCAATACTAACTCGAAAGAAAAGAGAGTTGGGCGGTAATCAAACAAGCAATGGCTTGAGTGATTACAAGTGACAACGTTGCATTATTCTTTTTTTGAAAATTGTTTTGAAAAAATGGTGAGCATCGGTGATAATTACTACTAATAACTCGTGTTATTTTGGAAATTTGGATTAGTTTTGTTGTTTAATTAATGTGTGGGAGCTTTCATAATAGTCAAACAAGCAAAGGCTTGAGTGACTATCACTAATAACTCCTCATTAGCGATCAAACAAGCAGCGGCAGTGTGATGGCTAATGATTTGTTTATGAAAATGCCTTAGGGTTTTTATTTGAAAGAAAAGCATGTAATTTTGAATTTGAAAAGAAATAGAACATTTCAAATCCTTTTTCAAGACAAAACCGAGACAACAATTAGAGAGAACAAACAAAGCAATCATAAGGAGTATTCACAAGTTGCTATGAACAATTGAATGCATGATTAAGCAAACATGTGGGTGCAAGAGTATACAATCATGGGATGCAAGGCGTAGCATTATTGAGTGCATGATTAGGCAAACATATGAATGTATGAGTATACGGTTGTGGAATGCAAGGCATAGCATTATTGAATGCATGAACATATGAAAAGAGTGCAAGTCATAGTGTTAATGAATGTATGATCATGTGATAATAAATGCAAGACATGACATTAATGGATGCATGAACATGTAAGAGGGTATGAGAATCACGAGGAGGCATAGGCGCATATAGATGCATGAACATGTAAGCACAAATGATGAAATGCAAAGTGTAAAAATGTTTTGGGTATTTTTGCAAATAGACAAGTAGTAAAACTTTTAGTAAAAAGTTAATGAATGGTAAAAGTAAATATGCATGAAGTGAATGGTAATTATTTAATGGGATAGTAAAGTAAAAAGTAAAACTGCCTTTTTTTAGTTTTGGTAAAAAGTTAATGAGTGGTAAGGTAAAAACATGAATGGATGGTTAAAAAGTGAAAAAAACACATTAACACTATTACACACCTCTACACAAGATCAAACACACATTTTAAGCACTAAAATGAACCCTAAAAAGGCCTCTAAGGCTGAAATCACATATGCACAAGACAATACATTATTTCATGCTAAAACTCATAATCCACACATAGAACAAATCACGCAAATCAAGTACATCATGCATTTCATTTACATAACTCAAAAAAATGAAAAAGGAGCAACAAAAAAAAAACCCTAAATTCTAAGGCCTAAAACCGAACCCCTACACTCATGAATCAAACCAAAGCTCAACTCACAAGTTATGATATGAACAAGAAGATGCATATAATGTATGGAAGTTCTTTATTCATGAAGAAGTGAAAAAAATGAGTGTGAAAATACAAAACATATGATTAAAACACAAGAACACCCTCTTCAAGACCAAGGGCTTACTTCAAACACCCAAGGCTCCCAATGTCCTTGACATAGTGTTTGAAATGAGCCCTCTAAGCCTCTTAGAGAGGAAGAGGAGTAGAAGGAAGATTCACATGCTAATAGTTAAAAATGCAAGAGATAAGATGTTTACCTCAAGATCAAAGCTACACAAGAGTAGAAAAATGAAGATCAAGAACAAATCACCAACAAATGCCACACAAACTTGAAGAAAACAAGCTCCTTAGTAGAGTAAAAATGGAATCAAGGATGAAAGGAAGAAGATATATGAATATGGAGTGGATTTGAGGTGATTTGGTGGATGAAACTTGAAAAGAAAATGGAGGAGAAAGGAGAGGGAGGGTTCGGCCTAGAGAGGGAGAGAGGAGGAGAGGTTTTTGTTCTAGGTTAAAAATGAGAGTGTCTATCCCTTTGGTCTCTTGCTTTTGGGTTTTTATATGGGGTGCAAACTCAAGGGTATTTATGACAATGTGATTCTTGCAAACCAATAGGATTTGAGATAAAATTTGAATCAATGGTCAAGATGCAATGTCACATGGATTGAGGGTAATTAAAAGCACAAAGTGAGAGAGAGAGGGGCTGAGGCGCAGCTTAAGAAGGGTGGTGAAGGATAAGTTCATTTACAAAATTGTATTTTTCCATAAAGCTTATTACACAAGTGCCATTTTAATTCAAATGAAGGGTGAGGATTGCACTCAAAACTTGAATGGAAGGCCAAGATTTAAATACAATTTGCAACCAATAAAAATAAATCAAAATTGCATGAGTATGGGCTGGTGTGCGCAGCTAGGGAGTGGGGAGTGAGTGGAATTGCAAATTGTACTATTGTACTATACTTGACCTTTCAAATTCAAAAGAATATTGATTATTCTTTTCAAGATAATTCTTCTAAATTCATACCATTTTGGGCCATGTCCCATGATTCAATGATTGGGCTCTGAATTTTATGACCTCACCAATCCCAAAATTGATTTATTTACCTCACCTCAAAGGAAATGACCATTTTACTCTTCTATCCAAAAATTGATTTTTATGCCAAAAGGTTTATTATTCGTGCGCAAAAACAATCACAATTAGGCACAAATACTCCCCAAATAAATCATTGATGATTGTTCAGGGATTTGGGACAAAAGACCGTTTTTATTGTGAAATGACCAAAATGCCCTTTTGCACTGAAAAACCCTAATTCTTTGCCCGAAGCACATTTTCACTTCCAAAATGACTTTTCACCCTAGGAGTGACCTCTAATACCTTGAAATGCATGTTGGATGACTTGTCTTGAAGAATTGTACCTTATTTGCGAAATGACTAAAATACCCTTTTGCCTTTGAAAAACCCTAGTTTGTCCAAAAGTGTATTCTAACTTCAAAAATGATTTTAGAAGCTTTGAAATGACTTTTAGAACCCTAAATGCAATGCATGACACTCCCTTCTCCTCTATTTATTTATTTTTTGGGGAAAATTAGGGTTTTGACCTAAGCCGGACAAAATTGGGGTATGATGAGAAATATCACTTATTTCTTCACCATCTACCTCATTTAAGTGCTGATTTTCATCCATGGGAGTGTGTACAGGTTTGGCAGATACATAACCTATGTCCATGAGCACTTGAAGTGTATACTTCCTTTGACACAAGTGTATACCTTGCTTTGATCGTGCAATTTCCAATCCTATGAAGTACTTCAAGTCTCCTATGATTTTGAGTTTGAAGTGCAACTCAAAAAACACTTCTTACGACACTAAGCTTGTTTATTTGGTTTACGCAACTATAATGACGTCCACATATACAAGTAGTGCAATAAAAGTCAATCCACTTCCCTTAGTGAACAAGGAATTATCAGCTGAGCTTTTGATGAACCCCAAACCAGTTATTGTAGTGCTAAATTTGTGGAACCATTGCCTTGAGGCTTGTCTAAGTCCATACAAAGACTTATTAAGCTTGCATACCTTATTCTCCCTGACTTGGATAACCAAAAGGCAAGCGCATATAGACTTCTTCTTGAAGTTCACCATTTAAGAAGGCATTGTTTATGTCAATTGTAGCATATGCCGTGAGAAATTTTTGCGACCAAGGACAAAAGAATTCTATGAGAAGTTAAGCAGCTCTTTGGTGAAAAGGTATCTAAGAAATCAATCCCAGCTTGTTGGGTGAATCCTTGATCCACCAAGCGTGCTTTATATCTCTCTACCGAGCCATTTGCATGATACTTCACCTTGTAAACCCACTTACAACCAACTGCCTTCTTTCCCTTAGGTAAAGAGGTTAAATCCCAAGTATGGTTAGCTTCAAGTGCTGCTAGTTCCTCGGCCATTGCCTTTTGCCATTCAGGATATTTTATAGCTTGGTAAAAATGTTGAGGCTCAAACACATTAGAGACATTAAGAATAAAGTGTCTGTAATTTGGTGAGAGTTTGTCATAAGTGAGGAAAGATTGAATGGGGTGAGAAACGGAATTGCACTTATAAAGCTGTAGATGGGATGGTGTCCTATGAGGTCTGCTAGAACGCCTAAGATTCGGGGTTTGGGATGTGTTGGGCACTATATCAGTATGTAAGGGGTTATAGTTTCTGTGGGAATGGTTGTGGGAAGCGATTCTGCTACCTCATCAGTAGCTGGTAGAGGAATGACAGTGTCTATTATATCAGTGTTAGCAGTGGAACTATCTGCTATATCAGTACTAGTGGTGAAGTCTGCTATATTAGTATTATCAGAAGGTATAACAAGCAACAATGTTTCTGGGAAAATGATAGAAGAGGGGCATGTGTTTGTATGGTGATATGGGAAGGTAGTTTCACAGAACTTGACATCCCTAGAAATGATGATTTTGTTGGTGATAGGATCAAACAATTTGAATCCCTTAACCCCAGTGGGATATCCTATGAATACACATGGAGTGGCACGAGGTGTGAATTTGTGTCTTTTAGACATGATGGTTGAAGCAAAAGCAAGTTATCCAAACACACGAAGCATAGAATAGTCAGGCTCAACCTTATAAAGTAATTTGAATGGTGAATTACCTTGGAGAGAAGGTGAGGGAACTCTGTTGACCAAGTGAGTGGCAGTAGACACACATTCCCCCAAAACTCAAAAGGTACCTTGGATTGAAAGTAGAGTGCTCGAGCCACGTTTAGTAGATGTTGATGCTTTCTTTCTACAAATGAGTTTTCTTTGAAGTGCTGTGAGGACATGAGAGTTGATGTAATGTTCCTTCTGATTGAAGAAACTCTCTTAAAGCTAATTCCTTAGCATTGTCTGTTCTAATGGCCTTGATGGAACTAAGAAATTGAGTCTTGACAAATTTGAAGAAATAGATGATGAGTTGAGGAAGCGTGGACTTAGATTTCATGAGATGTGCCCATGTGAATCGTGTGCAATCATCAACAATAGTCAAGATATATGAGTATCCATCATGGGTTGGTGTATGAAAAGGTCCCCAAACATCAATGTGGACAAGATCAAAAGGCATAGTAGCATGATTATTATTAGCATGAAAAGGTAATCTATGTAATTTTTAAAGAGGACATATTGAACAAGAAGAATTATTACAAGTATTTGTGCCAAAAGAAGGCAATTTTGTGGACAATGAGAGTCAATACGAGGGTCAGATACATGACCTAATCTACAATGCCACAAGTTGGCAGAATCAATGGAAACATGAGCTACAGCAGATTCAACATTATATGAAACATTATGTGAGACATTTGATACAACAAAATTTCTTATTACAGAACTAGAACTACAAGGGATTTAAAAGTACAGTCCACTTTGGAACCTACTCCTTCCAATCACCTTCTAGTGGTGTACTTCCTGTATCAAGAATGTGTTGTCAAGAAAGGAAACACGAAAATTAGGATCTTGATCTGAGAGAGCTAAGCGAAATGATGTTCACATGGAAAGCAGGAATGCATAGAACATTCTGAAGCAACAAACCATAAGGTAATTTAACACTACCAGAAGCAATAACAGGTACTCTATGACCATTTGGTAAGGTAACAAAAGTGTTTAGCAAGTGTTTAAAAGATACAAAGGCAGACAAAGAAGTACATATATGGGCAGTGGCCCTAGAGTCAATAATCCAATCAAGTGCATTCATGGCAGCAAACACAAGCAGCAAGGAACTCAACGAACATGAGAAGTGTATTGAAACATCACCTGAGGATTCTTTAGACTCAGTGGACTTAGTCATTTGTGTTTGAATGAATGTGATTAATTGCTGGTATTGTTGAGTGTCCATGGCAGCTTCATTCGAGGAATTTGGTCCGGCAGTGACATTTAAGGATCGTGGCAGGAGAAGCACCTGGTTTGCTCTTCTTGAATCCAAGTGTAAAACCATGAAGCTTGAAGCACTTGTCCTTCGTGTGACCAAGCATCCCACAGTGAAGACACTGAGGACGATCCCTGCGAGCTCCCTTGGAATTGTGATTCACAACAAACACAATTTGGGAAGATACTTGGTGCTGGGGGTTACTAAGAGAAGCGTTGCTTCTCTTCTTGCAACCTGATGGAGAGTGGGCCGGTTGATATCGGGAAGGGGATCTTGCAGCAAAATGTTGCCTCGAACATTTGCAAGAGTCTCATTTAATCCCATTAAGAAGATCGTAACTTGTTCTTTCTTGAGGTATTTACCACCCCGAGGGCAATCGGTTGAATCATGGCACGAAAGAGCATCCCAAAGCCCGCTTGAACTTGCTAAAATAAGCACTTACCGACAACGAACCTTGTGTGCAACTAAGCACTTCTTTCTTAAATTCATAGAGCCTAGGTCCATTGCTCTGCTTTGAAATCGATGTTGCGAGATCATTCCAAATCTCGAAGCGGTCGCATTGAGCACTGCGGTGTGAAGTTCCTTTGCAATGGAGTTCAAGATCCAAGAAGTGGTCGTATCGTTGCCGCGGAATCGATGATAGTTTGAGAAAGCGAGCACCAATCCGGGATTATCAGAAGGATGCGGGTAATAAGGATCGGCACCAAGCGTCGGTGGCGGAAGGAGCGACCATGAAAGCTACAAGACACAATTCGTGAATGAATTGGGAAAGAAAAAACATGAATTCGAACGAGAAAGGATAATCGAAGATGGAGAAAAGATCGGCGAAGATGTCAATCGAGTAGCGGAAGAAGGTTTGCGAATGATACCATGTTAAACTTGTAAACCTCCATTGAATGGGACGGTTTGGAAATGGAGCAGTGAAATGAAGAAGAAGCGAATAATGAGAAATGGAGGAAAAAGAACTTCAAATTATTAATCAGCGTGTGTGTTACAAATGAGTTGAAGTTTACAATATATACTCTCAACTTCAACTAACTATTTCCTCAAGTCAATTAACTATGGTTAGCTTAAACTAAACTATCTACAAACAAAATTAACTACTTGAGCTGAATCTGTTTTGATGATTAACTACCTCATATTGAACTAACTAATTATAGTGTCAATACAAGAGAAGTAAGCACATTGTTCCTACACTTCAATAGAACCTTGAAGTAATTAGGCCTGAGACTTACGACACACAAAACTAGTAAAAAAATGACCATAGTAAAACAGAGAGCGAATAAATTGAGGTATAATGAGAGATCGGGCATATTGTTAAGGATATTTTGAGTTTGAGAAGCAACTTCACCTTTATGGGATTTCTATGGACTAATCGCGAAGGGAATGGTGTGGCTGACATGATTGCTAAGCTGTGCTCCTCCAACGCTCTCCCAAGGAACTGGATTTCGTCGCCTCTGCCTTCGATCATGGAGCTACTTCAAGCAGAAAGTGTTAATTGAAGATTAATGGTGGTAGATGAGCGATAGTGAAGGATCTATCTTGATTTAGGGTCAACTTGTTACAATTAAATAACTTAAATGACTTAAGTGGTATGAAAAAAAACTTAAAAAGGCCAACGTGTTACAATTAAATAACTTAAAGGACCTCTTGTGTAATTTGCCATTTATATACTTGTTTCTTTGTTAAAAAAATAAGTTGATGCTACCAATTTCTCTCAATGAATGGTGTATTTCTTTGAAAGGTACATGATTACTTCCTCCACAAACTCTCCATTAAAATCCAACGGTAAAGATGTCACTATCTTTGGGTTGCAATGGCATAAAAATTAATTCTCACATTAGTTAGCTTAGTTATTGGAGAAAAAAGGTGTTCAGAAAGTCAATGTCGCTACATCACTATAACTTCCTATTTGGACAAACCAGAAAGATAACGAATTATAGAAAGTCTCGAGTATCAACAGGGTCGTCCCAAACAATTTGGAGGCTCTGTTCTAATTTCAAAATTGGGGCCCTTAATTATAATAATACAGGAAAAATAAATTTGTAAATAAACTTTCTCCCAATATTGGTTATGCAAATGATATCACAAAATCTAACAAAAAAGAAAAATCCAATACTCCAAAAGATCATTATCAACCTAACAACCTCCTAGCTACTTAAAAAGAGTCATCCTTCTACTCAGAAAATGGAACACAGGGATGAGAAGAGGGAACATGGAGAAAGAGAGTGCATGGAAACTGGAAAGAGAGCACCAGTGACAATCATCTAAAACAACAATACACAATCATTTGATCCCTTTTTTCTAATTTACTAAGCCTTTTTTTAGTTTTTTTACTAAACCAATTTTACCTATTGGATCCCTTTTTTATTAATCTAATTTGATCTAATGGTTGATAATGAATAAGGGTGTTGTTGTCATTTTAAAAATAAGGGTGTTGTATTTTTTTTTTAAAAAGGGTGTTGTTGCATATATAAATATATTTATATATATAAATATATATGTGGTGGTTCGAGGTGGCGGCCGGCACGGCGGAGCTCCGGTGACTGACGGCGGTTGGTGGGGCGACCATGGTGGTGCCATTAACCACAAATATGAATTTGTGGTTAGTGGGAGTTAGTGGCCACTAACCACAGATTCATATTTGTAGTTAATGGAATCCAACTATTGTTTTGGATTGGATAAAACTTAGATGCAGTTCCATATATCTGTGGTTAATGGGGGTTAGCAGCCACTAACCATTGAATCTTTCTCCAAGCATGTGAACAATTACCACCGCCGGAAAACCAATGCATCGTTCTCGTAACCATACCACAATGAGAACAAGACCCACACACCATCGACTTCCGCCATGTTTTCTTCTTCAACTCCAAAACCACTACTGAACCATCTGGAAACACCAAAATTTAGTTGTGTATTCTTATATTTTGTATCATCCTTTTGGTTTCAGGTCTGGTGCATCCTCCCCGGATGGCTCTGCCTCTTAATCTCCCCCTCCCTCTTGATCCCCCTAATCGGTTCAGCCATGAGCAATACAATGTTGAAATCATGGGTTTCGTTTTGCCTCCCCCCTCTTAATCCCCCTTCTCTTTTGTTGCAATTTCTACTACCATCACAGATTCAACTGGTTGAACCGTATTTCACTGTGCCTTTCATTGCTACTAACACCGATTGTAAAACCATTAATGTAGATGTTTTAAGTGATGCTAATGTGAGTTTGAAGTCGTATTTTGATTTAAGTGGATCCCTTTGTTTGTTATGATTTTATATTTTGTATGTGGAATGTCCAATTCATGCAACAATTGTGTGGTTGAAGAGACAAAGGAGAAGTAGTTAGAGAGAAAGATGTTACAGAGACTAACTAAAGCGTTTGATGAAAGAGAAACATTCATTTTGTTAATAAAATAAAAAGTCCAGTGTTCAAATCTTATCGGAGAAACAAGAAAACCGGTACCACTGATCTTGTACATAAGTTTTTGTCGTTTGGATTCCACTAACCACAAATATGAATATGTGGTTAGTGGTCACTAACCCCACTAACCACGATTCATATTTGTGGTTAGTATCATGAGGAAAAACTTGTTGGTGTAAGTATCATGAGGAAAAAATTGCTATTAACCACAAATAGGAATATGTTATTAGTGGGGTTAGTGGACACTAACCATGATTCATATTTGTGGTTAGTGGAATCCAAAACACTAGTTGGATGCCATTAACCACAAATATGAATCGTGGTTAGTGGCCACTAACCACAATTTATATTTGTGGTTAATGGCAACACCATGGCCGCATGACCACCAACCGCCATCATCGATCGAGAACCACCGCCGCCGGCCACCGAAGCTTTCGCGCGCCGATCGTCGTGTCGGTCGCCGCGGAGCTCGCCGTTGGTCGCGAGCTCATTGCTTGGCCACCACCGACAACCACCACATATATATATTTATATTATATATAATATATCTTTATATATCTATATTATAATAAACCATGGATTGTCCACCTAGGCATCCATGTCCATAATGACATCAGCACAATTTTAATCCACTCAGCATGTTATTTTAATCCACCAAAAAAGCAGAAGCTGGGGATTGAACTCATTCCCCCATGCTGCCACCTCCTGACGTTGACCATTTGAGCTACCGCAATTTCATGTTACTAAAGCGCATTACATAATGTTTATCTTATTCTTTCTTTTATTGCAAAACTTTTTACCTACTTTTTATATCTATTTATTATTTATTTTGATACATATATATTTGTTATTATATATTACATTTATATATTATATTTATTTACCATCTAATATTTTGTATCACATTCCATAGATTTTATTCTATATATTTACTAACTAGAATGTTATTAAATATAAGGTTTTTTTAACAAACT
Organism: Oxytropis ochrocephala; assembly: GCA_020916435.1. Classification (NCBI taxonomy): domain Eukaryota; kingdom Viridiplantae; phylum Streptophyta; class Magnoliopsida; order Fabales; family Fabaceae; genus Oxytropis; species Oxytropis ochrocephala. The sequence goes on along the minus strand of CM037093.1, from coordinate 89,875,944 downwards.
GACAGATTGCCCGAATTTATTAATAAAAAAAGGAAAAAAACAAAGAAAAATGAAGGGGGGACTAGACCAAAATCCTTGCCAACAGAAAAGATCAATATTAAATATGAGTAATTTTATCCATTTCAACCTTTTTTAATTCTCATCTTATAAATAATGTTATATATTAAAAATGTTTGGCACATATTTTTGTATTCAACTTGATGCACATACAATTAGAATCAATATACAACTTTGATCGATTAGTATATTTGTAGTTTACAATGTTTGTGCTTAATATTCTTCTATTCACTATCTGCGCACTTAGAAAACAAGTAGAGAGAATAAACAAGATGACAGAGAGAACATTGATCCTACTGGTTTTCAACGTCAATCGACCTTAGTCAAAAGTAAGCTACATGTCCTTATGCAAAGGTATATTTGTTATATATTTGTAAGTTACTATTTACTAACACTATTTTGGACCGTATAATACGTATAAGTAATTCCTGTTGTAATAACATTTCAATATGAAAATACCCCTGAAATTATATACACTGCGGTTGTCACTACTAAAGTATTATTTGATTAGTACTTATGTAGTTGTTAAAGTATTTTTATATATGGGTTGTCACTACTAAAGTATTATTTGATTTCACAGGATCTCAAAATTAATATATATATATATATATATATATATATATATATATATATATATATATATATATATATATATATATATATATATATATATATATATATATATATAAATTTAATTTCCTACTATTATATAAATATTTAAAATAGTTGAAGTAATTATCTTACGGTGTCTAAACAAATGAATTTCGACCCGTGCTGACATGGGTAAATTATACTAGTAAAAATATAAATATAAAACATTATTAATAAATTACCCCAATACCCTTTTTAGTAATAGTTACTAAACTTTTCTTTAGTAACCTAAGTCACACTCATTGCAAAGCTATGTACAATTTTTAAGCTCTTAGAGAAACACCATCAACCCTAAAAAAAGTATCAAATGCATCATACCCAAAAAAAAGTATCTAATGGAAACTATATGTAAGGTGCATTATTTGCATTCTACTACAATCAGCCACTGTACACTCTGAGACGAGTAGTAATCCTCACTCGACATATAGGACAATCAGTTAATCTGGATCCACATTCTCTGCAAGTCTGCATTCCAAAATAGTGTTACAAATGGTAAAAAATTTGCAACAATTAGGTAAAGTAAGACAATGATTTTAATAATAATATGATATTTTCATAATACTCCTAAATAATTGAAATTATGTTAAAGGTCCCTCAATGATATTTTGACTATAGCTCACCATGTGGCCACATCCAAATGCCAAATCTCTTCCATTGGTCAGACAAACAGGGCAGACCTATATATTTCCATTGGTTATATAACACCAAATAAATCATCCACCAACATTAATATTGTACTAACATAATATAATGAAACTTTTTTCAATTATACTTATACATACAGCTTGATTTTGCTCATCTGTTGTTGATGCTGGCGAATTGCTTGGTACACGAGGTGGTGGTGGTGGCGGTGATGATGTGCGGCGGTGCGCAGCCGAGAATAAGGAACGAGGAGGGGTTTTGGAATTATTCTCTTTGCTCTTCACTGTTACACGTCTATTGTCCGAAATATCTGAGAGAGAAAAAGGAAACATTAAACCATAAACCAACAAATTTTGTTAAGTAGTCATTTGAAATAAAAGCATTATTTCTGTCACCAAATTCAACTTTAGTCCCTATAAAATGTTAAAAGAACATACCCAAGTATTCGAAATTCGAGGCATGCTTTGTATTGGAAGGGGATTTCCATGAGAGCGGCTAGAGCAAATGCTGCTTCTTTCTCAGTGGAACTTGTGTTTTTGGACATAATCTCAGTGAAATTAACAAACTGCTCAAAAGGGGAAATATATATATATATATATGACTATCATAAGATTATAAAAATGTATAGAGGTTATTTATGCCACTTAATTTTATGGTACTTATATTATTATATTATACCTGGAAATTGTCAAAATCACGTGCTGGTAACTTGTCATCAAACTTTTTCATGTCTTCCCAAGGTCCGTCACCAACTCCAACCAGAACTATTGCAAGCGGATATGCACTGGTATTAGAAGAAAAAAATTGCACTTATGTTTCCTAAATAACATTTTGTCCAATCAACTAGTTTTTAATGTGTATTTCATCTGTCAAATTAGCCTCTGAAACATTTATTTAAGGACTAATTTACTGACAAGATACAAATTAAGGGACTTTGAATGTAATTTCAAACTCTTAGTCCTATATATAACAGAAAATATAGATACATCAGTTATCCAATGAACCTAAAACTGCATTTTTCTCTTATATATATAGGACCAGAGGTAGTAACTTTGAGGGACTAATTTATTTCAAATGGCTCAGTAAAAAAATGTAACATTGGAAACAAAACAATGATACTTCTCAAGTTCTGATGTAGCTAAGGCTAACTAGTAACTACCATCTACATTAATAATTCTTTTTTTTTGGGCATGGATTTCTATATAATCATCAATTAGCTATATCTATCTACCTTGCATCAGCAATTGCTTTGATTGTCTTCTGTTCTTGAGGACTGAGATCTTTATCTCCGGTGTCAACACTTCTTGTAACCTTAAAATCAAACAAATTTATATGCAAGTTAAAATTTGAGAAATTAAACATGCATAAACATGTGAAAGTAAGGTAACATTTTATATACCTGGCCATCTGCAATTATAACCAACACATGGAATTGGCCGCGACTTTTCTCAACTATGTCTATTGCAGCCTCAATCACCGGCGCATAAGAAGTTGGTCCTTCAAACAAGATGTAATTTTTCATTCAACCATGAATCTTAACCAAAAGACTACAATCATATATAGATGTTTTTCAACACCAAAGAAATCTTCGTCTAGTAAGGTTTCACATGGCGATCACGTCATGATCCTTAATATTATGGAGAATCACAGAAAAATAAGGCTAATGGAGCAGCAATCGCGCGATCTAATTGCAATTGCAGAGACATTAAGAGCCTTGATGTTGCAGTTGTGGGCCGATTTTTATAAAAACCATGTTTATATAGCGCAATATATAAAGCGAAGATGACAATAATAATGACCTGAAAGTTTCAAGTTTGGAACTATTTTTTTGTAGCAATCTAGAACTTCTTCAAAGCCATGGCAAGGTGAATGATCAGTGTGAAAGCTGAACACTTCTTGATCATGGGTGGTAGCTGCATGCACAATAGAAAAAGTTGAGACAAATGTTGAATTGAAAAAACTATTACTTTCTTGTATGCATATTCTGATTTAAGGATTAAGCTTCACTACTCAAAAATGAAAAATTAGTAATAGAAAATGCAAAATTTGTCTCTGATTTTGTTATTAAATTTTGTAACACCAAAATTAGCAAGCAATTTCAATTTTTCATCCCTAATTTTGGTCACAAACTTAACTTTTCTAGTAGTGCCTTACCATCACCAAAGCCAAAGCATGGAATCAAGTTATCATCATCAAAGGGAGCCAAAGTTTTGCCAACAATTGAGATGGCTTTCTCATAGGGGTTAGGTGTATCTCCAATGGCATGCAGACTTCTTTTATTGAATGAGATTTTTCCTTCAATAAAAATAAAAATAAAAATTGATGCATTGGCTTCATAGTGAACAATCAGAAAGAAAATATTTCAAAATGAAGTTATAACCAAAAGCATATTTTACTGTCACAACAAAGGCCATATTTGGTCAAATTTAGCTCTAAATCATGGTTTTTCATATAGTTTTTTTCAAAATAGACAAACATTGGTGGTTAATTAATCAGAAGAGAGGAAAATGTTAGTTTTCAGGATTCGAAGTCATTCTCGTGCTTCAAACTCTGTCGTTATCCCTTAGTTCACCAACTGAACTATCTCCTTGAGACGACTTTTTTATATAGATTGCAATGGAATTATGGACAATGAAATGATGGAATCAGTAAGTTAAATAAAATATTTTTCATGTGTGTAGTAAAACTTACCAGTCCATTCATTGCTCTTAGTGAAATCAATTCCAAGGATGAGATTTGATGATTCTAAACCTTCTTTCCTTAGGGAAGCTGTAACCTGTGCAAGTAAAAAAAGAACAATGAAAATTTTATGAAAATCACTGCAAAATGCACATTGCCAGTAGCATGATTGATAGCTAACAAAGTTGCAAATCAATTATACCTACTACATTAATCACTCTGATTTGTTTTGCTTTGCTTTGATGGATAAAAAACAAAATCATAAAGTTCATTCAACCATGATTTGAAGATTCAGTTTCTTAGTAATAAATATAATAACATCCCTTATTGGAAGATAGGACTCAGTTCATTCTTCGCTTTAGAGCTCATACAATCACTCGTATCAATTCATCTCTCTCCCATGTGCATGGAGAACAATGATGAGTTGTGTAATTTAACCAATTAAATATATTAAAAAATTATTATATTTTTAATTATGCATTAATTAAAAAATAAAAAATAAATTGAACCCTGACTCCAAGTCCTAGATCTGTCACTAGGTGCGAGTGGACCAAACCTCCTCAAGGTTTTATCAAATGTTGTGTGGATCGTCTTTTTCTCACATGAGAATAAGGTGAGTGTTAGATTTGCATTTGTGATGAGTCCGGAAATTTTATTGGAGTTGGAGCACAAACTCATTGGTTCAATCCTATTTTTGAAGTTATTATCCATTTACAGGCATTGGGACTATTTCTCTTAATTAAGTGGGTTAGAGAATTGCATTTCAATAATGTTATTTTTGAGTTAGATTGTTGATGATTTTCATGTGTCTGTCTTGCCTAACACCAAGGTTCGATGTTTGATTTGGAATGTAAGGCTTTGTTTTCTTTTTAAGTAACTACTCTCATGTGAGTATCGGGGAGGAATGTTAATATTATTGCTCACATCCTAACAGGATGGCCTTATTTACAACCAGTCATCATTGTTACACCGACATTCTTCATGTATATTGCTAGTAATTTTGAATGAAATGAATTATATGTTTATTGTAAAAAAAATAAAAAATTACCATCACTTTTCTTCTTTATCCCTAGGGGGCGTTTATTTCAAGTCTAGAACTAAGATTCTTGGGAATTCATGGACCCGGAATGAACACTCCCTTATTTGTTACAAGTTTTAATATAATTATTCTTAGGTATATGAGGATTCGTAAGAGTAAGATAAATTCAAATAACCCTCAACATTCCCATGAAAAATGTTGGGAATAACAATTCCCATCATGATTATGTGAAAAATTAAATATATTAGTTAATTAATTTCTATAACTACCCTATTATTCTTAGGAATGTTTAAAAATTTACTAAACACTTTTTTTAGAAGATACATAGAATTATTATTCCTCTCATTATATTCTTGGGAATGCTATTTCTGAGAGTAATTCTAATTAACTTGAAATAAACACCTCCTAAAAGAAAACTAACCGGAACTTCCCCAAACGCTCAGACACGTCGATTTTAAGCTCACAACAGAGGATTTTGGGACTTTGACACCACATCATAATCTATGTTCATTATGCAAGCCTAATCATAAAAAGCATACAAAGTGTTTTGATCAAAAAAATAACATACAAAGTGATGTGGTGTCAAATTACCGATCATACAAACCACTTTCTTTCTTTTTACTTATTAATAATGAACATTAGAAAAGTTGTCAAAAAAAAATAATGAACATTATTAGAATTAAATAAAAAATTAAAAGAGAGAAATTAAAACTAGGATAGCACAAATTTTCTTTCCAAAACCCGAGAATGAATTATGGAATTCATCCTTCAACATAAAAATATTAGTATAAATCTTGTGACAAATACAGCATAATTATTTATATGTTTGGATTTTTTTTATTTTGTATTAACATAGTCTATAATTAAAACATAATGAAAATATGTTAGAGAAGAATATTTACCTGTTCAAGGGTAGTGAAATTATCAGGAATTAAAGCATACTTCTTAGCTGCAGATTTATTGGTGTTCATGGCTACTACTCTTGAGCTCTGTCCAGAATCACTTCTTCCAAAATTGCTTGTTCTCTTAGAAAGAGATTCTGCAGCTGATGACTCTATTTGTTGTGGTAAGGTGGAGGAGATTCTTTCACCTCTTCCTTTTTTATTTCTACCAAAGAGATTGCCCATCGCATAGGTTCTGCTAAATTGAAACTGATGTATATATGTGTATCTGTCATTAATTAACTTTATGATTATTATCCAAAATTAATTTTTTTGGTCACGGAAAAATATACATAGATTTTTATTTGTAAAACCAAACATACAAGGAAGGTGCAAACGGTTGTTCCTAAAATATCATACAAAAAATAAAAGTGATGTATTTTAAAGGAATTAAAGAAGTATAATTAATTTAAGTACTATTGGTATCTGATTCTTGTGGCACTTTATTTTGCTTGCTATGTTATAGAAGTTGTATTCTTCTCTGGCTTAATCTAGAGGCTGATGAAGAACCAATCTTTTTTTGACTAGTGATGAAGAAGAACCAAATTGAAAAAGAAAAAGAAAAATGAGTAATTTTGCATCAACTGTCTTATTTATGTATGACGTATCCGACTAATTGTCAGTTATGAATTTTTTGTAACCTCTTGATTGGGAATTAGGATATGTATATATGTACCTATAAGAATGGATAAGTATTGTACAGTATAAGAGAATGATTGTATTGTAAGTTTGACAGAGTTTCCATGGAATATGGTAGAAAGACTGTTACCTTATGGGTAAGTTGGACTCCTTTGAAGGATAAGTTGAAAGTTTTTAATCCAAACTTAGAATTGCACGTCTCTAATTTAGTAAAATGGTTAACATTCTAGACTTTATGACGTCTAAAATTTAGGATGTTACTTTTTGGTATCAGAGTAGTTCTACCTAGTCGGACTTAGTGATTCCACAATAAAGAGATTAGATAGATCGAGTCATCTAGGGACTCTGACAAGTAATTGTTAAAACCTGTCAGCATATAGTGTGAAGCATTGAGCTTGATCAACTCAATCTTTTATGCAAGGTATTGGGAATGATGACAATTGGTTGTCTTAGCCTCGAAAGCTCCTGAAACATTGAACCATAGGCAAAAGGAGGAATCCGCCCAAGGAGGGGCTTGCGTCTGATTAGCTAGTTGGTGAGGTAATAGCTTACCAAGGCGATGATCGTGGTGGTCCGAGAGGATGATCACCACACTGGGGATCGAGACAAGGCCGGCACTCCTACGAGAGGCGGCGGGGGGAATTTTTCCGCAATGGCGAAAGCTTTGTGAAGCAATGCCGCGCGCGGAGGTATCCGGCTTTCTCCTTTCACCGAGGCAGTGTAAAGCAGAGGGCTACGGATGATGTTGTGATACTGGCGGATGGGCATCCGTGTTGGTTCGGAGGATTGTGTGCAGCCGCCGCAGTCGTCGGAGTGATTTGACCATTGCGTCATTTGCATAATTTGTAGATTGTCAACTAGGGAGTTGTAAGGGTGCGAAAACATTCCATTTGGAAAGTGTCATTCCCCTAGATTTGTTTCATGATAGGTGGGCATTTAGATCCAGGTTGTTGTTTCATGCTGAGTAATGAAGGAAGAGAGTCCTTACTTGCCTATTAGCATAAAGTGCTACTTTCTCTATGAATCCTTACAAAGCCCCAGGGTCTGATGGCTTCCAACTTGTTTTCTACAAACATTTTTGGGACACGGTAGGGAACGACATGTATCACTTGGTTAGCCAAACTTTCTCCAGAAGATACGTTGATATGCACTTTGCTGAGAGTCTATTAGTTCTTATTCCCGAGGAGAACGATTACTACCACCAGTGGAGAATTTTAAGTCGATAAGCCTCTGCAATGTCATCTTTAAAATTGTGACAAAGGTTTTTGTTGTCAGGCTCCGCCACTACCTTGATGACCTTGTTGGCCCCCTCAGGGTAGTTTCATACCCAATAGGGGTACCTCCAATAATGCCATCATTGCCTAGGAAGTTATTCGCCACATGCATAAGTCTAGAGCTAAGCAAGGGACAACCGCTTTTAAAATTGATATTGGAAAAGCCTATGATCGGCTCAATTGGGATTTTGTCAAGCTTGCACTTTCCAACGTTGGGTTCCCTAGCACTTCAATACAGCTTGTCATGAGTTGTGTCAAAGCAAGCAATTTGGCTATCCTATGGAATTGGGCAAAAATTGAGCATTTTCAACCTTTTAGAGAGCTCAGACTGGGCCCCCCTCTCCCCTACCTCTTTGTGTTGTGTATGGAGAAGCTAGCACTAAGAATCCAGCAAAAGGTCAACGAAGGATTGTGGAAACTGACCCATGTGTCTAACTCACCTTTTATTGAATACGATGTTTTCCTATTCTGCAAAGCTGGTGTTAGACAGGTCAATGTGGTTATGGATACCTTACATGACTTTTATGATGCTTCTGGACTCAAAGTTAACGTTACTAAATCTAGAGCCATGTGCTCTCAAAGAGTTCCAAGCAACACTAAAAGGGTTGTCAAAGACATATCCTCCATTCACTTGGTTGCCGAATTTGGCATTTACCTAGGATACCCCCTCATCACAGGAAGAGTTACCAACAGTCAGTATAATAACATGATTGAGAAGATGCAGAAGAACCTAGCTACATGGAAATGTAAGCTCTCGAGTAAGATAGAGAGAGCTTGTCTTGCGTTCAGTCACTACTGCGATCGCCACATATATTATGCAAACGCACTACCTCCCAAGTAGTGTCTATAAGCAACTTGAACGAAAACCAAAAGCTTTAGTGTGGGACGGTGATGGGGTTTCTCATGGATGGAGCCTTTTTAATTGGAATATTGTGGTCTGTCCTAAGAAATTTGGTGGTTTGGGGATCAGAGAAGCTAGAATCACAAACGTGTGGCCTTGTTGGGGGAGCTTGTTTGGAGCTCGATCTATGAGCCTCAGAAACTTTGGGTCAAGACTCTTAGCCATAAATACTTGGGCAATGGTTCAATTTGGTGTGCCACTACTCCTACGGGCTCCTCCCTAACTTGGAGAGCTATCATCAGGGCCATGGGGGAACTTAAAGAAGGATTTCACTTCCGAATTGGGGTAGGATACTCTTCACTCTGGTTCAATGATTGGATGGGGAAAGGACCTACCTGTAATATGGCAGACTATGACAACATCTTTGGCACTAACCTTCTTTTAAGTGATGTCTGTTCTACAGGTGATTAGAATCCAAACCAACTCTATACCCCCCTTGAACGAAGCCCTAGTCAACAAAATTTGAAACCACCCCCGCTTGCTTGTTTAAAAGCTGATGTGGAGGATACTTGGATCTGGTCTGGGGCCAGTAATGTTGCCTACACCTGTGCTTCAACGTACAAATGGCTTCGCGAGCGCCAAATAAGATGGGACTCTACAATGAGCTGGACCTGAGTGTGGAAGATTGGTGCCCCACCTAAAGTTCAACACTTTAGTTTGGTTGTGTTTGCATGATGCCCTTCCTACACATAAGAAACGACACCGTTGCAACTTAGATGCCTCTGCAGGATGTACTCGTTGTTCAGGACCTGTAGAAGATACTTGACATTGTCTCAGAGATTTCCCTCACTTTAGAGAGATTTGGCTTAGAGTTGGCCTCTTGTCCCACTGTCACTTCCTGGATCAAACTGACATTTCCAGCTAGGTGAGCTACATGGCCATGAGTGATGTTTCTATCCTCTTTGTCACGACGCTCTGGTGGGCATGGACTTGGCGCAACCAAATGATTTTCAATGATGATAACATCACCATTCAGGGAGTGGTTCGTGGCATCTTTTCCTCACATGATGAGAATTTGATGTATTACCCTTCTAAGTCAAAGGCTAACTTGATCGCTAGGTGATACCTCATTTGGAAGCCCCCGAGGAAGGTAAGTGCAACCTTAACACAGATGGTAGTGCAAAACCTGATTCATCTAACATTAGCTCAAATGGGCTTATCCGAGAGACCGAGACCATAGAGGTGGTTGGATTGCGGGTTTTTATTAGTAATGATGGTATGGGTGACCCTCTTCTTGCTGAGCTTTAAGGCATTTTCCATGGGATATGTGTAGTCCAATAACTCGGTCCACAAGATATGGTGTGTGAAACAGGTTGACTGGAAGCAATTACTTTCCTTTAGAACAAGGATGAACACGGGTTCCATCCTTAAGTCGCTATCCTTACTGCTATAATCCAAGCATTGGAAGATGTAGTGCACGTTTTTTTTTTAGATAGACAATGTAGTGCACGTTGATATTGTCCACTCACTGAGAGAAACAAACATCTGTGCTGACTTTCTAGCTAATGAGGGCGGAGGGCGCTTCCTCCTCCGATCGACGGTTGATTCTCAAACATCCACCTGTGGGTATTGGGACTCTGCTACTCAAGGATTTCCTTGGGCTTGGGCAGGCTTGTGCTTTGCCCTTTTTCTTTTCATTTTCAATTGTAGTCCACAAAAAAAAAGTAAATGTTACATTTTTTTGCTTTGAGTATCAATTATTCATCAAACAATATAAAAGATAAAAAGTTGTTGTCAAGTAATGTTCTATTTAATATTGTACTCTATTCAGTCTAATACTTGCCTATTTGTAAATCAAACGAATTATGTGATATGGTGCAAATGATCACTAGAGGGATCTTGGTGTCAACTTAGCCAATTTAGTTGGGATTAGAATCATGGAAAGGTTTACCATTTTGGTCAAAATAAACTTTTCTAGAGACGGTCTATGACTCCTTAGTCTTCCCACGTACGCATCTAATGCCACACGTATATAAGAATACCAAAGGACCCGCCAACAAAACCATTTCCGCGCCCACTCTTCTTCCACACTCTCCAACTCAACCAACCACTCACTCTCTTCTCCCCAAAACAATGCATCCACCACCAGCACCGTCGCTCCCCGCCGTGAGAGCGCGTTGCTCCGGTTGCCGTACCTACATTCATGCTGCTCCAGGTGTGATAGAGTTACCTTGCCCTCACTGTCAAATGCCACACTCTTTTGTCTACGCTGTCGATCCTTCCGCTGTACAGATTCGTTGCTCAACTTGCAAAGCACTTGTTAATGCTCCTAGAGACTTATCGAAGTTCCCTTGCCCTCAGTGTCGCGTTTTGGTCGATGTCAATGTTGACGCTGAAGACGTCAACGAGGTTTTTACACTTCCGATGCTTTCGCTTACATTTTTTTTTACTGTACTAGATATTTTGATTTTGACCTAATTTTGAGATTTTGAAAACTCTCTCTAATGAACTATGTGTTGATGTGAGAATAGTTTTACAGTGTTTTTGTGATTTTGTTTTGAATAGATGTTGACTACTGATGAATGTGTCATTTGAAGGTTTTTATTGTTATTGTTGTTATTTTGTTTTTATATGGTTTCTGGTAGCATTTAGAAATGACTGTTGTGTATTATATCATGAGGAGCATTAACTGCAGCAATCGAATGGGAGAATTTTGGGATTATGCATATGCACACCGGTTGGTTTCATTATTGATGAACAGGATTGAGACTGACGACACAATGTTTTGCTAGTGTTTTGGAGCTCTCGTTTTTTTTTTTCTCGGTTCATCTCTTACATGGAGTTGTGATTTTGTGTGTGGGGTTTTGTTTTGTTTTTTTTGTGGGGAGGGGGAATTATTACTATAAATGGATCCGACTTTTTTGTTATAAAAGTTAATGCATTGTAAAGTTGAAGTTATTTTTGGGTCTCGGAGGGAATCAGGGTGTTAATTAATGCCACAGAAAAAAATTTGAATCTTTTGTCTTTTCCTTGGTATATAAACAATGACACTGAATTTCTTGTATCATGTTGAGCTTTCCATGAGACTTAGTGTTCAGATGTAGGTGATTTAGGAACGAAGATCCACTGAACACATACTAAAAAAGTAAGGTGATTAAAGATTGTAAAAGCAGCATCCACAGCAATGAATTTTTGCAGGCATGATTTAGAGGAGGGACATTTCTTAAATGTAATGGTTTTAAGGTTCCCAGTGTTTTATTTTGCTTAAGAAGAATTCACAAGAGGAGAAAATATAAACTGGATAAATAGGAATCCTACTAAAGCTGCAATCATAACAATGGAGCCATTGTACCTTTGTCAGTCTAACCCAGAAACAGCTATAATAAATACATGAGCGGAAACCCCGAGAGGGGTTGGAAAACAGCATGTTCTATAAATTTGTTGGAGAAGGACAACAAATCAGAAACTAAAAAATCAATGGATGATTTTATCCTCTATCATTTCTTTAATTCCAACGGTCCAGTTATATTTTCTTCCTTTCTTTTACTTCCTATTGATTGTGTTTATCCAATTTTTTAAGGTTTGGTATCTCAAGGAATGTTGATTATATATTTTTAATTTTTCTTGTCGGCGTACCTATTTTTTTGTTCTTTATTAAAATATATCAGCTAGTTGTTGAAGTGGAGCGGGATGAAGATGATGGTGGCAAGGCTGGAGAAACATTTGCAGATTATGTGAGTTAAAGATGCTCTACCTTGGAGAGCAATCTATATTACAGTCTGTTTTGTTCAATTTATAAAATAGCACATTTCACTGGTCCCAAGGTTTCTCGTTATGCAGAGACCAGCAAAGATATCTTTTGGACCTCTACATCCAGATCCTATTGTGGAGACATCTTCCTTGTCTGCAGTGCAGCCGCCTGAACCTACTTATGATCCAAAGATTAAAGATGATTTGGAATGTTCAAGGGCTTTGTCGTGCTTGCAGATTGAGACATTGGTTTATGCTTGTCAGGTTTGTTTCACAACATGCTTGAATATTGGTAAATAATCATAACTTAGCCTTCATATGTATGATGCTTGTTTCCATGGCAGAGACACCTTCAACACCTTCCCAATCGGACTAGGGCAGGATTCTTTATTGGAGATGGAGCTGGTGTGGGTAAAGGTCGAACAATTGCAGGGCTAATTTGGGAGAACTGGCACCATGGGAGGAAGAAAGCCTTGTAAGTTCAGGTCACAGGTTATGCACGAAGTCATGGTTGTGGTATTAAAAATTGAGATAAAACAATCACTTTCCTATGTGTTTACTTGTGCATGCGTACATGTTTGTAATTTCAAGTTGCAGTGGGTCTACTCAATTTATTATCTTTAATTCCCTATTCTATGTTTTACTGATCTTACACAGGTGGATTTCTGTTGGTTCAGACTTGAAGTTTGATACGAGAAGAGATTTGGATGATATGGGTGCAACTTGCATTGAGGGTATATTTTTCCTGCCTTTGTAGCAAAAGTCCTACAATGTGGTTAACTTCTTTGACAGTTTGATGCAATTATCAGACTGTAGAAAAGAAAAGTCTTTAAACACTGATGGAAAAGACTGTTAGCATTTTCTCTGATTCTTTGTGGGGCTTCCTGGGATAAGATTCTTCAATTGGATAGTGCTTGTGATTGTTTATATTGCATGAATTATTATGCATTTCAATATATTTCTTTCTTGAATCTATCCAGTGCATGCTTTGAACAAACTGCCTTATTCTAAGCTTGAATCAAAGTCTGTTGGGGTTAGGGAGGAGTTATTTTCATGACCTACAGTACCCTCATAGCATCATCCGAGAAAGGTCGAACTCGTCTCCAACAGCTTGTGCAGTGGTGTGGACAAGGGTTTGATGGTCTTATAATTTTTGATGAGGTGTGTGACTTTTTTCAAAGGAAACTATTCCCACTGTTAAATTATATTTCCAATATATAGTTTAGAAGGATATTAAATAGTGATGTTTTGAGTATTTTTGGTATTAAATTTATATTTATTTAGTCTTCATTGCTAAAGAGTGTGAGTGGCTTTATTACAGTGTCATAAAGCAAAACATTTGGTCCCTGAAAAGGGTAGGAAGCCAACACAAACTGCTAAAGTAGTACTTGATATACAGGTTTGTTCATCTTGCTCAGTATCTCACGACTGAGCTTCTAATATCACTCTTTCTTTTCTTCAAATAATACTGATTGTATGTGGAAGTGAGCATTCATTGTTGCAAAGAGATACTGCTTTATTATATGTAGTTTCTTTTACCTATTTAGTCCTTATTTTTGAAATGCGAATAATACATTTTTCACTATACCCAGTGAGAAAAGGTTTTTGAATATATATATATATATATATATATATATATATATATATATATATATATATATATCTTAAGTTTGGGCTTAGAGCCTAACTTATCTCCATAGAATCGACTTGTAATGTGAGGAATGCCCAAGCTTTATACTTGGGTTATATTTCTAGTTGACGTGGGACTTCAACACACTCTCGAGCTTAGGACTGGACATCTGAAATGCGGACTACTGGTGGAATAATAGGTATCTGCACCCCCCCTCATACCTAGGACTGAGCATCTGGAGCATGGACAAATGAGTGGAATGATAGAGATTTTGCCCAATAAGAGATAGACGTCAACTAGAAATGACATAAAGTTGGGGAAAAACACAAGAGTTTTTTAGGGTTTCTCCCTTGGAGTGCTAGAATACAATCAGTATAAGACAATTAGGCCAATTCAAGAGTGGCCAAGCTCTCCCTCAGTTCTCACTAATTTTCTAGATACCTCTCCCCTCTCCTTTCCTTCCTTTTTATTCACTTCATTCCCAATCTTAATGAAATAGTTTCAGTTATTCAGTTACAGCTGGACCTTTGCTAACTACTTTTACAATTAACCTAATTCTTCCTAACATAAGACTTTTTAACTAGTTTCCCTCTATCCATACTCCCCCTCCCCCCCAAAGCAACCACCTTGTCCTCAAGGTGAAGTTCTGAAAAGTCTGCCGCATCTTCCCAAAAGATTCTTAAGAGTTCTCAAAATATGGCAGATGTTGCCATTTAATGAGGATCTCTAGTTCGTCGGCGAGGTTGTAATGGAACTACAAGACCTCTTGTGGTTGTGCTGGTAATTTCCACTTTGCTCACACAGTGATTCAGCCAGTGGTTGAACTTGTTCATTGGGAGTGATAACTTTTTCAATCTACTAACATTCAGATCATGAATTCTACGTGTTGGTGGTAGAAGTAATTTCTAAGCTACTGCTCCAATCGGCCACGGTATGAAAAAGCCCATAATACCTAGGGATAATTTTTGATTCCTCCTTTTGAATAAACAACTCCATCTATATGGATGTGCTTTCAAATAGACCCAATCCCCTTCTTGAGATTGAATGCCCCACCTCTTCTTATTTGCTTGTTGTTTCATTCTGTTTTGGGCCTTGATGATATTAGCTTGCACCTCATCTAGAATGCCATCCTTCTCTTCGACCAACATGTTGACAACTTCTATTTTAGAGGGTTTAGAGCCTTCCCGGATGATCAGAGGGGGTTCCTGTCAATAGACACCCTTAAAGGGTGTCATGCCAATAGATTGGTAGTAGTTTGTGTTGAAGTAGTATTTATCCCTTGGAAGTCAATTTGGTCACTGTTTTCGTTTGTCCTCTACAAAGCAACATAAATAGTTCTCTAAGCATCTATTTGTGACTTTCATTTGCCTGTGTGTTTCGGGTGGTCGGAGGAACTATACTTCAATTTAGTGTTCAGTTGCTTGAATTATTCTTCTCAAAATTGGCTCAAAATTAACTCATCTCGGTATGTTACAATGGCCTTTGGAATTTCATGCAAACGTGCCACCTTAGAAATTAAATTCTTGCCACAGCCTTGGCTGAAAAAGGGTGTGATAGTGTCATAAAAACCCATATGCACTAGTAATCTGTTTCCGTTTGTCCACTAGTGCACTAGTGAACCCATATATGCACCAGTAAGAACCCAGTTACTGTAATCTGTTTTCGAACAGATAACTATTTTCCCTTGGGCTTTTTATAAATTTTCACCTTATGAATTTGTGTTAAATGTTATGACTTATGATTTGGACATTCGGTCATATATGTATGATGTAAAAAGTAATGGGAAAAATACTTTTATATTTATTACTGCAATCGAGGACTGTTTCTATAGAAGAGATTACAGTAGTTGCAGTCCTTATCATCAGGACTAATAATAGAGAGAAATAAAACCAAATCAAGTAACATAATTGAAATTACATCTAATCAGGGAGAATAGAATCCAATCTAAATAGAATATAGAATAAGGGAGAATAGAATCAATTGTCCCCTGATTCTTCTACGGATGATTTTAACATAAATTATAACTGCCTATCTAAAAAAAAATATAAATTATAACTTATTATTTTATAATTTAGACATTTATGTATTATTTTTTTTCTTCACTATTGTGGTTTTTTCAAATTATTACATTGAGTAAGATAGTAAATGGAGTTTACCGGCACTTAACGAGTTTGCACATAGACTCAAGGTTGACAACTTTGAATATAAATAATTTTTTAGATTGTCTTTTTAAACAAGCGATGTTGATACGGTTATCAACTCATTTTCTTGTGAAAACCTCTTCATGGGTTACTACAAAACCTAATTGTCAGGCTCAGCTTCCTCTCCCTTGCTGTTTACTTTGTGTCAATGTTCATTTTAAAATGAAATAATTATTTTGTGACAGTTATTAGTTTGAACTCACGGATTACTACAAGTTCTTTCAACCTAATTGACAGGCTCAACTACCTGAAGCTCGTGTTGTTTATTGCTCGGCTACTGGTGCATCTGAATCTCGCAATATGGCTTATATGGTTCGACTTGGTCTTTGGGGAGCTGGGACACATTTTTGTGATTTTGGTGAATTTCTAGGTAGTGTTCTTTCTCTTATATTTTCTTTTCTTGCGTTGGACCATATTTCTTTCTATAGTTGCTGCTGCAACCCTTTTAGGAAGGAGATATAGTTTTGTAGTTTATCATGTGATTTGGTCATCCGGCATATTAAATTACGACAATAGCGAAATGTAGTTCAAGTTTTTACTTTGTCATTTTTGATTCATATTTACATGCTACCAGTAGAAATAATTACTCATCAATTTGTATCAATTGATATCTTGATGTTTTAGTTTCATTGATTGGAAAAGATGATTGCTAAAAGGATACGTTTGAATCAAGATGGCAGTTAGTAATATAATGGGTTGTTAGATTTATTTTCCATTTTTATTTTCAATTGATATTTTTACGTCATAATAAAAAACCACTCTACTCATTCTGTTTTTTAACACTTTTTTGTTCTATCAATTTCTCTACAGAGAATTGAAAACTAATAAAATATAAGGGGGATGTTTTGTTATGACAATGAATGAAAACATCAACCGGAAAACAGCTAGTAGTTTCAGTTGTATTTACCTCAATGCAATGCTGTTCAACAAATGTTACTTTTAAACCAAATAGTACTGGAGGGATTGATGAGTTATATTTTTGAGTTATTTAAGTTCAACTTACTAATGCTGCATCACTGAGCATTTTATAAACTGGTCATTATATCATTCTTTGCATACATGTCTTTCCTACATGTAGCCGTTGCACTCACCCTCTAATTGTTTAAGCATAACTCCTCTAATTGTTTAAGCATAACTCTTGAGTCGATGAGTCCAGGTGCTCTTGACAGAGGGGGTGTTGGAGCTCTAGAACTAGTTGCCATGGACATGAAAGCAAGGTTATAATTTTTCCACAAAACACACACTCATCCTTATGCGCTTATATTTTTACAAAATGTATATTCTTTTGCTTCATTTTTTCTATTTTCAGGGGGATGTATTTGTGTCGTACGCTTAGCTACAGCAGTGCTGAGTTTGAAATTATTGAAGCACCATTAGAAGACAAAATGATGGTATGACTCACTTGATTTCATTGAGTAATTTTTCCCGTTGAGTCGGTGGACGTTGACTTAGAGGGAGTTAGAACAACCATGAGATCCTCTTCCCATACCAAAGAGATTATCGTCGGACCCAAGCCGAGCCACAACCTCCTGTGTTTGCACCGCCGGTTGCTCCACCTTTCGCGCCGGTTCTTGGGCCAGTTGTGCCCCCATTGGTGCCTCATGCCCTTGTCATGCCACTGCTGCCTTGGCTGTTGCCATTGGTGGCTGTGTTGTCACTAGAGCCCATTAGGCATGCTGCCAATTATTTTGGTGGCTCATCTTCGGAATTTTTTTCTGATCTAGATCGTTAATTCTAGTCTGCTGATACCATGTTGTAATTCTCAGGGTAAAACAACATACTTATTTCAATCGGAATAAGTTCCTTTTATAGGAGAATTACAATTAAAGGCAGCTCCTTAATTCTAGGAGTGATAGAATAAAACATTAAATAAGATAACAGAGATAAAATTAAAATCAAATAAAATCTGATTTGGGAGATTCCAATATCTTCTACAGTATTTCTAGAAAATCTTTTCTTTTAAGGTTAAGTGTGTAAAAGGTGTCTGTAGCCATCACTCCTTATATCCTATATATAGACGGATCATTACCGAGTTATAAGGTGTAGCGATGTTCTATTCTCCCCACAATAAGCCACCAATGTACATCTCATGATATCTATACCAAAAGCTGGAATAGTCAAACTGTGCTTCTTGCATGTACTGAACCTAAGACTGTTAACAGATTGGTGGCCTAAAGAGATGTGCAAGTATCAATCTTCAGGATCTCCAAAAGCTGTCTTTTTCATATGATTATAAAAATTACAGTTGTCTATATTATGTATACTATTCATTTGTCTTATGTGTTTAGTGTCTCATCTGATGATGTATGTTATTAAATTCTTTTGAATTTAGTATTCGCATTTGATGATGTAAAATCTTATCAAATTTTTTAGGATGCCTATAAAAAGGCTGCAGAATTTTGGGTAGATTTGCGTGAGAAATTGCTGTCTGCCACTGACTTACTAGATGATAAAAATAGTCTTAGACTACTATGGAGATTATACTGGGCAAGCCACCAGGTATTAAGTCTATGTTGGTGCCTAAAGACGAGTTCTTCATGTCTATTAGACATTTATTATTTACTGATTTTTGGATTTCCTTTTTCTTCATAATACTGTAGCGCTTCTTTAGACACATGTGTATGTCTGCTAAAGTCCCTACTGCAGTGAGACTGGTGAAACAAGCATTAATGGAAGATAAATGCGTAGTCATAGGTCTGCAGAGTACTGGGGAAGCAAGAACAGAGGAGGCTGTTTCAAAATATGTGGGTATTTAGGTCCTGCTTTTTCTTCATATACAGCATTTTGTTTCCTGCATTTCAGTTTCATTATGTGCTTTTTATTTATTATGGTTAGGGCTCTGAACTTGATGACTTTATTTCTGGACCTCGTGAACTGCTGCTAAAATTTGTTGAAGAACATTACCCATTGCCAGAAAAGCCTAAACTCCTTCCAGGTATTTACAAGCCTTGTTTTGTTAGACATCTCTCATTTATTTTCATTATTTTGCAATTATTAGTTTTTCCATCCTATTATAGGAGAGGATGGTGTAAAGGAGCTTCAAAGGAAGAGGCACTTGGCAAGTCCCGATGTTTCAGTGAAATCTAGAGACAGAAAAGTAGCTAAATTGCAGCCTGCCAGTGATGCTGAAAGTGATGAAGAATCTGAAAGTGAGTTTCGAGCAAGTTTTGGTTAATCTTTTGAAACGATCATTCTTTGTGTTATGCTTCATGTGCATATGGCAACCCTTTGCTCAATGCATTAATGCAGACCTTCTCTCAGCCTTTATATGAGTGATAAAGGATGCCGATCTATTGTATTATTATGAAAAAAGTTATTCAAATCATAAAACTACTACTTGGATTTAATGTCGAAGACCAGAAGCAGGTGTATTGGCATCCACCTGCAATTGTGGATTTAATGTTAAGTTGATGCATAATTTAACGTCATAATCCGGAGGTGTATTGGCACAATTTTCCGATCTACTGTATTATTATGCCAATACACCTGCTTATTGTCATGCATTGATTTTAGGTTGGTGCTCAATTGGCTAACAAACTGATATGCAAGCACCTGCCACATCACATTTTTCATGACAAGGAGGCCGAAGTCACCTGCCACATCAAATGATTTGGTTATAGTCATTAAAGTTTGAGGTGGCATGGAAATGTATTACCCAAAAGTGCAAACATAGATATAAATGGCGACCAAAAGTTGAAGAGAAATTTAATGACGACTAAAAATGAAAATCATGTATTTTATAGGGGCTAAAAACATATTCAACCCTACTTTTTAATAGGCCACCAAAACTTCCGTCCAACATTTTATCTTTGGTATAGTGCATTTCATCCTATTTCGGCCATTATTGTATGCTATAATAAGAACTATTGTTTATATAATTAGGTCTTGTTCAATAATATGTTATCTTGGAGTCTATCTTATATTAACGTATTTTGCATTATCTCATAGTATTAGATTCTTATTACTTAATTTTTATTATGATTACATTCCCTATTTAATTAGGATTGGAGTCTTGTGTCCTGTATCCCTATAGTTTTTTTTTTTGAAAAAATAAATAGGGGTTTGTTTCTTACCATTTAAGTCTTATTGATCATAATCACATTTAAAAATATTTATTTTTTCTATTTCTTTTATCTAAAACCCGTCAATTCAATATGGTATCAAAGATGTTCCATCCTAGTCACTATTTTGCTATCAAGTTTCCAAAAGTTTGGCACTATTCCAATTATTGCATTTAGAATTTTTCTCATTAAACACACCTATGCTCTCCTTTATTTTTCATAGTATTCTCTAGGACTTCTCCCGCCTTCAAGACTTAAGTCTTTTTTTGGCAACTGTCGTCCCACAGTTGAAAAAGCTTTCAAGCGAGCTTTTCTGATGAAACCACCTAGGCACCTTCATTTGGATCACCATCTTCCAATCTACTCAGTCCAACAAGTTTCAGCCTGAAAGGCCAAACAATGTGCCCTCACGTGCTTCATCTCCTACTCTGTTTCTCCGGTGTGTAAATACCACGTGCTGCTCTAATGAGGTCTGTTTATGTCACTGTTTGTCTCACCTGGTTCGCCGTCCCTCCGGATTATGTTGTGTCCATTTTCTGCTCATGGGTCCTAGCTTCCAAATTGTTCCAGGCCTTCTTTTGCACTACTGGTTTGTTTTTGTGTCCCAGGCTGCGGCCGTCTGTTCAGCACATCTTTAGTGCCCTGATTCTGTCCAGTTAGTGTGCCCTGGATCTCCAAAGTCATTTGGTGGTTCTTCTTCGTTTCCTCCTGATTCTGTCCCGTTAGCGTGCCCTCAATCTCAAAGGTCATTTGGTAGTTCTTTTCCGCTTCCTCTGCTATCAGATTTTTCTGCTCAATTTTCTGTGTCCGTATCTGATTTGGGAGCACCTTTCTTTTCCTATCTTGAGTCTCTGGCTTGCTACTGCACTTTCTCTCTGATCCAGTTATGTGCACATTAGCCGCCTCTGTTGCATTTTTCTGCCTCTGGTCAGTGCCCATTAGTTCTATTTATTATGTTTGCTTCAAAATGGAGGTTCTATTGATTTATCACTTTTCGTGTTATTCTAGTCCGGTTCTATCTCATCTCAAGCCAAACGACCAATTGTTGTCTCACTGGTCAGCTCTCCAAGTCACTCTTATTCTGGTATGCTTGTGGTCTTGTCCCAGTTGGTCTCCAAAGGTAAGGTTTCTAATCACCTGTCTTAGCACTTTGGTAGTCCTGTTGTCTAGCCATTGTCAATGTTAAGCTTCAGGCAACTGTAACAAATTTTGTGACCTGTCCAACACTTGAGTTGATTGATTCATGTTTCTGGTTTGTCCATGATTCCCCAACAATGCTTTCAGTTTGTTCATGACTCACCAATAGTAGTTCTGGTTTGTTTGTTCTTTAGGCTAGTTTTGTCGTGGTTTGGTTTACCTACAATTTTTGATAGTTAGTTATGGTTCTGATACTAAGTTTGGCCCAATATTTGCTTATTTTCCTTTCTCCTAAGGTATATTTGTAACAAGCTTAAAGCTTAGTAATGTTTAGCTTGAAGTGGATTGTTAGAATGTATGAGAATATCCTATCTTAGAGTATTTTGAACTATCTGATAGCATTGGATTTTTATGAGTTCGTTATTCAAATAGGAATAGGAGTCTTGTGTCTTGTATCCCTATGAATAATGGTTCGTGGTTACCCTTTTTGTATCATCTAATATCATCAATCTTAATCATATTTTGAAGTATTTATTCTTTTATCTAAAACCATAACTTCAACTATAAGTAATTAACTGTTGTGGCTTATAAGGAGCCGCTATAAGACGGCTTTTCTTTGATAAATGTCTAAATTCTTTTAGTAGTGATGGTAATACTCAGCATATGGTAATATGGCACGATTGATTTTAACACTGACTTGATGCAGCTGCCTCTGCCCCTGAAGCTTCTGATTCTGATTACGGACCAGAAGGGGATGAAAGTGGTATGTTTTCTTTTCTGTCTTGTGTTATGAAAGACCTTTCTCTATTGTTATTATGAAGAACTATCATGTGCGCGTGTGTACAGCAGTACAAGCTGTTGTCAGAAACTGCTAAATAAATGCTGTTTATAATGTGAATGTCTGAAGTTCTTTTGAAATAGTGATGGTAACATAAATACTTATCATGAGCACCATTTGATTTAACCATTGGTTTGATGCAGCTGCCTCTGCTGCTGAAACTACCGACTCTGATTATGATGACTTTCAGACATGTGAAATTTGCAGTACTGAAGAGGTAATTTTGTTTAATTATGCTCTGAAAAAGCTTTCTTGAATTGTCTTGATGCGATGGATGTCGGAATCACTTATTTTTCTGTGCAGGAAAGGGAAAATTTGCTGCAATGTTCCTGCTGTGGAAAATTAGTTCATCAATCATGTTTGGTTCCCTCAATCGGTGATTTAGTTCCCAAAGAATGGGTGTGTCATTTATGCAAGGAAAAAAAAGATGAATATCTCCCCGGAACAGATGCCAGCATAATTGAACTCCAGAAGAGGTTTACAACTTAGATAATTTTGTTTAGTTTAATGGTAGTATAATTTATCATTTTATGTTAGATAACTAGCTTTAACAAAAATTAGAGCACATTAGTTAAAAACTGTAAAAAAGTATGGCAGTGGTGAACATTTTCATGAGCTTGGTGCAGATATGACACAGCTTTGGAGTGCAAGACAAGAATATTAGAGATGATTCGCGCATTGGATCTTCCAAATAATCCCTTGGATGATATTGTTGACCAGGTAATGATCATTCGTTGATTCATCCTCACCTTCTTGGCACATTTCTTTTAACAGCATTTTGTTAACCTTAGACAACTTAAAACTTACACAAATTGCTTATCAAGTGTAGTTGCTGGCCTTTGCCACCCACTACAATTAAGAAAGTAACGCCATGAAAAGATGTCTGTTGGAGCATTTTTATGCTCTTTACAATTGATGCTAAATGCCGAAGTATAATTCTTTTATGGGACACTACAAGTTTATTTTTAATAATGCAGTTAGGAGGCCCCGACAAAGTTGCAGAAATGACAGGAAGGAAAGGCATGCTTGTGAGAGTCCCAAGTGGAAAGGGTGTGATTTATCAGGCTCGCAATACGTGAGTTGTAGCATGTCACCCTATCTAATTGCTACGAATCATTTCATGCTAGCTGAATTAGCTGTGTTTTTCCCTATAGAAAAGATGTCACTGTTGAGATGGTCAACATGCATGAAAAGCAGCTCTTTATGGATGCTAAAAAGTTAGTGGCTATTATCTCTGAAGCTGGATCAGCTGGTGTTTCGTTGCAGGCAGACAGAAGAGCGAGAAATCAGGTTATCAAACTGTTTGCAAAATATTTCCCTCCCTAATATCAACAGCTTTTTCTTTCTTATTATTTTGATGACTTCTGTATGTATCCTCAGAAACAAGTGATATTATACTCTTGATTGAATTTTACATTTGTGCTTCTTTTGCTGTTTTGTTTGTTATTACCTTTGCAAAACAGAAAAGAAGGGTTCATATAACTTTAGAACTTCCTTGGAGTGCCGATCGAGCAATTCAGCAGTTTGGAAGAACTCATCGGTCCAATCAAGTCTCAGCACCAGAATACAGGTCTCCAGGCATTATCGATTAATTTAATTGTTGTATTATGGTTTACCACCTTTTTGCTTGCTGTGTTTGTTGGTGTTGCTATATTGCTATACTGATCTGGAATCTCCAAACAATTAACAAGTTAAACATGAAGGCTGAAGAAAAGGCTTTGATGGAAGTTATTTTGCGGAAGAGTAGAGATTGAGAAAGTCTAATTTTTTATGGATATAAGCCAATGTTGTGAAAGAAGCTGTCTTTGTTATTTAGACTGTTTTTTTCCTACTTGATGTTGGTTTGCATGCATTTAAAGTTGTAGTATATAAAAACCAGTGGCGTTTCCTCCTCTCTGTTTTTTAAGCAGAAACATGTTACAAATATATGCTTGGATTTTGGGCTAGGCCTATCTCAATTTCAAATGTTTGCTCAAGGGGTGAGGATTGTCCAAGCCTTAAGAAGGCTAGTTTGACCATATCTATAGTCGATGAGAAATGTCAAGATACCCAACACATTTAAGGTGTTGGTAGCTGCAAAGAAGGAAGCTCAAGTTGGCCATTAACAGAGGATACATTAGGCATAACAAACTCAATGCACATGTGCTTTATTACTAACACAGTAGAGAGGAGTTATGCCTAATGTATCCTCTATTAATTCCTCTCTCCTGGTAATCAATGAAAACAAAATTACATTTTCAGAAATGTTTCAAGTTAGTATTCTCTAATACTATCAGCCATATTGGATCATGGAAAATACGTGTGGCCAAATTATAGATCTAGGATATGTTCTAATGCCTTCTTAGAACTTGAGCTAGGCTCAAAAGCTAGTTCAAAATGTTTGGACATACATGATATTCCCTTACCCAATGCTATCCTGTTAGTCAAGTCTCAGACTCACCTCACAGATAAGATAATATTAGAAGAACGTGCCGTCTAGCTTGGCCAAAGTATTATGTTACTCGTGTATGTTTGTTGGGTATTGTGTGAAATGATTGCAATGATAAGTGTTGTTGATACTTAGCTAGATGCTATGCTTGTTTGACCTTTCTTATCCTTGTAAATTCTCTTCAGGTTACTATTTACTAACCTTGGTGGAGAACGCCGATTTGCATCAGCTGTTGCAAAGAGATTAGAATCCCTTGGGGCTTTGACTCAGGGCGACCGCAGGTAAGTTGGATTCATCAATTTTCTGTTTTCATTGAACCGACATGGAAATTATTTAACATATTAGCTGATGCTCCTGAGTGCATTACAGGGCTGGACCTTCATTAAGTGCTTATAATTATGATAGTGCTTATGGAAAGAGAGCTCTGATGATTTTGTACCAGGGCATAATGGAGCTGGTATTGAATTTCCATTGAAAATGACAAATTTGTATATTGACAATTCAAGTTTAATAGGAAATAAACGACTCCTATCCATCTTCTTATTAAAGTTATTTTGTAGGATTCTTTTCCTGTTGTACCTCCAGGATGCTTATCGGACAGACCAGATACAATCCAAAGTTTTATTATGCAGGCAAAAGCTGCTCTTGTATCTGTTGGAATTTTTAAGGACACCATTCTTGGTAATTCATTATTTTGCCTGTCTAACATTAGATTGAAAAATTCTATAATAAAGATCGCATCTAATTAAACTATATCTTAGGTTTGGTGATTGACTTTTATACGGTTTATGATACCACATTCCTTGTGTTTTTCTCATTATTAAATGTTGACTTCTTATATTTGAAGATGATGAAGATCTGGGAAAATGTAGCCACATTAAAGATTCAGATATTCACGATGTTGGTCGATTCCTCAACCGGCTTTTGGGAATGTCTCCCGAGACTCAGAACAGGTTTGCAGTTTGTGAATTAAATGATTTGATACTACCAATTTCAGCATTATGTTCAATACACTTATTTTTTTTTTCTATCAACAGGCTATTTGAGTTATTTGTGAACATCATGGATCTTCTTATTCAAAATGCTCGTGTTGAAGGTAACCTTGACACCGGCATTGTTGAGTTGAAAGCTAATGTCATTGAAATGCGAGGGACTCCAAAGGTTTCTACTTTTTTTCATATGCTTCTTGCAGCCACTCATTTGCATATGCTACTACTTGTATAGCTAATATTAAGACTGGAGATAACTTTCCTTTGATGCAGACTATCTATGTTGATCAAATGAGTGGGGCTTCAACTGTTCTGTTCACATTCATCTTGGATCGTGGGGTATCGTGGGAGGTGTGCATATTCTTTCTCACAGGTTCTAAATAAACTGGGCTTTACTCTAATAGACTTAATTTGTTGATATTATTTACACCTCAGTTGGCCAATACCATGTTGAATGAGAAGCAAAAAGCTGGATTTAGTTCAGGCAAAAATGGTTTCTACAAGTCCAAGAGAGAGTGGTTAGGAAGACATCATTTCATTTTAGCACTTGAGAGGTATCATTCCTGGTTTTTATCATACTTGTTAGAATAACAAATTTAATGTGTGCATAGTAGATGCTGATTGTAGATCATTAGGAAATACTCTTTCTACTCATTATATCATTATAAATAGAGTTCATGCGTGTGGTCATAACACAACACTTCTGTGCATTTCTATATGGTATCGGGAGTCAATAAGTTTGATTATCCATAATGCGTTCTTTTCTTGTGGCCTCTGCACGAGCTTTTTTCCCCAGTACTGAGCTTTTGTACTGCGAGAACATTTTTTATTTTCTCATTGTTTCTTGCCAATCATTGTCCTCGCCAATTCCAGTGCGACCCATGATCGGAAACAACCATAGACAGGTGTGCCACCTCCGAGTTTACAACCATCACTGTTGTGTCTCCAATTGCTACAGCACACACTGCCATGCGCCGCTGTAGACTTTTTGCGTGAAACCACACGTCGTTCCCTAGATCCACATGTGAGAGCGTGTCTACACACCTCTGGCCACTGGTTTCCATCTTTGGCCACTGTAGTGCCCCCTCTCACATTTCGAGGTTTGTTTTGTCATTGGTGGTTTTTCAGCAAAATTCTCTCTAACCATTCAAAGAACATATAACCAAAACTGAGTCTACTCCACTATCAGTTTCACTACTTTTCCCTTGACTCCATGCGAAAAATTGGTGGTGGGTGTTTCCTAATATGTAGGCTAGGCTGCTCGTGTTAAGCTTTCGTTCCAAGATTTATTGGTTGGGTGAGTTTTGATGCGTTAAAATACCCAACCCAATCAAATATTTATGGGTTGGGTTCACCAAGATTAGACCCAATTTTTCATCTAACCCAAACCAACTCAACCCGATCTCAAATTGGTTGGGTTGGGTAGTGGGTTTAGTACTCAAATATCAATTTTTAGAAAAAATATAAAACAATACAACGGTAACAGTAGAAATAAGAAAATTAAACCAACATCAAAATCAATATTTTATCATGAATGTAGCAAGTCTAGAATTCAAAACCAAAGCTTAGTATTTGTATTATTAATTATCATTCAACATCAACAAAACGAGTAACAATACACATACAATCAAATTTTAGATTGTTGTAGAATTCAAAACCAAAGCTTAGTATTTGTATTATTAATTATCATTCAACATCAACAAAACGAGTAACAATACACATACAATCAAATTTTAGATTGTTGTCTAAGTATCAATTGCTAGTGAAACTATTTGACAATTCAAAAATAATAAAGACTTCGATATCACTTTCTCTCTTCTCTCTCTCTCTGTCAAATCAGATTCTAACACTATTCTTCTATGAATAAAGTCTAACTTTCTGAGAAACTAGTTCAATTTTAAAATAAAATACTAGTTTAGAGGCTGGAGTTTTCGTCTATTCTATCACATTTATCCATCCTACTTGAATCCTACACTTTCCATTTCCCTCTGTTTCTCTGCCTTTTTATATGATGGATCCTAGATTTTCGCCTCAAAGCTAGAATTAGCATACCGTCTGCTACTGCTAGATTTTACATTCCATTTACTTTGTTCCGCTTCTATTGAAATGAATGTCATTTGCTTCCAAAACTTTCCTTCACAGATTTAATGTCCCATTATTTCCTTTCTTAACACTCCAACTTAGATTATATAATGTACGAAAAATATGGATTGTGACAACTTTTATTGGTTATCTTGAATAAACATGTATAACACTGAGATAAAAGGAAAAGGGTTCAAATAGATAAATATCTTTTCAAATGACATGTAGAAAGGATCAGAGATAATAAATTTCCCCTTACTTTCTCATGATGCATGCATTCCTGAGATAAATACATAGAACGGCTTTCCTCATTTTGTTTACTAATGTCAACATGTTTGTTCTTTCTGTTCCAGTTCTGCTTCAGCTATGTATAAGATAGTCCGTCCTCCTTACGGAGAATCTCCTCGGTATGTATTTCTTGATACTAGACCTTTTAGTTTAATTTTCTTGTTTGACCATTATTTTTTTTTACAATTGTAGGGAGTGGCATCTTGCAGAATTAACAACAAAATATTCAAAAGTTTCATCTTTAAAGGAGGCTCAAATTGGTTGGGAACATGATTATGAAACCTCATCTAAACAGGTAGGTATCCTCGGTGTCTTCTCCCCAAGATGCCTCCACAACGGCAGTTTATTATTTACGAGCACTATCCTTACAAATCCATACATGTACTGCTTACTTGTCCAACTGCCGTGCTATTGTTGTATGTACAGTTCCTTACACTCTGTCCTGCTTATTCAGCAAATAAACATGGCCTTGTAACAGTCAATTGCTCCTCACTTTACTTTGGGATTAGATTCCAACGTTTTTTTTTAAACAAAGAAAGGGATATGAAGCCTCGTTAAAACCTTCTTATGCAAGACTCTCCTTAGAGAAAAACATCAAGAAGGAGAAAGAGTGCTCTCCCTAAATTTTATTGATTAAAAAAATAAAGAGACAAAAACATGGAGAACTAGGCTAATGCCCATGAACAAAGACAACATTGAAACTAAAAAGGAAATAAAATCAATCCTATTAAAAGGAAACTAGTTCGAAGAATATCTATAATGACATTCAAAAGCTTCACTAAAATGACTTTTGTCCCAACCAGGTTGGCACCAAAGTCATTAACAATCATTTGCAGCACACCGAAAATAGAATACCAAAGGAAAACTCAAGCCATCATACAAGGAAAAACACTATCCCAAGAAAGAAATCAACAAAATCTATAGTTTGACAAACCTAACTTATTTCTAAACAAATCCTCAGCAATGAAACTAGGAACTAGATCCCACCAAACAAAACCACTTATACTAGTTCTATAACCAACAAGCTTATCAGTGCTGACATTTTTCTCTATAAATATGAGTGCAAACAAAGTTCATCTGTCTAATCAATTATTTCATCTATTTCTTAATTTCCAAGGAACTATTTTGCAATTCTTGTAAGCAGAAACCATTAACTGAGAATCACACTCTAACCACAAAAACTTCCAACCTTTATCAAAAGCAATCTCTATAGCCAATATAGCCTCCATAATTTCAGCACTGAGATTCCAATGTTTTGTCATCAATTGTCGGATAAAGTTGATGCTAGATACCACCACATAAGAATTAATAAAATAAAACTTGTAAAAGTGTGCACATTCCCAAGTAAATCTAGGAAACTCACTTAACCTTCCCTAACTCTCTTCAGCAAGTTAAATTGTGAATTGCCATTTTTTATGCATCAAGTAGCTATGATAGTGTGGCCTTAGCAATACTTTTTTTTCTTCTCTCTAATATATTGTTTTTCCAGGAAAAAATTGAATGACCTTTCAGTGTGAGTCATTATACCAATGAACATTTTCAATTCATTTATTGGGAAATCTTGTTGCTTGTTCATTATTGTGAACTTGTGGCCTAATTGGCACATACAGAACTGAACCTTGGATATTTGCAACGGTTGCACTATAAGATTTTATTTTCTACTAATAGTATTTATATGAAACAATCTACTTGTGTATATGTGTGCCAAATTCATATTAGTATCCACTTATTTAGACACAGGGTGTGCAAATTTGTAGAGTTTTTGAATTCACATTATCTTACATTTTGATTTCTTACTGTTGTCAGTGCATGCATGGTCCCAACTGTAAGGTTGGCAGCTTCTGTTCAGTTGGCTTAAGACTACAGGTAGTAAATGTCTTGGGTGGCGTCATTCTTCCTGTTTGGGGAAGTGTACAAATGGCCGTTTCTAAGCAGGTATTTCACCAGCTCATGAAACATTCATAGGAAGGGACAAATATTTTGCAAATGCTAAAATTATGAATTCGAGTATCTACTTGTTACTTTATTATATCCTTTAGATATGATTATTTGAGTTCTGAATTGTTGACTTTTACTGTGTGAAAATTGTATTAGATAGCTTTGCTTGTGTATATCTATAGTAACCTTGGAACTAATAAGTTCTGCTGTCACAAAAAAGGTGTTCATTATTTAGGCCTCTGGTGGGTTGTTTTATCGTTAAAGCATTATGCATTACTTCGAATCTAATTATTATTTTATCATTTAGAAGATTTTTGACTGCATATAAAAATCTCCACAGGCTCCACAAAGACATAGGAGGTTACGCGTTGTTCGTGTAGAAACTACATCAGATAAACAACATATAGTTGGGCTTCTTGTCCCTAATGCAGCTGTTAAAACTGTGCTTCAAGGTTCTTTCTTTCTCTCTCTCCAGCCCTAGTATCTATTCTTAAAAGCACACTATCTACTTGCATTCGTGATTTTCTTTAATGAAAAAATGGAAATAT
Organism: Oxytropis ochrocephala; assembly: GCA_020916435.1. NCBI lineage: Eukaryota > Viridiplantae > Streptophyta > Magnoliopsida > Fabales > Fabaceae > Oxytropis > Oxytropis ochrocephala. The sequence continues at coordinate 89,845,291 of CM037093.1, read as the reverse complement.
TTCTTATTAAACTTTTCATTTTGTTCATATTTTTTAGAAAACCTGATATCACTCATTTCAATAACTAAAATGTACTTTTTTGAACTGGCTTTTAATATTGAAGAGCATGCAATATATATATATATATATATATATATATATACTTTTTCTGTTTAGACATGTAGTGTTTGACAAAGTTGCCACTAAACGGTAGCTTGGGTTTCATTGTGTTCTGCAAAATTATTAACTGCTTTGAAACTATTAAAACAGGTTCAATAGGAATTGCCTGTCACTCTAACAGTTTTTAATTATTTTTACTTAGTTACGATAATGGCGAAGAGTTTTGGACCTATTATTTCTAGCTAACTACCCATGTTCTCAAATGCAAGCTTTGTCAAGTCAATATAGCTATCTTTCTTATTCCTAGGCCACACAATTCTGTACGAATGTTGGCCTAATTCATTTTTTTTCCCAAGGTGATGCAGATACTAATATAAATTTGCTTTTGACATATATTTAGGTTTGGCATTGGTTCAGGAAATCAATGATTGACCTAAGACCCCAGACTTTGTTCTTTTTTTTGAAATCTACAAGCTGTTTTTGTTTGAGGAAAAGGCTTCAGCTTGTTGCCAGAATTTTTTGGAAAGAGGGGACTCTTCTCATTGAGATGCAACACAATTATGCATTCTCCTTTTCAATCTTTTGATTATATCACCCATTTTTGTAAGTAATTCAAAATTGTTTATATGTAAGGGTGATCATTGACAAAGGGAAATACAATAGACAGCCTTTCTGTCAATTTGGTATGAACTCGATTGTGACAGATGCTACACATTATCATTAACATCATAGATAAAATAGATATTTCTTTTATGCAATATTATGTCCTGATCTCAAAAGCACTTGCAAACAAACATAGATTGTTATTCTACAAGTCAGCACACAAAAGGAGCGTCGACATGGTCGTCGCTGCAATAAAGTCCAGGCTTCTGACTGAAACCCTGCCACTTAAGCTTCTTCCTAGCCTTCAGAACAAGCTCTCCATTTGAAATTACACCATCATTCTCCTCAAGTATAGCCTGTATCGCATTACTAAAAGCACCATAAGCTTCCTCATGATTTCCATTAGGACTTGCATCTGCAGAAGTTTGATCAGTCTGGCAACCACTCAACAGAATTCCTTCCTGCGCATTCACCATACGTGCTTTCACGACAGGACTTTCAAGTTCCTCATCACTCTCATTCAACTTATGTTTGAGAAGCTCTTGGGCAAGATTGTTCACCACCCCTAAGACATAGTTCATGAACCTCTTCACTTTAGGACTTGCATCTTCTCCGAAGATATTAAATAGTGTAGGTCTTAGCTCTCTAATATCTATATCATCTTTCCCAGTTTTCTGCTTTAGTATATCAATAAGAGTTGATAGAGACAAAGACCGATTCTTCACATAGCTGTTGTCTCCATGAAGTTCATCATGTTTTTCTGCTGGAATGTCCGTATCACGAGACTCGATTGTATCTTCTACAATTTTGTAAAGAAACTTTTGAAATCAAATCCAGAGCCTCCATCCTTTGTGCTATATCCTATTTGCTCCTTAGCATCTTCAATCAAACCACCACTGTGACAAGAATCTGATACGATTGAGATCTTACAACCCCTAGGTACCTTTTCTACAAACTCCCTGAAGTCTTCATCTGTTTGGTGTGAACGCAATTGCAGAAATAACTTTTAGCATTCCTTTGCAAACAACCAATCCAACTAAGTATCTTTTTTTTAGAAAAATGTTATTCCTTAGTAATATGGTATCAACTAAGTCTCTCGATGGTGTACCTGTCTAATTGACCGTCAATTATAATATAAAATGTTATGAGCGCTTGAGATTGTATATGAATTTCAACCATTCAAAACATTTTACACTATATCATATGATCAATTTGACTGATATATCAGTGAGAAGATATATATATATATTTTTTTTGTGGGTTACAATTATATGTAGTTTTCTGCTCCTCAATAATCAGATAATTCATTTATAATACTATAAATTTTCTTATAATATAATCTTTTATATTTAAAAAAAATTAAATATTTTATAACTTGGAAGGATTCATTTCCCGGTTTATGTATATTTATAATTTTAAATATTTTATCTATCAGATATCTATTAATATTGTTTTTAATATTAAACTTCGATATATATCAAGTTTGCTACAAAAAACTACAATATATAACTCTGTACAGTAGTAATAATAGGAGAGGACATCAAGCACATAAAAAAAACAACAGCAAAAAGAACATAAGGAATAGGTTTTAGAGTTAACCAGTGATGAGATTCATATCAGTAGGAACAATGCATTCATCATAGCCAGTGTCATCATCCTCCCCAGTATCAGCCGGAAGACGGGTGCCATGGCCGCTGTAGTGGACGAAGAGCACGTCACCAGGCTTCGCCGATCGGACCAACCTAGACATGGCAGACCTTATGTTCTTGCCAGTTGGTTGGGTGTAAGAGTGGTCTGTATCAATGAGAACAGTGATATCTTTCTTTGAGAATCCATATCTGTGAATGAGGCACTTGTGCATTCTCCATACATCGTTAATGCACCCTCTAAGCTCAGCTTTTGTTCCTGGATAATTGCACCCTATCAATACTGCCCTCTTAGCCATTGCAGCCACCTCTCTAAATCACTATATTTTTTTTTTGATAAATTCAAAGTCACTATATATAGATGATTTCATCTATGAATTTTGAAGGGGAGAAAGGAAATGAGTTGGTAAGATAGTATTTTTTTTTTATTGGTGAAGGGTAAGTTTGTACGTATATTAGTGTTAATTAATTACAACAACCAAAATTAATTTATTAAGATTTTCTTCTTTTTATGGATCCATTGTATATGGTAGATCCTGAAATTGGATTTTTAATGTTTTATTATAAAAGCAATTATATTTAAAGGTCTGGATTCTCATTTTTTTTTTTTTTTGACAAAAAAAAATATCGTCATCTTTTTGGCGTATATTTATGGAAAATTCATTTAAATGCGTTGAATATAATTATAGCAATTATATTTGATTAATTTCTTTTTAGGTGGACTGCTTTTAATATTGTACGAAAATTTTAATTTCATTTCTAACTTCTTTTCTTAAATCCAAAGCATTCATAATATTCTATAAATTATATAAAAATATCTGGTTTGGACAATAGAATGGTTTTACTATTTGATTTAATAATTTTGGTTTATTTATAAATGTTTTAAATTCTGCTTTTCTAATTTTCTTAGGATAATTAAGTTTTCTTAAAACTGGATTGGTCAGCGGTTCAACCAGACCCCAATTTGGAACCACATGCATGCGGTGCAGTCAGAGGCTACTGTTGCATTGCATTGACATGCATCATTGCATGACTATGGTACAAACCAAAGGGAGATTTACCCCTCGTTAAAAACCACCTCCAAGATAGAGACTTAATACGACCAGCTTCACCACCTTGATTAGGTACCTTCCCAGAAAAGAAGAACACATGACTCACAAAGTCGTGTGCCAAACCTGGGTCAACCTTCTGGCTGCATGAGTCTCCCCTTAGACACCGCGAAGAGAGAGAGAGAGAAGAGAGTGAAAAGGTCAGAAGGCATAATAAAGTCTCATCCCATATTTGTCTTCTTTTCTTTTGTGTTTGATTGTTTATGAGTAGAGGAAGTTATTGGGATGAGTGTAATTTACATATTACATATACCAACAACTGTTTAAGCTGTAAGTTTGTAACTAATATTTAACTTATCAATTTTATTAGTGCACCAAAATCTAACTAGCAGTGAAATTAATTTCTAAGAACACAACGGCAGAGACACAATCTCAACGACTATATCACTCTTTGCAACTAGCTATACCCTTTTATTCATACTCCAAATGTAAAATTAGAACAATATTCAACTTAACAACACATTATTAAATAATACACCAACTCCTTCTTTGCATAAATAGCTTAATTAAGTGCTTATATAACATAAACACCTATCATATAAATATTTATGTATAAGCTATATTTATAATAAAACATAAAATCGAATCAAATTATTTTCATATAAACTATACCGAAGAAATTAAGAAACCAAACTGAAAACAACTTATACGAACATGTCATAAGTTGTTCCATAAACTCTCGCAAACAGTAGTATCTCACATATCCTCATTCGAAGCAAGCAAGTCCCAATTAAACAGCATTGACATAATTGCAATTCACCCTAATTTCCCCTTCATTAGGCCTAGTCAAAACCTGAACATTCCCAAGCTTCACCATAGAAACAGAAAACTGACTATCAAAAAGAAAAGGTTGTGTAGCCAATGCTTCAACAAAAGGAGCTGTCCTCACATCTGAATACAATGCTTGATCAGTTGATAACAAACCAACTTTCCTCTTAAGATTTGTATAATAAGTTGTATCAAAACTCCTTGGTGTTATAACATCAAGATACACCAAATCCATCACCCCTTTACACCTTCTCTTCAACAAATTCAAGTAATAAACATTAAGTGAAGGATCAGGTTTTTTAGTCCCATTGAAGTTGTATAGTCTATTCATAAATGAATAACAAGTGCTTCTTCCAATTGTATGTGCACCTGAGAGTGTTACCAAATCTAACATGTCAAGTCCTCTTTGTTGGAAAAAATTAAGTAAGGATGTTATGTTTTCATGTCCTTGTGGAACTAAATTTGCTTCTTTTGTTAGGGAGATTTTCCCGTCTTTTCGACCGAATGGGACTTCCCAAAATGGTCCTCCTGCTAATATTGTTGCATCTCTTGCTGCTGCTGTGAGAATGTCAGCACATGATACTGTTTTTGGACACTGCCTTTCTAGTTCTGATTTTATGTCATCTATTATTTGGAAACCTCTTAGTGTTCTGCTTTCAAAGGCTGTTCTTTCACTTCCTTTGTGGTTAAGTAAGATTGATGCATCACATCCCTGCATGCATCATCAATTGAAGGGCATTAATAAAACATATATAGCAACTCCATTTAAGGATCAATATGTGTAATTGTAATTTTAAACTATAGTCAACAACTTAATAAACTTAGTAGTGGTTATTGCCCAAGTTTAAAATTGCGGTCGTGTCGTAATACTTGATAGTGCTGAAAATCGCGGCTGTATCGCGGTCGCATAAACATAAAAAACTTTGATGTTGCAGCCCAGATCACGGGCGTGGTTGCAAACCTTTATTTAAAACCTTGTTATTTTTTTGGTCTAGAGGTATTTGACCGTGCTTCGGTGTCTAGGAAAAATGGTCGTGACTAATCCAGAGTTCGACCGGGAGGTAAGTAAAGTTTGGTTTCAATTTGTTCCATCGTCGGGGATTGAACTTAGGTACTAGCCGAATTCGTCCCTCTAGATGTAGTGCGTTAACCACTCGCAACTAAGTTTGGAGATTTTTTTTTAAAAAAAAAAAAAACTTGTTGTTTTCTTAAATTTAAATTAAATTTGAAGGGAAATGTGCAATGTATATAACCATTGAAAATTTGACAAGAGTCGCAAAAACTTATCTAAATTAAATAGCAACATTTTATCACAAAATGAGCACCAAAAACACATAGTCAAAATTTGAGCTAGAAAGTTAAAGTGAGGCATTTAGAGAGACTAATGTAAGAAACATGTACATAGTCAAAATTAAAGAAAGATTGAGTTAAGAGAATAATTACTCACTCTAATAGCACAGTCATGGAAATGCAAACGGATGATAGCTGGGGCGAATGTTGGATCCTTCTTAACCCAAGCAGCAACTTTTTGTGAGATAATACCTTCAGCATTTGGACATGTTCTCTGATAATGACCAAAAGAAAGCAAATCTTCAGGAAGTAAAGGTATGAATGGTTTCTTAGCCACATTTCCTTGTGAAAAGAAACCATAGATACTACTTATCTTCAATATAATCAAAAGAATGAACAAGGAAAAGTATTGGAGCTTCATGTTTCTTTCTATAGCTTGTAGCTATATTTGATGAATTGTGATGAGAATGAGAATGTTATGCACGTATTTAAAGTAGTGAGATTTTGAGAATAAAAACGTGGTATGCACTATCAGTATACCAACGCGTTGATGTGGCACAATTGTGCTATCAAGTTAGAAGAAGATATTACTTGGTGAAAAATTAAGCAGGGAGGATGTTGAGGTTTGAATTATGTGACAACTGGCTTGCCTTGTGTTTTAGCAGCATTATTAATTTATAAAGTCAACTACATGTTTTATTAAATTCTGAATTTTCAATGCTTGTATTCTTTTTTTTATATGCAGACGGAGTTGTCAAAGCCACTAGAAACTCACACACACACGGTGGTGAGATGAGAGATTCGTGCTCCAAGCTCGGGGCGTGATATCAGATTCACCTAACAATTTGTGAGAATCGGTTGAAATTGCAAATTTTTACGAATTCAATGCTTGTATTCTAGTGGAAAGAATTTTTATTTTGCCGGTTTCTGGCTAATATGTAGGTGTGAGTGTCCCAAAATGCTAATCTTGGTTTTTCATTTAATTTAAAATAGTTTAGGCTGAACATGGAGATCACCAACTAATAACAAAAAATAGAGAAAGGTTATTTGAATATCAAATTTGGACACCAAATTGACAACAATTTTGTTGGTTATTACAATTTAGTTCTTCTGTTGCTTTTTTTTCCCCTCTTCTTCCTTTTACTTTTTTTTTGTTTTTTGCTTCAATTTTTTTAGTTTTTTTTCCTTCTTTTATTGTTTTTGTTCACATGTCATTGGTACGCAGTTTCCACCGACTTTGTCGACGACTAATCTACGCTAGGGAGTCTAGCTGGCCACGAGTATCCGACTTTCTCGATCCGTGTGGTTCTCCCACAATAGAGTTTTTACCACATCCAAGATTCTTTTTTTTTACTTTTTTAATTTTAAGGGGTACTTTATTGTCTCGAAAATTTTTAGATGTTTAAATATGCAAATTCTCGGTGAAAAATAGTTTAATTTCATGACAAAATATGTAATGTGTGATGCTAAACAATGTGCTTTAGTGTAGTTGATGGGAAAAAATTAATTTGTAACAAAATGCGTAAAGTAATATGTTAAGCGGTGTGTTTAGGGGTACTTTAGGATTCAGGAAAAAAAAAATTAATTCTTCAAATACTAAGTGTGGTAAAAAATGATAATAAGTTTGTGACAAAATACGTAAAGTGAGATGCTGACAGTGTATTTTGGGGTGCTTTAGGGTCCCAAAAATGTTCAAATAAGCGAAGTTCATTCCTCAATAATGGTTTGATGAAAAATAAAAATAAAATTGTAACAAAATATGTAAAGTATGATGCTAGGCATTGTGTTTTGAGTTACTTTAGGGTCCAGAAAAAAAATTAAATGTCAAGTTTGGTGTTCTCTTCTTTATTTTGATAATTTCACACCAACGAGTATTAGAAGCATACTTAAATTGGTAAACTCAGGATGATACCTACGTACGTGTTTCACTTTCTAATTGTGTTGTCTTCTTTTCTCTTTAATTATGAGTTGAGTTTTATATTTCCATTTGATGAATATAGATAACGTTATTAAAAAAATTAGACTTTTTTTCTTATTATCTGTGAAAGTTCAATTCCAATGACTTTGTTAAAGTTTATTTTTAATTTGATAATATTGTTATTTAATTTATAGTTATAATTTAACTTTTTTCATGGGAACTCCGACCCCATTTATAATATAACTCCCCAACATTTTTTTTTTCAACTTTGTGTAGATGCTTTTATTTTATTAGTTGTTTTTAATCAGCCCTGCATGATGTATTGATATACGTTCTTCGGACTTAATTATAAGCAAAAATAACTATCTGAAAACATATTAAGGATTGTAGTTTGATGCATTTAATTTATTGGATTAATGGAAAAAATAAATAGATTTATTAAACCATCCTTAATTAATAGTAACATTCTCACAATAATAATGAGTTGATTTAAATGTATTTACATCCACCAATACTAGCTCATCTCGTATATCGCACTGGAGATGAAGGCTAGTTCTCTTCTAAAAGAGAGTACCATTTATCTTTTTCCATTCTTCAAGCAGAGTTACTCTCCATCCATAGTCATTTCTTTTCTCTTTAATTTTAGTAGTAGAGAGGTTTTACTCTCGAATTCCAATATCAATACAATCAGTCCCATTTCTGTTTCTTTTTTACTTACTAGTTCTATTACTGGGTGAGGATTTCACTTGATGGAAATTGACATAAGAGAATCCATTTTTTTTTGTTACAATAAGAGAATCCATTTAAATATATGTTCTCATAGTCAGATGAGGGGAAAAAAAATTCCTACAATTAACCGCTTGACTAAGCCAAGTTCACCTTGGAGGACTATATACATAAAATCAGCGGGAAAACAAAAATAAATATAATAGCCAAGAGAAGAGTGAAATATCTCTAGCAATTTCTTTATTTATTGAAGAGTCCAATATATAGTTCTGTTCAGCTGAGTGACCAAAATGATAAAAAAACAGACTTTTTTCATTTCATTTGTCCAAAATGAAATTAATTTATCTCATTCTGAATAAACTACCTGCTCAATGCAAGAAAGTGCTGCATAAAAACCTAGTGTGACTCATCCCAATTACATAACAAAAAGAATTACAAATTCCTTAAAAATGGAACCAAACATGTTAGTTTATTTAATTGATTTGATGAACAGGAAGATGATCTTTGCTTTCTTCTTCAATTAAAAATGGAATTGGCTTTGTTGGGGCAGGCAACCTTCCAATGCTATCAACTTTATCCTTTTGCTTTGGAGGAGGTCTTGCTGCTTTAGGCAACAATCTTCCCTTCTTTTCAAACCATTCAGGTTTCAGCAGTGCCCTAAAGCCCAACTTATTGTAATACACCCTTCTTACAGACCCACCAGCTGCTTCAACTGCTTCCTTAGCCCTAACAGTCACCCTTGATACCTGCAAACTCAATATGTATGTTAAAACACTTTACATCACAGTTTTCTTCAAAACAACAAAGTCAAAGTTACATAACCTCAAAGCCAATAATAGTTTATTCTTTAATTAACCTTAGACACCCTACAAACTTTATATACCATTACAGTTGCCAAGGTCAAAACCTATAAAAAGACAGAAGAATGCAGGCTCTCAAGCCGGCAACTAAATAATCATAAAAATCAGAAACTGTGAAAAAATATTTCCACAGTTTGACTTGAAAATCAGAAAACGTGATCATGGTATACCTCTAGATGAATTGGCCACAGGATCTTTTCAGAACCACGTCCCATCAATCTTACTCCATCTTTGATTTGCTTCCCAAGTACCCCTGCATCCTATGGTAACAATAATGACCAGAAGAATGAGAGGAAGCACATGAAGCAAACAAATCCATTTGAAGTGAGGAAAAATAGTCACAAAACCTTGAGTGTTTTCATTGTGATCAATTCAGAAGAATCTATCTTCCCTGCATTTATAAACGTTGCTATTTTTCCCAAACCTATTGGCTGCAAAATACAGAAGTAAAACAAATAAGAGGCCAAACCATGGTTACTTGGCTTATGGCTAGTGGCTACACTACCAAATACTAAATTATGCACAAACAGATTAAATTTAAAATACCAAACTCAAACAGGTCACTAGAATTAGGTTACTCAATCCCCATACATCCAAGGAATCAAACCTATCAGCCAAAGTGAATTCCAAGTCTCCAACATTTGAATTATACTTTTCAATATCAACAATTTGTTAGGATTCCAAGGACAACACACACCAAGAAGGGCACTGAGGAGCTCTAAACTTTATTGATGAAACAAGAAAATGTACATAGGAGAATCTCTCCTTTCAGACTGGAAATTCCCAGTCAACTATTACAAGAAATTTGATAAGATGCCTTCAAATAAACTCCAACTCCTATTTATAGGGAGATGGAATTAGTTAAGCTACTAACCAACCTAACTAATTAACAGAATAAATCATTAAAATCTCTGTAGCACTGACACTTCGGAGGCGTGTTTGGAACCCGACACCAACACATGTTGCCACATTCAATCACTTCCGTTTTCTCAAATTATTGATACCCTACAAACTTTATAAACCAGTACATTCAATAACATGTGGTTACAGATTGAAACGTGTGTTATGTTTTGGTGCTTCACAGGTTTAAACACACTACAACAGGTACGGGTTGAAATACTACACTATAGTAAGATCCATTGAATTGAATAAAATAAAGTATCAATAGTTTTTAGTGCAGATCATATCATACTGGGCAATGCAATTGATATTGATATACATAATAATGAGGTTTTACCAAATCAATGAGCAATAAAAGAATAGGTAGGTACCTGAAAAGTGAGGCTGAAAGGATTCTTAAAACCACGTTTGGGCATTCTACGACGAAGAGGTGTTTGGCCTCCTTCAAACCCTAATTTAACACCTTTTCTAGCTCTCTGACCTTTGTGACCAAACCCAGCAGTTTTACCCTTTCCAGACCCAATCCCACGACCTCTCCTTATCTTCTGTTTTCTCGGAACATTATCTCTCAGATCATTCAAACTCAATAGACTGTAACCTCTAAAACCACCTTCAAATTTAAAATCATTCAAGCGATGATGATTAACTGCTGCTGCTGCCAGATTCTGCAATGGATGGAATTCAATGGGTTTATTGTGAAATGAGGTTCTCATGATTGAGGATGAGAGAACAGAGAGCCCTCTTCTAAGCATTTTCTTCTACTCTACTCTAATCTAAATCTTCAGCTACCAAAGTGGAAAAAACCTTACGCCAACCAGAATAGTTAGGGAAGAGAACCTGTGATATGTTTTCAGCCGATTTCGGCAAGCTGTTCTGTTTTCCGTCGTCTTCTTCACATTGTTTTAGGGTTTTTCATACATCTTCCTTAGCTGCGTTGTTGTTGTTGAAAGGTGTTTTAAGATTTTAATTGTTATTTTATTTTAACTTTTATTGTTGTCTTTTTTTTTAATAGGTAAAGTGGTTAGTAATTAATGTGTTAGTTGTTAGAGGCGAGCGGGGAGCAGGGCTCGAACGCCAACGTTTTTCTACCAACGATCTCTCTTTCACTCAACCAAGTGAACTACCCTTCTGGGACCTTTTATTGTTGTCTTGATTTTTACGTATTAATTATTTAGCAACGTAAACAATTAGATTATATATTAGACTAAATAGAAGTGGCATTTTCTACTCGCAAGTGAAGATCCTACGGAACGGCCCTATTCTGGGCCGTCGACGGAGAATTTTTCCTTGTGGTGACGGGGACAAAATCTCTTCACAGTTAATTTGGAGATGGGGACTAGGACCGAACCCCCGCCTCGTGGGGAGTCTGTCCCCAATAAATTATATAAAGGCTAAAAGGTACTTTTAGTCCCTGCTCAAGAAAATCCAGTTTAGTCCCTGCAATTCCAAAATTTTTAAAATAGTCCCTGCAATTCCATTTAAAAGGTACTTTTAGTCCCTGCAAATGTCAAGAAAATCCAGTTTAGTCCCTCCTTTTTTAAGAGTAAAGTAACAATGAGGACTAAAGTAGTAACGTTTACTAATTGCAGGGACTATTTTAAAAATTTTGGAATTGCAGGGACTAAACTGCATTTTCTTGACATTTGCAGGGACTAAAAGTATCTTTTAGCCTTATATAAATACAAATATAATTATAATTTTGATTAAATTATAGTTTTAGTCCTCTTATTTTCAAAATTCAGATATTTGGTCTCCCTATTTTTAAACTCGGGCATTTAGTCCCTCTATTTTGAAAATTTCAACAATTTTAGGTTTTTCTTTTACTTGCTGCAATGTCATTATTCATTTTAATTTTTTTTTAAGTTCTTAATACAAGATTATTTTTTAATGAAAAAGTTACAAATTATATTTTTAATTAAAAAGTTTAAAATTAATTTTTAAATAAAAATATTTTTTAAAATAAATAATGACGTGGCAGCCACATGTATAGCCTATGTCAGCCGCCACATCATCTTTTTTTTACCAACCTTCCTATTAGCAAAATAAATAAATATTCTCTCTTTGGACTAAAATGTGTGAAACTTTCAAAGTATGAGGACTAAATGTCTGAATTTTAAAATACGGGGACAAAATGTTTAAACTTTTGAAAATATGGTGAGCAAAACTATAATTTAGCCATTATTTTTAACGGTAGAAACATGAAAAATAGTTTTTCTTTACAAGCGCGCAAAACAATTACGAGAAATAAGAAGAACGACTAGACCGTGTGTTTGCTACTCAAGAGTGGCTTGATCTATTCCCAAATTATTGTCTTATTAACGGTGTTGCTAGTAGATCTGATCATACTCCTCTTTGGCTTCAGTTATGGGAGAGGAGGCGTAGAAGGACCCCCCGTCCTTTTCGCTTTGAAAACTCGTGGTTTGAGGAGGATGGTCTGACGGAGGTGGTGGATGAGAGTTGGGCAAGGGGTGTTGATGTTGACTTTATGCAAAGAGTGGAGGATTGTACCAGTGCAGTGGATAGTTGGGGGAAAAAGCTTTGTTCTCGGTACCGTCTGGATATTGGTAAATGTAGAAAAGAGTTGGAGCAGTTGCACAACTCTGATGATGTTGACGGTACTGCTCGTTATGGGAAGCAAGGTTGGCGCTTATGTAATAACCAGGATGCTATAGTTACTCGTGTCTTCAAAGCTAAATATTTTACTAATGGGAACTTCTTGGGGGCTCGCTTGGGCCATGATCCTAGCTATGTTTGGCGTAGCATCCGTTCTTCACACACTTTGGTTAATTACGGGGCAAGATGGAAGATTGGGGATGACATTAATATAAATATTTGGAGAGACCCTTGGTGAAAGGAGGGTCGAATTCCTTTGTTACTTCCCCGGTTGTTCCTGGTACTGATGATTTGACTGTCAGTTCTCTATTTGATGCGCAAACCGGTGTTTGGGGCTCTGATTTCGTACAACAACTTTTCACACCGGAAGATCAATCTAGAATTTCACCTTTACTACGGATTCGTTACTTTGGAATCCAATCCGTGATGGATTGTATTCTGTCCGTTCTGCGTATTATGTGGTTATGAAGGTTATGATTGATTCCTCTGACCTTCACATTACATGTGATTGGAGTATCCTATGGAAACTCAATATTCTATCCAAGGTGAAAATACATCATTGGCGAACTGCCCGTGGTGTATTACCTTGTCGCTCAAATCATAGACGCTGTCATGTCCCGTGCCCAGATGAGTGTCCTCTCTACGACACTCCAATTGAAAATGAGCGCCATATTTTTCTTGATTGCCCGCTGGCTAAAGATGTCTGGCGCAGTTGTGGTTTGTGGCATGAAATTAACGCTGGAATTTTGCCAACCGATAGCTACAAGGACTGCTTTTTCAAACTCTTGTCGTTATTTCAGGGCGTTTCCCGCACGTGTTTTGCTATGATGATTTGGTGTCTTTGGAAAAGAATGAATGAAAAGGTATGGGAGAATATTTCCAAACTAGTTAGGAACTTTATTCAGAGTGCTTTACATTTGCTCTCCTCTTGGCAGCAGGTAAAGCGTGCGAAAACCTCAAATCAGGTACGTTCTTCCTTGGGGCGCCCTCCTCCCATTTCAACTTGGGTTCACCCGACAGCTGGTTTGGTAAAGTGCAATGTTGACGCTGCTCTGTTTGATGATGGACGGTATGGAATCGGTATGTGTATTCATAATGAAGGGGAGACTTTGTGAAAGCTAAAAAGCATTTGGTATCATGGTCAACCCGACCACATGAAGCCGAAGCCCTGAGACTATTAGAAGCTCTTACTTGGTTACAAGAGTCAAATGTCCAGAATGTGACCATCGAGCTTGATTGCAAAGCGGTAGTAGATGGTGTTCATGGTTCGTCTAATCTTGTTACCGAATATGGAGCTATATGACATTCTTGTCGGCTACTTTTATCTTCTCTAGGAAACTACCTTGTTAGTTTTACCAGGATGCAAACGAATCTTGTTGGTCACACTCTTGCGAGAGCATCAAGATCTTATACTAGCTCCCACGTTTTTGATTATATTCCCACTTGTATTGACTTTTTGATTATGAATGAAATGCTATAAATTTGTTTTGGTAAAAAAAAACAATTACGAGAAATAGTTTCCAAACCAAAGTCCAAAACATTCCCATAAAACTTACGTTCTATCAGCTACAAATTGCCATTTACACAAACAAAATATTTTCTTTTTTGTCATTCAAAATCTGAACAAGAGGCCATTTAAAAGGACAACTAAACATATTAGAATTTCAATTTTACAAATTACAATAGTTGTATTACAAATTCCGTCAAAAAAATAGTTGTGTGTAATGAATGGAACTAGTGGAAATGCAAGTGCAGGGCAAATTGGGAATGTTGCAAAAGATGCTGCTGAGGCAAGTAGTGGGGTGCGATTTGGGACCCCACAAGATCCTAACAGAATGAAGGTCGTAAGGAGAGGAGAGAGGGCACACATGGACAACGTGAGGTTGGAGGATTACTCACTTAAATAGTGTGTAGAAAGAGAAACTAGTAGCTAAGTTGTATGAATGACTATTTCTTCTCGATACTTTTCTTTCCTTCTCTCTGATATTCTTTAGTGGAATTGCTACCTTCAATCCAAACAAATTGTACTGTTTATCGTCATTAATATAACAGTACTTCGTCATTTCTTTGTGCATCTTTGAATCATCACATTGGTGCTTTCATTTACCTTTCCCCATGGCTGATAACACACGCTTGAAGGATCTCAACAATGACGTACGCCGGTTAACGGAAAATTTGGAGAAGACAACGGTTGAGTTCCACAATGAATTGAAGCAAGCAGAGATCAGAAATTAACAACGTTTTGAGCGTATGGATGGAAACATTTCTGCTACTGCAGCTAGTTTAGTTAAGCTAACCGCGATGATGGAGCAAATGCAGAAAACGTTGGAAAAGAACCCTGGAACTCCTAGTTCTGTGCTTGGGTGGATCTTCACGGCTGAGCAATTCTTTGAGTATTACAATATTCCAGATGCTGAGAGATTAACAATAGCTTCGGTTCACTTGGACCAAGATATTGTGCCTTGGTTCCAAATGATGCATAGAGTAAATCCGTTTGTTTCTTGGAATGATTTTACTAAGGCTTTAGAAACTGAATTTGGTCCTTCACCATATGAATGTCCTAGAGCTAATCTATTTAAACTGGTACAAACCAATTCTGTGGCTGAGTATTATACTGAATTCACCTCATTGGCAAATCGTACTGAGGGTGTGTCAAATGAGGCATTATTGAACTGTTTCATTGGGGGACTTCATACTGATATTCGAAGGGATGTGAAGGCAATGGCTCCTAATACTATGACTAGAGCAGTGGCATTAGCAAAGCTTTACGAAGAGAAATATCCTCACTCAAACAGAACCAAACCGCCAATCTACACAAGAAACATAAACACCACTTCAAACACAAACTCAACCAAAATAGTGAGCCCAAACACTAAACCAGACACCTTACCAAACACTAATAAACCTCCCAACAGTGCTGGCATATTACCTACCCCAAACACCAAACCAAATTTTCAAAAATATTCCAGTTTAAAACACATGTCTCGTGCAGAAATTCAGATTAGAAGAGATAAAGGGCTTTGCTATTTTTGTGATGAGAAGTTTTCTTATTCACACAAGTGTGCCAACAAACACTAAGCAATGATGCTAATGTGTGATGAAACTGAAGTAGAAACTGAACAAGTAGCAGAAACAGTGGAGGCTGCATCAGAACAAAACAATGGGGAAGTTAAAGAGCACCATTTGTCCCTAAATGCAATGAAAGGAGGCACGAGAATGGGGACTATTCAGTTTTCAGGTACTATTGGCCACATACCAGTTCAGATATTAATGGATGGAGGTAGTTCAGAGAACTTTTTACAACCCAGAATAGCTCAATTCCTTCAGTTACCTATTGAAGAAGCTTCGAACTTCAGGGTGTTGATTGGGAATGGTGAGTCTATGCAAACAGAAGGTTGGATTCCACAGTTGTCAGTTCAGGTGCAGGGTCAAGAACTGCAGTTACCTGTGTATTTGCTTCCGGTGGTAGGAGCAGATTTTATTTTGGGTTCCTCATGGCTTGCTACCTTAGGTCCACACTTGACAGACTATGCTTCAGTTGTTATCAAGTTCTCACATCAAAACAAATTTATCACATTGAAGGGGGAGCAATCGAGCCAACCAACACATGCACAATTTAATCAATTGAAGAGAATGTATGTGACTGATGCAATTTGTGAGTGCTTCAACATTCAACAAATTAGCCCAAGTACAGTAGATGATGAGCTGCTAGATATGCCAATAGATATAGAACCAGAACTTGCTACCTTGCTCCACACATATAGAGTGGTGTTTCACACTCCTACGGGTCTACCACCTGATAGAGCACAAAATCTTGCAATTACTTTGATGGAGGGATCAAAACCAGTGAAGGTGAGACCTTATAGGTACCCTCACAGTCAAAGGAACAGATTGAGATCATGGTGCAGGAAATGTTAGATCAAGGGATCATTCAACCAAGCAATAGTCCTTTTTCATCCCCTATTGTCTTAGTTAAGAAGAAGGATGGCAAATGGAGGTTTTGCACTGACTACAGGGCATTGAATGCTATCACTGTGAAGGATTCTTTTCCCATGCCTACGGTAGATGAGTTGTTGGATGAGTTATTTGGGGCAAAGTTCTTCTCTAAGCTTGATTTGAGGGCTGGTTATCATCAAATTCTGTTGGAACCCGAGGACAGACACAAATCAGCTTTTAGGACACACCATGGTCACTATGAATGGCTTGTTATGCCATTTGGCCTCACTAACGCACTAGCTACATTCCAAAGTCTCATGAATCAGATTTTTCAAAAAGAACTCAGGAAGTTTGTTTTAGTTTTTTTTGATGATATTTTAGTTTATAGCCCATCGTGGCACACTCACTTAGTTCACCTTGAGTTAGTATTGCAGACTCTTAAAGCACACCAGCTATATGCCCGATTGTCAAAGTGTTCTTTTGGGTTATTAGAAGTAGATTATCTTGGACACAAAGTATCTGGAGCAGGTGTGGCTATGGATGAGGTGAAGGTGCAAGCAGTGAAAGAATGGCCAACTTCAACAAATATCAAGCAATTGAGAGGGTTCCTTGGCCTCACAGGATACTATAGAAGATTCATTCGAGGATATGCAAATATGGCAGCTCCTATGACTGACTTGTTGAAGAAGGAGGCTTTCAAATGGTCACAAGATGCTGAGAAAGCTTTCAACCAGTTGAAACAAGCCGTAACAGTGGCGCCGGTCCTTGCACTACCCAATTTTAAAGAGCCATTCACGTTGGAAACAGATGCATCGGGTGTGTGAGTTGGAGCAATGCTAAGCCAACAAGGGCATCCCATCGCTTACTTTTCCAAAAAGATGGTTCCTCGGATGCAAAAACAATCGGCCTATACAAGGGAGTTGTTTGCCATCACGGAAGCTCTAGCAAAATTCAGACACTATCTCTTGGGACACTAATTTATTATCAAGACTGATCAGAAAAGTTTGAGAAGTCTATTGGATCAATCCCTCCAAACACCAGAGCAACAAGCATGGCTCCATAAATTCACGGGGTATGATTTCAAGATTGAATATAAACCAGGTAAAGACAATGTAGCTGCTGATGCTGTCTCGAGTGTTCTTTATGGCGTGGTCAAAACCACAAGCCAAGTTTCTACATCAACTACGTGAAGCTATACAAACAGATCCTCAGTTACAGAAGATAATGCAGGCTATTGAGCAAGGAAAGGACCATGACACTGAGTATGTGATGAGGGATAAGCTACTCTATTGGAAAAATAGGCCGGTTGTTCCTACTGATGCTGATTTGATTCAACAATTGTTGATAGAATATCATAGCTCACCGATTGGTGGCCATGCGGGCATTACCAGAACTGTAGCAAGAATATCAACTCAATTTTATTGGCCTAAGTTGAAAGAACATGTTAAGGAATTTATCAAGAATTGTGTGGTGTGTCAACAGGCTAAGTCACTTAATACTTTACCTGCAGGGCTACTAAATCCTTTACCAATTCCTAACCAAGTCTGGGAAGATGTAGCGATGGACTTCATCACAGGATTGCCTATGTCCTATGGTTTCACTGTCATCATGGTTGTCGTGGATAGATTGTCCAAATATGCCCACTTTGTCCCTATGAAAACTGACTATACTAGTAAGTCAGTAGCTGAAGCTTTTATGTCTTACATCGTGAAACTTCATGGCATGCCTAAGTCAGTTATGTGAAACTTCATGGCATGCCTAAGTCAGTTATCTCTGACAGAGACAATGTATTCACCAATTCTTTTTGGCAACACTTGTTCAGGCTACAAGGGACTACTCTAGCTATGTCTTCAGCATACCACCCCCAATCGGATGGGCAATCAGAAATTCTCAATAGATGCCTCGAAATGTATCTGAGATGCTTCACTTTTGACAATCCAAAGTCTTGGTTTAAGGCTTTAGCATGGGCAAAATTTTGGTATAACTCAGCTTTCCATACTAGTTTGGGTATGACTCCCTTCAAAGCTGTGTATGGGAGAGACCCTCCAACAATGATCAAGCCAAGCTTCACTGATACAGAACCTGCAGACATAGTGGCTCATATGAATGACAGAGAGATAATTTTGCAGCAACTTAAGGCAAATTTGAACAAAGCTCAACAACGAATGAAGTTCCAAGCTGATAGGAAGAGAGTAGACGTGCAATTCAAAGAAGGGGATGCTGTTCTGGTGAAACTTCAACCGTATAGGCAACATTCGGTTGCTTTGAGGAAGAATAATAAGTTGGCTATGAAGTATTTTGGTCCTTTTACAATTATACAGCGTGTTGGAAAGGTTGCTTACAAGTTGGAGTTACCACAACAAGCAAAGATTCATCCCGTGCTTCATGTTTCCCAGTTGAAAGCATTCCAAGGTGCTGTGACAGAACCATATCTACCATTACCACTCACTACTTCTGAGTTAGGCCCGTTACTGCAGCCTGTAGATGTGCTGAAAGTCGAAACACTGCTAAGGGACAAGAATCAAGTGCAGCAAGTGTTGATCTTGTGGGATGACCATGATGTTTCTGCTGCTACTTGGGAGGATGTTGAGGAGCTTAGGACTCATTATCCACTTTTTAATCTTGAGGACAAGATTCTTCTTAAAGGGGATGGTATTGTAATGAATGAAACTAGTGGAAATGCAAGTGCAGGACAAATTGGGAATGTTGCAAAAGATGTTGTTGAGGCAAGTAGTGGGGTGCGATTTGGGACCCCACAAGATCCTAACAGAATGAAGGTCGTAAGGAGAGGAGAGAGGGCACACATGGACAACGTGAGGCTGAAGGATTACTCACTTAAATAGTGTGTAGAAAGAGAAACTAGTAGCTAAGTTGTATGAATGACTATTTCTTCTCTGTACTTTTCTTTCCTTCTCTCTGATATTCCTTAGTGGAATTGCTGCCTTCAATCCAAACAAATTGTATTGTTTATCGTCATTAATATGACAGTACTTCCTCATTTCTCTGTGCATCTTTGAATCATCACATTCTATTACAAATATAATTCCAAAAACTCAAACTACACACTTTGTGAAGAAAAGAAAACACACAACAATTACAAACCAAAACCACAATCCCATCACACATTTTGATGACATTAAAGAGAAATAACCATGCTCTTATTTTTTAATCCACTAAAAAGTATTTTGAACAGTATAAACAAGCAAGAAATTTCTGAGAATTTGGTTCAAACCAAAGCATTCCCATAAAATTTACAATTTCAGCTTCAAATTGCCATTTACACAAATTAACAATAATAGTGTGACAAAAATACAGTTGAAAAACTTAAACTATAAATTGTGTACATAGAAAGCACACAAGACAACATTCACAAACCAAAAACCACAAACCCTTCACAAAACTTCACACATTTTGGTGACATTACTTCAAATTTCTAAGCTTTGCAACAAACAAATCTTCCAATTCCTTTAGGACTAGCAACTCCTTCACCACCTTCTTCTTCAGAAATCTTTGTTGAAATTTCTAATCCATCAACCCTAAGTTCTAAAATACCCTTAATAAGGCTTATAAAATCTATAGCCGTTGAAATCAAAGAATTCAGTCACACACATTCACACAGCAGAATTTAAAAGTTTGTTAAGTGTTCTTAGCCTAACGGTTTATTTAGTTAGAGGCTGTTAGCTCTACCTAACAGCCTCTAACTAACATGTCCGTTTACTATTGTGCCTACAAGTGTATATATATAGCTCATACAAATGTAAATAATGCATATACGATCAATACAAAAAATTACAGAAGTTACAGTTTTACATTGAGTATTCAGTCTTCTGTTTTGTTCTTCTTCTCTGAGTTTTTTCTTCTAAGTCCTCAAGATTCTTTGTGTTGTTTTGTGAGAGAGAGACCTCGCAAGAACAGGAATACAACCAGTTAGGGTTTTATTCATTAACAGAAAGAAAGAGTAAGGAAAGAGAGAAATAGAGAGAGTAGAAGAGTTTTACCTGTTTGTACCCTCGGTTTAGTCTGAATCTTCAAGGTGGTGAAGATTCAGAGGAGTTCCTGTGCTTGCAAGGGTTCATGCAAGACAAAATCAACAACAAATTAGGGTTTGTTGTTTCAGTTCAGAATCAACTAGAAAAGGCAAAAGTAAGAAGAGATCTTTACCTTGTAAGCTTCGATCCACCTTCTGGGCTTCAAAATCGTGAAAGGAAAGATTTAGGTTTGATCAAGGGTGATCAAATCAAGTGGTTCTTTGAGGGGTTTTGTAGAGGAAGGTGCGCTCGTTTCATCGGTGGTGTTGGTTTGTGGATTGGAGGTGAGTTGCTGGGTTTCAAAGGAAACCCTAGCAGAGCTCATTGTTGAAGACGAAGGGGAAGAAGCTCAGCTGAGAGAAAGAGTGAGACTGAAGCGGCGTTTACGTTGGTTAAGTTTCTTTTGTCTCAGCTCTGTGTTTCTTGGGCTGGGCCTCACTAAACAGTGTTGGGTCTTTGCTATTTGCACCCTGCAAGTTAATAGATACAACCCGGTTAAAGAAATATAAAGAAAAGTGAAAAAATAGAGAAAATTCAATATGGTATAATCAGAGCATTGGTAAAAAAAAACGATCCAGGGCAATTTTTCTAACTCTATTCTCTGTTTCTTTAAGTTCTTTAAAGTTTTCTTTAAATTTCTTTAAACCCTGCACAGTGTGAAATTGTGCAGGTAACTGTGTTCTAATCTTCTGTGTGTTTAAAAGTGTAAATTTGCAGAAATGGGTAAAGAAGACAGTTATGTTCCTAAGCTCAATGGGAACAACTATGATACTTGGGCTATTCAAATGAAGCCTATACTAGGGTCACATGGTTGCCTATACTTGGTGAAAGAGGGACTCACAAAGACTTGGAGCTCTGCTACCCCTATTTGAAAAGAAAGAATTTCTTGAAGCAGAAATGAAGGATTTCAAGGGCCTGTCTCTCATCCACAGGGCATGTGGAGAGGAGGACTTTGAAAGGGTAAGGGACTGTGAAACCTCTAAGGCAGCATGGGATGCTCTAGAACATTATTACTGTGGTGCAGCTCCAATAAAGGAAGAGAAGCTGCAAGCTCTAAGAGCACAATTATGAAAGTCTTAAAATGAAAAAGATGAAAAGGTAACCGAGTTCTTCAACAGAGTGAAGAAGATCAAAAATGATATGGCTCTCCAAGGGGAGAAGCTTGAAGAGAATTCAGTGTGCAGAAAGATTCTCAGATCAATGCCAAAAAAGTGGTATGTGGTGACTAACACCATAGAAGAAACTACAAAAAATGTAGGCTGAAAGCTAGAAGAGCTCCAGGGAAAACTAGAGAGCCAAGGAGATAAGGTGGAGATTCGGAGGAAGAATCGGAAGATGAGGACCAAGCCATGTATGCAGCTAAAGCTAAGGGCAAGAAAGGTAAAAAGGAGGTAGCAGTAAAAGTCTAAGAGTTCTAAGAACAGTTCAGGTACTTCTAACTCTTCTACTAAATCTAATTCATCTAAAAATAGCAATGCACCTAAGAAAAAGGATAAATCTAAGGTACAATGTTATAGGTGTGACAAGATGGGGCATTATGCCACTGAGTGTCCCACCAGAAAGGGCTCTAAGCCTAATGAGTCAGTTTCTGAAGCCAATGTGGCTAAGGAGGACTCGACTCGGATCTCGATGAATCGACATTGTTGCTTTCGTGTATGCTTTGTGAACCCAATATAACTAAGCCTAAGAAGGAAAAGATTAAAACTAAGAAAGGAAAGGAATATGTTGTTTTAATAGTGCAGTGTAAGGATGGGAAAACTATAATGTAAATCGGTACTTAGACTCAAAGATGTTCTAATCATATGACAAGTAATAAGAAATGGCTAATTAACTTTGATCCCATTGTTAGAATTGCTATTAGGTGTGCTAATGGTAAGACTATAGTCTCTAAGGGTAGAGGAATATAGAACTAACTAGAGTTGATGGGGAGAAGGTAATTATCTATGATGTGTTATATGTTCCCTGAGATAAGTTGCAATCTAATCGCTTTAGGATGATTAATTGAAAAAGGGTTTTCTTGCCTAATGAAAAATGCTAAGTTGAAACTGTTTGATAAAGAGGATAAACTAATTCTAACTACTCAACTAGCTAAAAACAGGACATTTAAAGCTAGTATAAGCAAGACTGAGGCACTGTGTTTAAGTGCCACCACTGACAGTGATACTAGTTTATGGCATAATAGGTTTGGACATCTTCACTATAAGGCTCTAGATAACCTAAGTACTAATAAACTAGTAAAGGGGTTACCTAAGATAGCTAATATAAAGGAAAAGTGTACTACATGCTTAATGAGTAAACAACCTAGGAAGAACTTTAAGAAACAAATTGAACACAGATCTAAAGACCTACTGGAAGTGGTATATTCTGACTTGTGTGGACCTATGGATACTCCATCTATAGGGGGGAACAAGTACTTTGTAACTTTTGTGGATGAATACTCAAGGAAGATGTGGGTATACCTACTCAAGTCCAAAAGTGATACTTTCAATGTGTTTAAAAAGTTTAAGGCTATGGTTGAGACTCAAAGTGGTAAGAAACTAAAGGTGTTAAGGACAGATGGTGGTGGTGAATATACTTCAAAGGAGTTTGAAGAATACTGCACCACCAGTGGTGTTGTTCATGAGGTAACTCCACCATATACTCCACAGCACAATGGAGTGGCAGAAAGGAGAAACAGAACTATCCTAGAAATGGCTAGGAGTATGGTGAAAACCAAGGACTACCTAAAAGACTATGGGCGACAGAGTAGGATCGCATCTATATTCTGAATAGGTGTCCTACAAGAGGTTTGGAGGCTAAGGTGCTTGAAACTATGTGGAATGGTGAAATACCCTGTGTATCTCACTTGAAGGTATTTGGCTCGATTGCTACATGACCATATATACGATAGTAAGAGATCTAAACTTGAGGACAAGAGACCTCTAATCCTAGTGGGATATCATCCTACAGGGGGTTACAGGCTACTAGACCCTAATACAAGTAAAACTGAGGTGTCTAGGGATGTGGTGGTGCTTGAAGACAAGCAGTGGGATTGGGAGAAAGCTGAACAGGTAGGTTCAGTGGACTCTACAACCATTGAAGAAGTCTTTAACACTGAACCTAATTCTGGTGACACTAATTCTGATGAAGAAGATCCTGTTCTACCTAATGATGATCCTATGTTACCCAATGTGGATCAAAATCCACATGAAGGGGTAAATGAGGAGGGTGAGCAGGAACTTGCACAAAATGTGCAGGATCCTCCTAGGCCTCAAAGAGAGAGGAGGTTACCTAGGAGGATGTTGGATTTTGAGGTACACATGGATAATCAGGTCACAAATGATGGTGCGACGGTTCACTATGCAATGTTGGCGAGATCTTTGAACCTATGGACTACTTAGAGGCACTCAAGGATGTTCATTGGAAGAAAGCTATACGCAGAAGAACTAAAGTCTATTGAAAAGAATAAGACCTGGTCTCTAGTTCAGATACCTAAAGGTAAGAAACCTATTAGTGTCAAGTGGGTTTTCAAGCTCAAACTTGATCCTAAAGGCAAGATTGTAAAATACAAGGCTAGGTTGGTAGCAAGAGGCTTCCCAATGAGAAAGAGGGGTGGATTACATGAAGTGTTTTCACTGTGGCGTGCATGAGACTATAAGGTTAGTAATTGCCTTGGCAAATGAATAGAGGTCGGGAGTTGTTCCATATGGATGTTAAGTCAAGCATTTCTTAATGGTTCACTTGAGGAAACTGTCTATATTGCTCAACCACCGGGTTTGAGAAAAAGGTAAAGAGGAGTATGGTTACCTATTACATAAAGCTCTCTATGGGCTAAAGCAAGCCCACAGAGCTTGGAATAAGAGAATTGACTCTTTTTCAAAGAAATTGGGTTCTCTAAATGCACTAGTGAATTTGGAGTCTATACTAAAGGTAGTATTGATACCTATTTACTAATTGTGTGTTTATATGTGGATGATATGTTGGTCACCGGGAGTAGTCCTAGTGAAGTGGAAAATTTCAAAGTGGCTATGCATGGTGAGTTGAGTTTGAGATGACCGACTTAGGCAAACCTGTCATATTTTTTTGGGACTTGAGTTCCTAAGGGTACTGAAGGTATAATTCTACATCAATCTAAGTATGCTCTTGAGGTACTAACTAAGTTTGATTTGTTAGGTTGCAATTCGCAACAAATCCTCGCAGAAAAGTAACCTTAGCAAAGAGCCAAGTGAAGGTGATGCTAAGGTAGATGCTACACTATACAGCAAAGTGACTAATAGGCTCTTTGAGATACCTATGCCATAGCGCCTTGATATTGATTTGCAAGCCCGGTATGACTAGCGAGTTTATGAATGATCCTAGACAGTACACTTAAATGCCACTAAGAGAATTCTACGTTATATTTCGGTATTATTAACTATGGAATATTTTTTCCTAAGGGTTCTAACTTAGGAAAAATATTCTCCTTGGTTTCTCCGATTACGATTGGTGTGGTGACCAATTGGATAGGAGAAGTACTGGGTTTTGTTTTAAGTTTCAAGGAGCCCCTATTTCATGGAGCTCCAAGAAACAAAGTATTGTGGCTCTGTCCTCCGTGAGGCGAGTATGTGGCAGAGTTGTGGGAGCAAAGAACTCAAGCAAAGACATGGTGAGTCACTACTCAAGGAGTGAAAGTGGACCTAACTCAACCTCCTACTCTAATGATAGAGATCAATCGACAAAGATTAAACTTAGCAAAGAATCCCGGTGCTCATGGAAGGACCAAGCATATTGAAGCTAGATACCACTATCTAAGGGAGCAAGTTAACAATGGTAGGCTAAGTGTTGAATAATTGTTCAACACGTAATCAATTGGTGATATTTTTACAAAGGTCCTCAAAGGAGAAACCTTTGTAAAGCTTAGAAGAGAGATAGGACTTGTTGCCTTCTAAACTTGAAGGCAGCAACTGAAAGCTATTCTTTAGAGGCTTGTTCTAAGGTGTCTATGTCTAGTGGCTATCCCAGAGGCTTGTTCTGGATGTTTTAGTTCTCTCTAACCTAAGCTAGCTCTAAGTGGTTTCACTAAACTAACTTAGGGCTTTCTAGATTAAGGGGGGGTGTTGAAATTTCTAATCCATCAACTCTAAGTTCTAAAATACCCTTAATAAGGCTTATAAAATCTATAGCCGTTGAAATCAAAGAATTCAGTCACACACATTCACACAGCAGAATTTAAAAGTTTGTTAAGTGTTCTTAGCCTAACGGTTTATTTAGTTAGAGGCCGTTAGCTCTACCTAACAGCCTCTAACTAACATGTCCGTTTACTATTGTGCCTACAAGTGTATATATATAGCTCATACAAATGTAAATAATGCATATACGATCAATACAAAAATTCTGTGGTTCTGATTTTACATTGAGTATTCGGTCTTCTGTTTTGTTCTTCTTCTCTGAGTTTTTTCTTCTAAGTCCTCAAGATTCTTTGTGTTGTTTTGTGAGAGAGAGACCTCGCAAGAACAGGAATACAACCAGTTAGGGTTTTATTCATTAACAGAAAGAAAGAGTAAGGAAAGAGAGAAATAGAGAGAGTAGAAGAGTTTTACCTGTTTGTACCCTCGGTTTAGTCTGAATCTTCAAGGTGGTGAAGATTCAGAGGAGTTCCTGTGCTTGCAAGGGTTCATGCAAGACAAAATCAACAACAAATTAGGGTTTGTTGTTTCAGTTCAGAATCAACTAGAAAAGGCAAAAGTAAGAAGAGATCTTTACCTTGTAAGCTTCGATCCACCTTCTGGGCTTCAAAATCAGCAAAGGAAAGATTTAGGGTTTGATCAAGGGTGATCAAATCAAGTGGTTCTTTGAGGGGTTTTGTAGAGGAAGGTGCGCTCGTTTCATCGGTGGTGTTGGTTTGTGGATTGGAGGTGAGTTCTTTGGGTTTCAAAGGAAACCCTAGCGAGAGCTCATTGTTGAAGACGGAAGGGAAGTTAAGGTGAGAGAAAGAGTGAGGCGAAGGCGGCGTTTACGTTGGTTAAGTTTCTTTTGTCTCAGCTCTGTGTTTCTTGGGCTGGGCCTCACTAAACAGTGTTGGGTCTTTGCTATTTGCACCCTGCAAGTTAATAGATACAACCCGGTTAAAGAAATATAAAGAAAAGTGAAAAAATAGAGAAAATTCAATAATCTTAACCTCTTTCTTATGATGCTTCTGCTTCTTCTTAGTCTCATCCTTAGGCACAATTATCTTCAACACACCATCATTCATTGAAGCCTTAATATCATCAACTTTAACATTCTCAGGTAACCTGAATTCCCTTAATAACACACCGTTGTTCCTTCTCTCTCTACAATGCCACTTGAGACTCTTCTCTTCATTCTCTTCTTCTTCTTGTTCTTTCTTCTCTGCTTTGATACAGAGTACTCTGTTTTCATGCACTCCAAGGTTTACATCCTCTTTGGTGAAACCTGGAAGATCGATTTCAAAGACGTGAGCATCACGGGTCTCTTTCCAATCCATTTGGGTATTCGATTCATATCCCTTTGATCCATAATTTCCATTGAAGAAAGCTCTGAAGTGATCAAAGGGGTCGCTTTGGTTCAACAAAGTATGAAACAGAGACATAGGCGCTTTTGTATTATTGTGGTGTTTTGTCTGTTTGTGCTGATTCTACCTTGTGTCATTTTTGGTATGAGAAAACTTGTATATATAGGGTGAAGCTGTAGGTTCTTGAAAATTCTGGATTTGAAAGGAATCGAATTAATTTTATAAGAAGGGATATTGCATTTCAAATCTAACAAACAATCCACTTTGTTGCAGTTATGAGGGCCAGAGGAGTATGAGTTTAGTTAAGTCAAATGCTGAAGAAATTAGAAATGTCCCGAAGTTACTAGAAAAGTTGGAAATGGAAACTTTACGGATGTTTTTTTTTGGTCAATAAGGGGATGTTTACTTTATTTAATTTTTTTTCAATAAGATATATACATACTAGATATACACATCTCAAAAGAACTATTTATTTTGGTTAAAAAAAAACTATTTATCAACTACTTCCTCCGTCTCTTATTAAGTCATTCTTTTAAAAAAATTTCTAAAATGCCAAATTATTCATCACTTTTGAATCTCAACGCTACATTTATTATTACTTTCCAACAATACCCTTACTTTAGAATATCAATAACCATGCCTTTGATTCAATCAAGAAAAGTGTAAGGGTATTTTAATCCTACCACATTTTTTTACAATAAAAGTTAGCATAACCAATCATTTTCTTAATACTCGCGCATATGTGTTTTGTTTCAAAAGGAAAGTGAAAGGACAAAAAGTAACGTCATATCCAATGGTGTTGAAAAAAATAAACACCTAGTAAGATAAAAAAAATTAATAAATTTAAAAACAATTCTATTACTTAAATTATAAAATAGCAAATATACTTTATTCTTTGAAAATGACTTATTGTTATTAATTTTTATTTTGTAAAGCTACAAAAATTTTTATTACACTAAATTAATTCCAATTGAAGAAAACCACTAAAAACATGCCATAATTACTTCCACATTCCCTTGCTTAACTTTTTTTAGATTCTTTGCTAACCATTTAACACTATATATGTTTTTGTCTTGTGCAATAAATAATTTGCTTTTCAAACTAATTTTAGAATAATGAGAAAGACAAAACCACCAGGCTATGTCTTAGTTATATACAACCCAAAAAAACACGTACCCACATTCAAATGCTGAGTCATATATACATCCTTCCAGCTTTATCTATATAATATACACATACTCCCAAAAAAGAAAGGGTATTTGCAATAGCATGTCATAAACTAGTGCTTCATATGATGCCTTACAAAACCCAGAAACAGAACATCCACATGATAAATTTGTTCCTTGTCGGTAGTCTTCATCACGTTGTTGTGGGTGAGATCTATCTATGTCATGTTGAAGCAACTCATTATCTACTTCAACAATTAAGGCCTCATCAACAAGCAAGAACAATGTCCGTCGTAACTAACTTCGAAAGAGTAAAAGGGTTCGGTGCCACTAGATATAATTGGAAATCTTTCTTTAATAACTCTTTCGAAGTGATGCTAAATCTTGTGTGCTAAATCTTGACTTCACACTCTCTTTGGGCGTTTTTAGCGATTGGGCGCCACGTAACCTGTTCAAGACGCGCTGCTCAACACGTTCGAACGACATCATTCGAGTGTGTTAAATTTTGACTTCACACCCTCTTGTGCGTAATGTCACCTGTTCGAACGAGGTCATTCGAACGTGTTCTAACAAGATCGTTCGAACAATGTCGTTCGAACAGTCTTTAAACACGTGAACTCAGCGTTTCACGCGAGATTAGTTTTGGAATAAAATTTGTTAAGGGGTGTGAAAGAGTAGGAGGGGATGTGGGAAAAGCAATGGCCGTTGAATAACTCTTTAAGATTTTGTGGGCCACGAGCTGAATATTCCTTCAAGTGAACGAACACCTCTATATGGTGTAAAAGCACCCCTCTTTTTAGCATAAAACCCGCATCCCCAAGATAAAACTTTCCTACAAAATTGAAATCCCTCATCTATAATACAATATCTACTTTAATGTAGGATTTTGGCGGGAAATTTTTTTTTCCACCATTTACCTATATACCCCTCATTTTGTACTCAACTGTTTACCAATATACACTCACTCTATATTTTTGGACCAACATACCCCCACGCTATATTTTGTACCCCACCATTTACCAATATACCCCTCATTTTGTACCTCACTGTTTACCAATATACCCCCACTCTATATTTTTGGACCGACATGCACCTGACAATTTTTTTTTGGTTCAACACTTTTTTTTATCCACTTTTTGTGGGAAAATTTTATTCCCACCATTTACCAATATACCCCTCATTTGTACCCCACTGTTTATCAATATATCCCCACTCTATATTTTTGGATCGACATACCCCCACTCTATATTTTGTACCCCACCATTTACCAATATACCCCTCATTTTGTACCCCACTGTTTTCCAATATACCCCCACTATATATTTTTGAACCGACATACCCCTGACAATTTTTTTTTCTCCAACACTCTTTTTTTTATTATTATTATCAATTTTTTTTTCTCCAACACTCTTTTTTTTATTATTATCTCTCTTAATTAATACACAATCGTTGACTTCCCCACTTTTGGTGGGAAAATTTTATTCCCACCATTTACCAATATACCCCTCATTTTGTACCCCACTCCAATATACCCCCACTATATTTTTGGACCGACATACCCCTGACATTTTTTTTTGTCCAACACTCTTTTTTTTTATCCACTTTTGGTGGGAAAATTTTATTCCCACCATTTACCAATATACCCCTCATTTGTACCCCACTTGCTTACCAATATACCCCACTCTATATTTTTGGACCGACATACCCCACTCTATATTTTGTACCCCACCATTTACCAATATACCCCTCATTTTGTACCTCACTATTTACCAATATACCCCACTCTATATTTTTGGACCGACATACCCTCGACATTTTTTTTTTTTTGTCCAACACTTTTTTGTTATCAAAATGTACCGCATTTTGTACCCCATTGTTTACCAATATACCCCCACTCTATTTTTTTGGACCGACATTGTTGCCTCATCCCACCAAGGGCTATTGTTGCATCTTCATCTTATATATATGTGTTGCGTATTTTTATACCCCCCTTATAAAATGTTGATGTTTTTTCGAAACTACATCTGTAGGCCTGTTAATCACCTCCCCGTGCATCGCACGGGTAATCGTCCTAGTATACATTATGACTAGAAATTCCATATTTTGATAGTCAAAACAATGTATAGTAGACCACTAACCTTCGGGAATTTTTAGCGGGTCTTCTCTACTTAAAGCATTTTTAAAATCCTAGAGTCAGATGATGTGCCTTTAGAGCTGTCAATGGGCCGGGTTTGGGCCGGCCCGCCCAGGCCCATCGGGCCAAAGGTGTATATGGGCAGGGTCGGGCCAGCCCAATATTCGAATGGGCTGCAAAATGTAAGGCCCAAGCCCGCCCAACACCAGTCCATGGGCCAATGGGCCCGCCCAACGGGCCACAAATCATTGACTTTTTAAAATTTTTATTAAATCAAAATTAGAATTTCCAACCACTATGTCTAGAACTTCAAACACAAATGCTTGAACTTGCATATCAAGTTGATTTCATATATATGAAAAAAAGGTGGAAAGTTGATATACTGTAATTAAATTCTCATGATATTACCGACTCAAAATTTGAGTTACCAAATCTTATTCGCTTTGCCTCTAATTTATTTGTTTCTTGAGTGTGATTCATTAGGATTAGGATTAGGAGTAGGATTAGATTAGGATGTTGGTTGCCTTTATACCGAATTGGTATTTTTTTTGAAATAGGACAATTTCAATAGAGAAGAAGACAAAGGCATCTCGAACAGTTATGGATCGGTATTTGGTGGTGGTGTTTATTTTTTGAGTCGAATCGCTTCAAGAATTTATGAATGGAGTTGCAGAACGGTTTGAAGAGAAGACGAAGGACGATCCGTTAAGCTCCAAAATCGAAGGCGTGAAATAAATAATTGACTTGTCATATTTTGATTGGATAACAGTAAAAACAGCATGTATAGCACTTGTCATATTTTAAAATTAAAAAACAGAAACAAAAAACAAACGGGCCGGCCCATGGGCCCATGGGCCGGGCCGGCCCATGGGCCAGCCCGGCCCAATAACATCATCGGGCCAATCGGGGCGGGCCAAAAACATACCGTTGATTTTGGGCTACTATTTTTAGAGCCCAAGCCCGCCCAAAAAATCGGGCCATTGGGCCGAGCCCAAATTGACAGCTCTGCTTCCCACCCCAGTAACACATATGTGAATTTCATGTCAAAATTACATGCAGCGAAGACATTTTGTGTGGGGTAGTCTTTTCTTCCACGAAATCGAGAGGCTTCTGTTCTAGGGACCTTGACTCGAATATGTGTCCCATCTATAGCTCCAATGCAATCCTTTTATTAAATATGTTATTTGATAGTAATAAAGTTTTATCATAGATTTTAGGATTAAAAGGAACAAGGTGAATTGTAGGTATCAATACCTTAAAAAAAGGATAGAATCTGCTATTATCTAATATTTGGAGGTACATCTCTCAGAAGGTTGGACAAGAAACTCATTTTCTAATGAAATGATGGCACGTAAAACATTGTGAAAGTGACGACTAACGGTTTCACCGGAGCGGTGGAAGAAAAATGGCACGACACGATTTTTCACATTATGGCCTATGATATATAGGAATTTAGCAACTTGCTCTTCAACCGTGGACCGTATGGTATCCTTCACCAAACCAGTTCCCCTCAATTTATGACACAACAACATAAATGCTTCAAGTCCCATTCGTATGATGTTTCGGCATTTCTCAGTTTGCACTAATTCTCTCATTAAACCAATACGCCTACATTCTCTTTCTTGACTTCTTCTGTCACCAATTGGACTGTGTGTGCAACGTGATATAATTTGAAGCATATGTAATGCATGGACAATATAATTAACATAGGAGGACTACAGCATAAACATGTTGTTGCCTTTCTAACCCTTAATTGTCGAAAATGACTTAAATTTCGCATTTGAAGTGGTAATCCAAGAATACTCAAAGGTTTTATTTTGGACTCTCCTTCCTTTGTACGTACTATCGAAGGCATCATGTAACTAACTCATCTTCTTCATTAAAAGCAAACTCCATGCCAGAGTATCAAAATAACCTTTGATCAATGCCCCTTTAATAAGTTACTGAATTTTAATTGAAATGGTTTTCACCACACAACACAATGGAATAACTGGAAGTGTGCATAATAAAGGAATCAAAGCAAACAAAAATTTGGTTAAACCAACAGTTCAATAGACTAATTTTTGTGTCCATGCATCATAAATATCAAATAAGTAAGAAAACTAGCAAGCAACAATCCACAATATTAAGCGATATTGCACACATAGTGGTACCTCATATTTGTTGGAGAATTCCTTTTGAAGAAGAACAAAAGAATTGTAATAACATACCTCAATGTGTTTTCTTTTAACCAAGTAAGGAATCTCACTCTCTTGAATTGCAGAAAAACATGCAGATCAAACTCTCATCCTTAGTAGTATTTACATTTGAGATAGAACAAATAACTAATGCCCCGGTCTTCATGTGTGATAAGAATGTGGTGTGAAAAAGGACAAATTTGGTAAAGTTTATGTAAGAAAGGGTAAGAGGGTCTTTAATCCTAAGTAGAGGAATACTAAATATATTACCCAATTCTGAGCTTATTTTTACTGTTCTATTGACACCTCTAACATTGGTATCAAAGCACTAGATCCTTGGTGCTTGAACAATGGTGAAGAAAACTTCCTTTGAAGAGCGACAAGAGAAAATTGAGAAGCAGCTAGAGGACCTAGCTCTTGAAGCTCGCTCCAGTAACCTGGAGCTTCGCATTGAGTTACGTGATCTGATGGAACGACTAGAGCAACAATTGCAGAAGAAGAAGAGAAGGAAGCGCTCGGCGAGCTCGTCAGAAGTGAACAATGGAGGCGAGAACTCTGATCACTCGCCTGATGACACTGAGACTTCTGAGGAGGAAGAACGTGAGCCACTCCATCGTTACCGGGGAAGAAAGCTGGAGATTCCTGTTTTCGAAGGAGGCGAAGCTTATGGTTGGCTCGTTCAAGTTGAACGATACTTCAAGATCAATGGAGTGGAAGAGGAAGAAATGCTCGAAGCGGTGGTCATCGCACTTGATGGTCGCGCTTTGAACTGGTATCAGTGGTGGGAGGAGCAACACCCCGATCCGTCGTGGGAGGAGTTCAAACAGGCGGTGATACGCAGATTTCAACCTGGGTTGGTTCGCAACCCGCTCGGACCCATCTTGAACGTCAAACAATCTGGATCTGTGATGGAGTACAGAGAACAATTCGAGATGTTGATGGCTCCTCTGAAGCGCAGCGAGCGAGGAATGCTTGAGAGCATTTTCCTGAATGGATTACGCGAAGAAATCCAAACGGAGCTCAAATTACATAACACTCGTGGGTTAAACGCCATGATGGATCGCGCAATGCTGATTGAAGAGCGTAACAAAGCATTACGAGACGGTGGCGACAAGAAAAACGAGGGAAACAAGGGGAAACCCGCTTTCACCGGGTCGGGTTTTTACGCTAACAGGAGCAGAGTCTTTGTGGCCAAACCCAGAATGGAAATTGGAGGTTCTAGCCATGTTAATGATGAGAAAAATGGTGCTGGAAACAATGAAAAGAAACCTGTAGCTAGAAGAAATTTGTCTAATGATGAGTTGAGGGAGTTGAGCAAGAAAGGATTGTGTTTCAAGTGTGGAGAAAGGTGGGGGCGTGACCATGTCTGCAAAATGAAGCACTATCGTATAGAGATCATAGATGAGGATGTAGAGGAGGAAGGGGAAGTAATGGAACTCACTGAAGAAGTGGTGGTGGAATCAGCTGAGGCCCTCAAAACTCTGCTATTATCTCTCAAAAGCAAGCAAGGGATCACCTCAAACCAGTCTTTTAAGGTTTGGGGAATCATCAATGGTAGGAGAGTGTTGATATTGATTGACTCTGGTGCTACTTCAAACTTCATTTGTTGTAGATTGGTGGAGAGTTAAACCTCAAATTGGAGGACACCGGTGAATACACCATTGAAGTGGGAATGGTGAGAAGATCACTCGAGAGAGGCATGTGTCTTGACTTGAGAGTATTAGTGCGAGGACATTGCCTTTACTCAAAATTTTTATCTCATGACATTGGCAGGCACAGAGCTTGTTTTGGGGATGGAATGGTTAGCTAGTCTTGGGGATATCAAGGCAAATTTCCAGAACATGGTCATCAAATGGAAGGGAGGTGGACAGAAGTATAAGATCAAGGGTGAACCCTCTTTGAGCAGGCAGCAGGTTTCCCTCAAAACCATGATGAAGACTATGCATAGTGAGGAGGAAAGCTACTTGTTGCAGTATTGTGAAGTACAAGGCACTAAGAATACTGCGCTAACTGGGAAGAAGCAGTAGCTCCTATTCTGGCAGCTTTTGATGATGTTTTTCAAGAACCAACAGGGCTACCTCCAGCCAGAGAGCATGATCATGCCATCACACTCAAACCTGGAGCAACAACACCAAACATCAGACCCTACAGGTATCCACATTACCAAAAGGATGAGATAGCATTAGTCCCTTTTCAAGTCATGTTTTGCTAGTTAAAAAGAAGGATTGTGGGTGGAGGTTTTGCATTGACTATAGAGTTCTTAATAAGCATACAGTACCAGATAAGTTTCCTATTCCTATTATAGATGAGCTGCTTGATGAAATTGGCAATGCAAAGATATATTCCAAGCTTGACTTGAAGTCTGGTTATCATCAAATAAGGATGAGAAGTGAAGATGTTCACAAGACTGCCTTTAGAACTCATGAAGGTCACTATGAGTATCTTGTGATGCCTTTCGGGCTAACAAATGCTCCTTCAACTTTTCAGGCTCTAATGAATAAGATTCTGAAACCTATTTTAAGGAAGTTTGTGCTTGTCTTTTTTGATGACATCTTGGTATACAGTCAAGATGTAGAGAGCCACAAAGACCATCTACAAACTGTGTTATCAATTTTGAGGGACAATCAGTTGTTTGCTAACAAGAAGAAGTGCATCTTTGCTCAAGAATAGATTGAGTATCTGGGCCACCTTATTTCTGGAAAGGGGGTAGCTGCAGACCCTGCAAAGGTGGAAGCAATGATTAATTGGCCAACTCCTAAGGATGTGAAGGGATTAAGAGGCTTCTTGGGTTTGACTGGATATTATAGAAGATTTGTCAAGGATTATGGCAAGATAGCTTGGCCTCTTACTCAACAATTGAAGAAAGATTGTTTCTCTTGGAACGATAGTGCTCAGACAGCTTTTGAAAAATTGAAAGTAGCCATGACTACTTTACCTGTTCTTGCTATACCTGATTTTTCTAAGGAATTTGTCTTAGAAACAGATGCCTCTGGTAAAGGTTTGGGTGTTGTGCTGATGCAAGAAGGGCGCCCCATAGCTTACATGAGCCAGACACTCTCTAACCGGGCCCAGAATAAGTCAGTATACGAAAGAGAACTTATGGCTATTGTCGTAGCAGTGCAGAAGTGGAGACATTACCTACTGGGAAAACACTTTACTATACATACGCATCGGAGAAGCTTGAAATTCTTGAGTGATCAGAGGCTCATGGCTGAGGAACAACTGAAGTGGATCACTAAACTCTTAGGGTTTGACTTTGAGATTAAGTACAAGCCTGGGATTGAAAATAAGGCCGCAGATGCCTTATCCAGACAATTCAATCAAATTTCATTATCAACGGTGCAATGCAATGAGTGGGAGGGTTTGGAAGATGAAATTCAGAATAATGAGAAGCTTAGAGGGATAGTGTAGGACATTGTAACGCAGTCTGCACATCATGAAGGATATGCAGTGAAGAATGGCAGACTCTACTACAAAAACAGGCTTGTGATTCCCAGTGATTCTCCTAGAATTGAGAAGATCTTAGAAGAGTTTCATTCTACTCCAATGGGGGCACTGGCGCTTGAGAACTTACAAGAGAATTGCTAGTTTAGTCTATTGGGAAGGCATGAACAAAAGGATTCAACAGTTTGTGGAAGCTTGCACTGTCTGTCAGACAAACAAATACCAAGCTTTGAGTCCTGGAGGGTTCACTTCCTATACCTACACAGGTATGGAGTGACATTTCTATGGATTTTGTGGGTGGTTTACCCAAGGCTTTAGGTGTGGACACCATTTTTGTAGTGGTGGACAGACTCACTAAGTATGCACATTTCATTGCACTTGCTCACCCATACAGTGCAAAGGATGTTGCTGTTGTGTTTCTCAAGGAGATTGTCAGGCTTCATGGATTCCCTACCTCTATTGTTTCTGACAGAGATCGTGTGTTCATCAGTCATTTTTGGACTGAGTTATTCAAAGCTGCTGGCACCAAGTTGAATATGAGCTCAGCTTACCACCCACAATCTGATGGACAAACTGAAGTTGTAAATAGGTGTGTGGAGACCTATTTAAGATGCTTGACTGGTTGTAAACACAAGCAGTGGCCCAAATGGCTCTCTTGGGCTGAATATTGGTATAATACCAATTATCACTCCTCCTTGAAGATGACCCCTTTTGAAGCACTATACGGTAGGGCACCACCAGTGTTGGTCAGAGGCAGTGACAAGGGAATTTCTGTGGATGAAGTGCAACAGATGACACAAGAAAGAAATGAAGTGCTGAGGGAGCTTAGAGAGCAGCTGTGCAAAGCTCAGAACCTCATGAAACAACAGGCAGATAAGAAGAGGAGAGAGGTGCAATTTGATGTTGGGGACTTGGTTTACTTGAAGATCCAGCCCTACAAGTTGAGAATGCTAGCTAAGAGGACCAACCAGAAATTTAGCCCTCGTTTTTATGGTCCTTATGAAGTCCTAGAGAAGATTGGTACCGTGGCTTATAAACTCAAGCTCCCATCAGATACGAGGATACATCCTGTATTCCATGTATCTCTACTGAAGAAGGCAATTGCATCTGATGCTATTGTGCAGCCATTACCTAGTTTTTTGGATGAGAATTGGGAGCTACAGGTCACTCCTGCTGATATCTTGGCGGTTAGGAAGAATGCTGCTGATCAATTGGAGGTTTTGGTCAAGTGGAAAAATCTACCTGAGTTTGAGAATTCATGGGAAGACTTTGCAGACATGGATGCTCAGTTTCCAGAATTTCACCTTGAGGACAAGGTGAATC
Source organism: Oxytropis ochrocephala (assembly GCA_020916435.1). Taxonomy (NCBI): domain Eukaryota; kingdom Viridiplantae; phylum Streptophyta; class Magnoliopsida; order Fabales; family Fabaceae; genus Oxytropis; species Oxytropis ochrocephala. The sequence continues at coordinate 89,808,061 of CM037093.1, read as the reverse complement.
TCATAGGGGGGAGTATTGATAAGAATGTGGCTGTGAAAAAGGACAAATTTGGTAAAGTTTATGTAAGAAAGGGTAAGAGGGTCTTTAATCCTAAGTAGTGGAATGAGGGAAGGAATATTGTAACCAATTCTGCTGATGTGGCAGATTTGGAGAGAGAATAGAATCATTCATGCGTACTGCATGGGAGTGAGGTCATATATGTACTAGGAAAGAGAGTATCATCTCTCTCAGGCTAGAATTGGGCTAGGCCATTGGTGGGTAATGAGATTCTCTCAACGAGATATCAGACTTTATTTCCATATTTCATCATCTTGTACTTGAAATATTCTTCTGCATTTACACTGAATCAGAGGAATACTAAATATATTACCCAATTCTGAGCTTATTTTTACTGTTCTATTGACACCTCTAACACGTTGCTTCTCAAAACCAATTTTTTTTTCTTAATGCCATAAGTCTAGAACATAACTTACAAAGCTTGGGCTTTTAGGTTTATGAAAGCCCTTTTGATAGAATTATCGAAATACTAAGATAATTTTTTTTATAATCTTTCCATGAATAATGAAACACATAACCCACCAATTGTTTGAAAAGGAACCGAAAAACTCACGTGGTGCTTGGACAGCACCTCTATGAGAAAATAAATTGTAAAACAAATTAACAAAAATGAGAAAAGAGAAATGCAATAATACTTACAAACCAAGGAAGATATGAGAGTAACGGAGAGCAACGCTGATGAAATATGGTTCACATGGTGAGAAAGAAAGCAATTACCAGAGTGTTTTGAAAGGGGTTTGCTTTTCCCACTCCCCCTCCTACTCAAACACACCCCCAAACCTAAAATATTCCAAAATTTCCCTCACGTGGAAACCTCCCCACTGTGATGTTTTTTTGACGGGTTCGGACGCGGGCAACCGAACCTGTTCGGACACCACCATCCAAACACCATCCCTGCCTAATAATAATAGTTGTATATTCATATACTTCCAAAACTTACTTTCATTCCTATATATTCAAGAATTTGAAATCTGAAAAATTCACGTCCAAAAGTATAAAAGTTGTCTGCAACTTAGTGTAATTGTCATTCAAGAATCTGAATTCTGCAAAAATTCACATCAAAAAGTGTAAAAGTTGTCTGCAACTTAGCGTAATTGTCTTCAACCTCAGTGGCAATTTTCCATTGTGTCCCTTATGTCATGAATACTCCTATGTCCTATCCGTCTCATCAAAGAAGCAGGTCACGTGACTACATATACCTTTCACCCAAAATAGTAGCCATACAATTTAAAAAGAAACCAGCATTTAGTATTTGTTATTCAGATGGTGGAGTGTTCGGATGGTATTGTCCGAATTGGTTCAGATGACTCCATCCGAACAGTTAATTTCACACAACGAGAGTGTGTGTCAAATATTTAACACACTCAGATGATATTATTCGAACTGGTTCGGATGCTCGTGTTCAAACCAGTGATTTTTTTGAAAAAAAATACGCTTTAGTCATTTCATTAATGACTTTTTTGGTCTTTTCCTACTCTTATGAGATGTGTTTTGAGCAGGAGGGAGAGTGGGAAAAGTAAAACCCTTTTGAAATTGTTTTACCACCCCACAATTTATTATATTGGGCTTTTATATTGGAGCCCATAATCTTTAACTCCACTATCCTCACCCCTTTAATTCACTCGTATAACCTCTCCATGTTTTCAACCCTATCAGCTAGACTTGTTTTTTCATTCATGGCATCGAATACCTGTGTTTTGGTTGAAACTTTTGAGTCCTTTTTCTTCTTGTTATCTCTTATTAAGTCACAAAAAATACCAAACTATATTTTTACTCAAAAGCATATTTGAATTCGTTTATGATCTTTATTTAATCTAACAGAGCACCATTTCTCTCTCTTGACGTCAAAACCCTAGTAGCCACTCTTTTTGCTTCCTTTAGTTAGTTTCAACTTTAAGAAACCCCAGAAATAATTTAAATTATATATTTTTTGCAACCACTTTATGCTTCTTGTGCAATCTGTAAATGTTCCATGTGCTTGTCCGGTTCTCGAATTTTTAGTTGTAGGCAAAATTTCCCCATTCTCGTTGGTACGGTGAATTTTTTCACCAAGATTAGAAGAGAGTCATTGATTTGTGTAGGAAATAAGTATTTGTGAATGATTTTTTTGTTGGGCGTGCCTATTATTGCAGGTTTCATTAGTTTTAGGCTTTGACTAGGTCACTTTATGTACAAGATCAAGGAAGAGTTCATGATGTTTTATGTGCATGTTAAAGCCATGAATACATTGTTTTGAGCAGGTTAATATAAATTGTTGGAAATTTTAGTAGTGTAGTGCATACAATTGAATGGTAAGAATTGAGACTTGATAGAGAATGGTTGAATTGAGGTTTAATCTCAAGTTTATAAGGATTAGGACCAATATATGAGTAATTTGATTGTCTTGAAGTTAATATTGATATTTATTGTCTTATTAGTTATTTGGTAGCAGTTTAGAGTAAGAGAATGATATATATATAATGACACAACATAAGAGTTTGTGTTAAAACTATAATAACATAACTAAGTTTGTAATTTGAATTAAATAATCCACAGGAGTGAAAAATTATTAAAAAGACTTAGCATATGAAACTATACTATTTTTTGGAGTGTTAGGAATTTTATAGCTTTGATTTGTTTTTAGCGGTTACTACAGGTAAACCTTTTGTGTTTGACCTGTGTAGCGACCGAAAAATCTAGGAAATGATTCTTCGAAGGTTCATAGGAAGCCGCCACCAAATTTTAGTTTAAGGGCAAAATTCGGGAAATCCCTTTAGTTTTAGGACGAGGTAGGTTTAGGGTTCGGGAGTCGTTATGCGTGGGGAAGGTATTAGCACCCCACGACATCTTTTGTCTAACTAATTAAGATTTATTAATAATTACCCTTTTATTTATAGAGGAAAAGACTTATTTAAATTTTTAGTTTTTAGTGCTTGACAAGAGTAGACTCTTGCTCCTACGTACCTCTCGGATGCAATGGAGGAATCAAAGCTACGTAGTTCTTCCTGAAAAGGTTTGTTGGTTGGTGTTTTTAGTGTAGGGGTCCTAGGACTCTTTGAACTGTACAGTTCACTGATCCTGGGACGCTGACTAACCCGATTGTACAACCGACATAGTCCCCTACTTTTGGAAAATCATTTTTTTGAGTTTTTGAGAGAAATTGGTTTGATGTGAGGTGGGTTGGTTTTATGATAGGTATTCTAGGACTCTTGAACTGTACAACCCACTTGTCCTATAACGCTGACTAACCCGGTTGTACAACCGACTTAGTCCCCTATTTTAGGAAAAATAATTTATTTACATTTTCATAAGTTTTTAGGATTACTGAACTGTACAGCTCATTGGTCCTAGAACGATGACTAACTCGGTTGTACAATCGACTTAGTCTTTTACTTGATTTTTGGGGAAGGAAAATATTTAATTATTGTTTTTTATTCAATGAGAAAGTAGTTGAGTTAAAAATAAAAAGAAAGAAAATGGTGAAAATTGCAAAAAGAAGGTGTTGTTAGTTTCAGGAGGTGGTATAATTAAATAGGGAGTGTAGAAAGGAAGCCCAGTTCGCATAGGAGAGCCCAGTATGCGAAACTGGGCTTAAGTGAGGGAGTGTTTGTGTGTTAATTCGTGGGGTGTAAGCATGAATCTGAATATTAAAATAAAGTTAAAATAAAATAATAAAGGAGACACTATAAATTGCCTAACCCTACAAATCAAACCCTAATTTCAACTCTTCCCCTTTCCTTGTTATTGGCCGCGGCGCCGCTAGAGAGGGAGAGATTTTCATGGCGAAAATCTCGCCGGTTTTAGAGAGGATAGAGAGAGACAGTCGGGTCTAAGGTGAGAGAGAGGGAGATTCGTGAAAAGGGGCGGACGTGACGGTGAGAAAGGTAGGTCAAGCCGGAGGTGACGCGAACGGAGGGAGAAGATGACGCCGGCAATGGGGATACCGCCGGTGACGAAATAGGGTGGTTTCGGTGGTGATTGAGGGAAAGAATGAAGGAATAGGAAGGAGCTGGAGGTGTTGGGTGAGACACTCTCGCCGGAGGGAGTGCTTGGTGGCGCTGGCGAGAGTGCAGTTACTGGAACTGTAACGCCCAAAAATAATTCGGGTATTTATTTAATTAAGTTAGTTAGGTGTTACAGTGGTTAATTACGTTAAAATAATAATGGAGTGTTTGATTTAAGTGATGAGTGGTGAGTAGTAAAGAAGGAGTATGGAAACAATAAAAGGAGGTGTAGAAAGGGCCCAATGTGCCTGGGCCCAAGAGAAGAATGCCTAGGGTTTAGGTTTGGTCTCAATGCACAAAGAAAGAAAGGAAGGAAAACCTAGAGAGAGAGGGAGAGAAGAAGGGCACGGCTGGGAGAGGGAGAAGGAAACGAAGAGGAGGGAGAAGAAAGGAGAGAGAACACGGCGCAAAGAGAAGGAAAAGAAAGGAAAGCTGAGTTCGTTGTGTTGTCGTGGTTTCAGACGTGTCTTCAATCGCTCTTCACTGAGCTTACGTTTAAGAGGTAAAGGGAGTATTTGGTTTAACATAATAGTTTATGTAGGAGAATAGGGCTATGTTGTTGATTGAGTATGTGACGATATCAATTGATGATCTTGATTGTTTTTGAGATGATTGAGTAGGTGATGAACCCGGATGATGTTGATGAATTTTGATGATGTTTGTAATGCATGATTCTTTGTGTGTTTTGTTGTAAAGCGTAAGGTTGCTGCTGTGTGTGTCTTAGAAATCGATTGTTTGCTTTCAAATTATAGAGGAATCGATTTCTTGCTTTTAAAACATATAGAGGAATCGATTGCTTGCTTTCAAATTATAGAGGAATCGATTTCTTGCTTTTAAAACATATAGAAGAATCGATTCCTTGCTTTCCAAATGTATAGTAAAATCGATTCCTTGCTTTCCAAATGTATAGTAAAATCGATTTCTTGTTTTCCAAATGTAGAGTAAAATCGATTCCTTGCTTTCCAAAATGTAGAGTAGAATCGATTCCTTGCTTTCCAAAATGTAGAGTAGAATCGATTGCTTGCTTTCAAGTTATAGAGTCAAGAATCGATTGCTTGCTTCCAAAATATAGAGTACATAATCGATTACTTGCTTTCAAAATGTAGAGTCAATAATCAATTACTTGCTTTCATAATCGATCATCTTTGTTTCTCCACGTTTTTGAAAAATTCATATCTTGAGAACGGGAACCCGATTGAGGTGTTCTAAGATGCGTTGGAAAGCTTATTCAGAGGCCTAACTGAATATTCTACTTTTAACGCAAAAATAAACTGTTCTGTGGTAACTGATGTAAGAATGAAATGTTATACTATTAGTGTGCAGATTGACTATGACTAGATTGTGGTTTACCACTAAGGCCAGAATTTCTTTCACTGGTGTATTTACAAGGGCATCATCGAGAGCCTTGCAAAAGGTGGCCAATGCCTGTTGCAAGTAGTATCAGTTACCTGAGTAATCCCATAGTCAGTCAGTTCACTATTTTATAACACACTAAACCAAAAGATAACTGAAAAATATATATATATGGATGGTGTTGCGGTAAATGTTCCCTATGAGTATAATTAGGATGGTGTTGTAGTATGATTTGGGTGAAAGGTGATGAGTTCACTCTACGAGTGATTAAGATGTTGTGATATGACTTGTGATGTGTTGTGAAGAATATACTCTATGAGTATAGTTTTAATAATGTTGTTGTGTGATTGTGATGAATTGCGAAGAATACACTCTACGAGTGTTTTATGATGACATGCCTTGAGTGGTTATTCCTTTTATGATGACGATGAGTACTCCGAGTGAGTGTTGATTGAGTTGCACATGTGTTGTAGAGTCTCATGGCATGTGCATACTATGACTAATATTGATGATGTTATGCCTTGAGTGGTTTTTCTTCTATGATGAAGATATGCCTTGAGTGGTTTTTAAAGATGATATGGTACCATCATGCATATGCCCTGGTGGGGGTTGCACTCTCATACATAATCATAACTGTGAATGGTTGCTGTTTGTGATTGGAGCTGGTGTTGTGTGTTTATGATGTAGCGATGATGATGATGATACTTGTGATTGCCTGCTCTCATTTCTCTACTATGTATCTGATTATGTTTTATTGAAATTCTCACCCTTTCTGCTTGGAATGTTGCTCTATTGTGGCAACGCTGCAGGTGACCGCGAGTGAAGGTCCTGCTGCCTTCTTTGTTTAAATTTGTTGGGATGTTTTGAGTCGCTCTACGATACCGTGACACCTAGGGGCGTAGTTGGAGTTGTTATTGTTTAATTAACTATTTAATGACTATGTTGATGAAATGATACGTGTTTGAGAGGCATAGTGAGCTGTTGTTTTATTTCCGCTGCGACGAGATTAATTTTGAAGTTTAAATTTCATGACGATTGTGTTTTTGGCACAAACTTTAATGAGTGCAATTGATGCGATGAGTTTCTTTTATGACGAGGTAGCTTTTCTTTTCTACCAATTAAATTAATATTTTTGAAAAGGAAATTACTCGATAATGACGTGAAAATTGAGGGGTAGAAAAGGGTGTTACAATAGTGGTATCGAAGCGATTCAGCCCGGTCTCGCCAAGTTGTCGAGTTGTCGAAGTCTAGTTATCTCCGAGTCTTGGTACTCGTTCTAACTATAATTTGTGTTGCGTTGATTATTCGAATTGAATTGGCGAGCCAGTATGACCGCTATTGTTAATACCGGTGTTGCTTGTTGTCTTATTGCTACTATGTGTGTGTTTGCTCGAGTACTTCGTGTATGGTGGAATGTGTTGCTTGGTGTGTTTTACGTGTTCTCGCCGATTTTCGACGAAGACTTTGTGGTGGATTTTGTTGTTTGCCGTTGGGTGTTTTTGGTATTCTTTGATGAATTAATGATGTTGCACGTGATTGAGCATATGAGATGATGAAATTTGGATTTGATTTGGGTGATTATGTAGGGTAGAGGTCGATTTTTAGTATATATGGTGAGAACATGTGATTGAACCATTTTTGAACTTAAACTCAAGATGTGATGTAAAATATGTGTCATTCTAGTTAGGATCGTGACATATGTGATGATTAACGATATGTTTGGGTAATAGGACGTGGATCGACAATAGTTTGAGGGTGTTGGATGTGGGGTTTAACTTGTGTGTGTTCTTTGTTCTTCTTTGAAAATAAAACGTTGTTGTTAGCCTTTAATGATATCTTTGTTAGCCCTTTTTAGAATTCTTTGTAAACCAGATTTTTAAGGTGGTTGTTTTTATAAATAAAATGGTTGAGGTTTTACCACTGTTTATGATTTAAAAAGGGATGCTATCCAAGCATGGAAATGAGATGTTTTTCCAAGATTTCAAATACATTGTTACCCGAACTTTAATGTGTTGTCTCTTGGAACTTGAAGATGTGTTACTAAAAATGTAGAGGTGATTTTACTTAAGATTGACGAGTGTATAGATGAGAAATGAAATTGGAGACGTTTTGAAAATGGATTGATGTTTTGAAAATCGGTATCCTATACATCCCCACGGGTGTATAGGCGCCAAATTCTAAGTGTGGGTGAACTTCGAGCTCGGGGCATATTTTACCGTGCCATCTTTTTGCGTTCGCGTGCCCAAACTCAATTTTAAACATTTTGGCTCGAGTGGTTTTATTTTCGCACTTGTCATTTTTGAGATGTGTATAGGCGCCAGTTTATGTTGTGATGTTGTTTGATGCCGTGTGCTATTTGTTTGTGTTATGATCTTTGTTTAACGTTTGTGATGTTGGTGCTTTGGTACACCTTGTGTGTTAGTGTTGTTGTTGGGCAATTATTGATGTTCTCATCGTTTGAATAAATGTAAAATGATAGTGTAACGACGGGGTCTAAGGACCAAAGCGACGAGTTAATGATGTTGATGATGATGGGCTGAGATTTTATTGTTGACGGGTGTTAGTGTTGTTGTGCGATACCACTTAGATGGTTATTAAAATGATGCAATGAGTTCGATGGTAAAAATCATGATGAAATCGAGGAATGCGGTGATAGTGATATTGAGAATAACAATTAAGTTCTTTGGTTCTTTGTTTATCAAAAGAGCGTTGCTAATGTGCAAAATAAAATGTTGCTTTGTTTTTCTACAATTAAAAGTGCTGAATTCTTCAAATTTTAATGTCTTTGTTTACTAAAACTTGAAGTGCTATTTTTGTAAATCTTAAAATCTTTGCTTTTTCCCACAAATAAGAGTGCTATCATCTCAAATTCAAGGGTGTTGTTGATTAAAATAAGAGTGATGTTTTCTTCAATTTAATTGTCTTTGTTTTTAAAATTTAAAGGTGCTGCCTCCCCATATTTAAGGGTGATGTTTCCTATTTTGCAAGTCTTTGTTTTATGTGGTTCATGTCGCGTTTTTATAAATAAAGAGCCGTTGTTTTGCATGTTGTTCTTGTTGTTATTTTTGCGAATAAAGGATCTTTGTTTCCTTAAGTTTATAGGAACATTTTATGAACTCACAGTACCGTTTGAAAATTTAAGAGGACTGCTGTTTTTCCTATTTTTCTTTAAATCATATCTTTGTTACTTTGGAGTTTTGGCTTAATGCCTATTTATTTTTGGAGTTGTTGTGTTGCTTCTTTGTATGATTGATGTGGTGTGTGCTTCACTTTGGTGAAGTTATGATGTGTTGTTGGTGTTATAATCGTAGCTAAGTTCGATCATAGCGTGAGAACCAAAGAAAGCGGGGAGAGGTGAAGGTTAGGTGTGTAAGGTGACGTAGGAGCCGAGGTGTAGTTACACGACTATAAGCGGGTCAAAATATATGGAAGTCGACGTATAAGTGTGACGAAGTGTAGTGTTGCAAAGTTATCGAAGTATGTGGGTGTCGGAAGTGTGAGTCGAAGGAATGTGTACGTCAAAGTTACATGTTGTACTTGGTGTCGGGGTGAAGTGTCGTGCGCAGGTGGTGCGCTAAGGGTAGTTGTTGAAGTGTGGTGAGTACAAGCTTAAGTGTAGATGTATGTAGAAGCTAGGGTGGTTGAACCATAGAGTGCCTATGTGTGCGTATGGGTGACAAGAAGATTGAGTCTTGTTTCTTGAGTTGGAGTAAATTTTCGAGGACGAAAATATTCTAAGTGGGGGAGAGTTGTAACGCCCAAAAATAATTCGGGTATTTATTTAATTAAGTTAGTTAGGTGTTACAGTGGTTAATTACGTTAAAATAATAATGGAGTGTTTGATTTAAGTGATGAGTGGTGAGTAGTAAAGAAGGAGTATGGAAACAATAAAAGGAGGTGTAGAAAGGGCCCAATGTGCCTGGGCCCAAGAGAAGAATGCCTAGGGTTTAGGTTTGGTCTCAATGCACAAAGAAAGAAAGGAAGGAAAACTAGAGAGAGAGAGGAGAGAAGAAGGGCACACGGTGGGAGAGGAGAAGGAAAGCGAAGAGGAGGAGAAGAAAGGAGAGAGAACACGGGCGCAAAGAAGAAGGAAAAAAAGGAAGTTGAGTTTGTTGTGTTGTCGTGGTTTCAGATGCGTGTCTTCAATCGTCTTTCACTGAGCTTACGTTTAAGAGGTAAAGGGAGTATTTCAGTTTAACATAATAGTTTATGTAGGAGAATAGGGCTATGTTGTTGATTGAGTATGTGACGATATCAATTGATGATCTTGATTGTTTTTGAGATGATTGAGTAGGTGATGAACCTGGATGATGTTGATGAATTTTGATGATGTTTGTAATGCATGATTGCTGTGTGTTTTGTTGTAAAGCGTAAGGTTCTCGCTCTTTGTGTGTGTCTTAGAAATCGATTGTTTGCTTTCAAATTATAGAGGAATCGATTTCTTGCTTTTAAAACATATAGAGGAATCGATTGCTTGCTTTCAAATTATAGAGGAATCGATTTCTTGCTTTTAAAACATATAGAAGAATCGATTCCTTGCTTTCCAAATGTATAGTAAAATCGATTCCTTGCTTTCCAAATGTATAGTAAAATCGATTTCTTGCTTTCCAAATGTAGAGTAAAATCGATTCCTTGCTTTCCAAAATGTAGAGTAGAATCGATTCCTTGCTTTCCAAAATGTAGAGTAGAATCGATTGCTTGCTTTCAAGTTATAGAGTCAAGAATCGATTGCTTGCTTCCAAAATATAGAGTACATAATCGATTACTTGCTTTCAAAATGTAGAGTCAATAATCAATTACTTGCTTTCATAATCGATCACTGTTTCTCCACGTTTTTGAAAAATTCATATCTTGAGAACCGGGAACCCGATTGAGGTGTTCTAAGATGCGTTGGAAAGCTTATTCAGAGGCCTAACTGAATATTCTACTTTTAACGCAAAAATAAACTGTTCTGTGGTAACTGATGTAAGAATGAAATGTTATACTATTAGTGTGCAGATTGACTATGGCTAGATTGTGGTTTACCACTAAGGCCAGAATTTCTTTCACTGGTGTATTTACAAGGGCATCACTGAGAGCCTTGCAAAAGGTGGCCAATGCATTGCAAGTAGTATCGATTACACGAGTAATCCCATAGTCGATCGATTCACTATTTTATAACACACTAAACCAAAAGATAAATCGAAAAATATATATATGGATGGATGGTGTTGCGGTAAATGTTCCCTATGAGTATAATTAGGATGGTGTTGTAGTATGATTTGGGTGAAAGGTGATGAGTTCACTCTCACGAGTGATTAAGATGTTGTGATATGACTTGTGATGTGTTGTGAAGAATATACTCTATGAGTATAGTTTTAATAATGTTGTTGTGTGATTGTGATGAATTGCGAAGAATACACTCTACGAGTGTTTTATGATGACATGCCTTGAGTGGTTATTCCTTTTATGATGACGATGAGTACTCTCGAGTGAGTGTTGATTGAGTTGCACATGTGTTGTAGAGTCTCATGGCATGTGCATACTATGACTAATATTGATGATGTTATGCCTTGAGTGGTTTTTCTTCTATGATGAAGATATGCCTTGAGTGGTTTTTAAAGATGATATGGTACCATCATGCATATGCCCCAGTGGGGTTGCACTCTCATACATAATCATAATCGTGAATGGTTCTTTGTTTGTGATTGAGCCGGTATTGTGTGTTTATGATGTAGCGATGATGATGATACTTGTGATTGCTCGCTCTCATTTCTCTACTATGTATCCGATTATGTTTTATTGAAATTCTCACCCTTTCGCTTGGAATGTTGCTCTATTGTGGCAACGCCGCAGTGACCGCATGAGTGAAGGTCCCCACGCTTCTTTGTTTAGTTGTTGGGATGTTTTGAGTCGCTCTTCGATACCGTGACACCTAGGGGCGTAGTTGGAGTTGTTATTGTTTAATTAACTATTTAATGACTATGTTGATGAAATGATACGTGTTTGAGAGGCATAGTGAGCTGTTGTTTTATTTCCGCTGCGACGAGATTAATTTTGAAGTTTAAATTTCATGACGATTGTGTTTTTGGCACAAACTTTAATGAGTGCAATTGATGCGATGAGTTTCTTTTATGACGAGGTAGCATTTCTTTTCTACCAATTAAATTAATATTTTTGAAAAGGAAATTACTCTGATAATGACGTGAAAATTGAGGGGTAGAAAAGGGGTGTTACAGGAACGATGAGTGAGAGAGTGAGTCGCTATGAGGGTAGCAGTGGCAGCGAAGGGGGTTTTTCGGTGGTCACTGGCTCTGGTTCGGTGTTTTTGGTGTTCGGTTTGCAGGGAGAGGCTCGCCGTGGGAGGTTTTTCGTGGTGGCTTGCCGGAGCTCTCGCCGGAGATGATGACCGAAGCTCCCGCAAGCAACTAACAGGTTGTTCGTGTATTTTTTGCTTTATTTAGTTCTGTTTCTTCTCTTCTCCTCACTCTTTATCTTCTTCTTATGCTTGAGTTCTATTTATTTGTTTTGTTTTATTTTGTCACTTATGTTCATGTGCTCTGGCAGTTAACTGTGTTATTGGTCTTGACTGGGATCTTGTATTTGTTGGGACTTCTATGTTTACATGTTTTTTGTAACTTGCTGTTTAACTTTTTACTCATAATAAAAGGAGTCTATTTTTGATTCAAAAACAAACAACAACAGAAACAAAGTTTTTAAGCACAACCTAATTCACTCATATGAAAACAAAAAAAGGCTTGATCTGATTGTTAGACTAATCTAAAGAGTCCTTTATTATCATCCTTTTTTTTTAAAGAAACCTGACTTGTTTTTGAGCTAATCAAGTTTTATGTTACATAAAAGACCAACTAACTGAACTGAATATAGGCTTAAAAAAACAATAACTCTGGGCTAACCTTTACTCCAGCTTCTGTTAGGCTCTTAACTGTTGTTGTATATGACTGACTGCAACTACCACAGTGCAGGATCGCTGATCACATCGCTTTTCTCTTTAACAAACGTAACTTCGAATCGTGTTTAGTGGATTAGGGTTTCGACGTGAAACTCTAATCCTTTTTTTGTAATTTTCGCAGTGTGTTTCTGCCTCTGATTCTGTGTGTTTTGGACTGTGTGTTGACTGCTTATTTATATTAGGTTTAGTAATTAATTCTTGATTTGCCCTGATTTGGTTTTATTTTTAGATCTGGATTTGAGTCTTGGGGACCAAGACTAGGGTTTGGGAGAGCATGAAGATCCAAGCCCAACTGCTACTTGGGCTAAAACTGCTTTTTTTTGTATTTTTTATATTTATTTTCGGATTTGGCTATTTTTGTATTCCTAATATTACTTTTTTTTTGCATTTTTGGACTTTTGGACATTTTGAACACTTCTAAATTGTAAATAAAATTAAATAGTGTTATGAAAATAACCAAAACTATAGAAAGGATAAATATGAAGAAGATAAGAACATGAACAAATATGAAAGATGAGAGTATTTCTATTCACTTCAAGTGTACATACACATAGGAGATAGCCATATTTATAGGGTGAGAATAGGGAAAGTGATTAGTCAATAATAAAAATCCACTAATGACTTGATGGAGGGAGACTAGTGGACATCCAATATAATAATATTCATAACACTCCCCCTTGGATGTCCATCGAGGATATGCCTCATTAAAAACCTTACTAGAAAAAACCCAGTGGGATAAAAATCTAGTGAAGGAAAAGAGTACAATATCCTGTCAGTGGGAACTGCCTCGTTAAAAACCTTTTCAGTAAAACCCTGTGGGACAAAACCATGGAAAAGGGAAAAGAGTGCAGTTTTTCTCCCCCGGATTGAATCATCACTAAAGAATATGAATTTCTCCTTGAGTGCATATGGAACAATCTACTCCATTGTCACTTGTGATTGTATCCTCTTTTAATGGAACTTTGCGATCATTATTATCTTCAAAACATCTTCCTTGAACTGTTGGCATTTGGACATGAAATGAAGAAGCAAGAACCATAGATTGTTTTATAGATCAAAAAGATATTTCAGTGTCACCATATGTAGATAATAGCTGACTTGTAATCTGACTTGATCTAGATTAGAAAAATACTGTATATCTGCATGGTTAATTTGTGTAACATACATAAAAATGATTTATTCATTACAATAGCCAAACATAAATATGCATCTTATCCCTTTTCAGATGCATTTTGGTTTGTGATATGCATGCATGCTTTTATAGTCTTCGAGACTAAGATATTTTATATATTCTTACCACATAACTCATGTAGTCAATTGAATAATTTCTGCAGATCAATATGAGTCATTTTTTTTTCAAAAGAAAGATTTTTCTTTACATCTTGAATCCTTCTAGGATTTTCCATGTAGAGATCAACTACAGGTTCAACCTCAAAAATCTATCGGATATAATTTGAGGACATTCATCTAGAGCTCTTTCTTTGAGTAATCTATAATTTTGGAATTCTCTTCAGAGTTCCAATAATAGGAAACTATAGCAAATTCATGTATTGATATTTTCATATAACTCAATGGACGAGTGGTGTCATTTTTATATCCCTCGTTTAGAATATAAATTGAGATGATTATACCACATGTGTTCAAATTATATCATCTCATAAAATTATATCATCTCATAGTGGTACTGATTCAATTTGTGTAATCATCTCGAGAATCCAAAAAATGTGCATTAGAATATTAAATCCTTCAGGAATCTTTAAATAATTATGACTATCAACAAATAAGTTGTAGCAATATTCAACTTGTGAAAATTGAGCTCTTCATGTGCTACAAGGCTAATTAAGTACTGAAAAAGTACTCGCATCCACCCTTGAGAAACATGTCGAGCATTGTATCTGTTTGCTGGTGTTTTAAGCAAACAATCACTAGTTTTCAATATTGATACTGTGAGATCAAACTAGAAAATCTCTTTGACAATTGCCATTGAGTTTGTGTTTTTTGAAGTACGTAAGAACAGAGAATAGTAGAGAGAAGTAACTTGAGAACAAAGTAAAAGCAATAAATGCAGCAAACGTAAGAAGAAAGTAAAGACTATGCATTAAATGAAGAAATAAAAATGGTTCACCAACACGTACAAGGATCTGTTTCACTCTTGTTTCGCTTTGACTTGGAAGTTGAGTTTCCCAGAGTTTTTGTAAAATGTGGTGACCTTTGTTTCCTATTACAAAGGGGGTATTTATACTCCTAGGAACAATCGTGGGGAAAGGGTAACTGCCTCCTAAAACTACGGGGGAGTAACCGCCCACTACTTTGCTGCTCTGCACTTTCGACTGACCCGTTGTCGACTGCTTGACGAAATGTTGAGCCCAACTCTGTCGAAATGTTGTGTCTTCGCTTGTCGAAGATTCCTTGCTTCATGGCTTTGAGAGCTAAACTTGTCGAAGATCGCCTGCACTCCTTGCCCTTATCTGCCTTTCCTGTCGAACTCATGGTGCATTGACTTGAACATTGACCTATGGCCCACAGAACAATATTAAATGTGAAGTCAGCCCCATTTAAAGCTTTATTTAATGCACTGTCGAAATTTTGAGGTAACAGATTGCCCCCCAAAAAATGCTTTTTCGACGGAATAAGGAAAGGAGTTAAGAAAAGGCATTTTTGAATATCAGGCAATGGTCACTTTTGCCGCCTTTTGCACTTCAAGCGATGGTCGAAAAGACACCATCATTACTTGCGCAGTAAAACGAACCGCTTTATTGGCACACGTTGCATAGTTGGTGGGCCATCACGTCTCCCGAACGTCGCAAACGTGTGGGCTATGGCGAACGTGCCAATAACTGTTTACTTCCAAACATATATAAACGGCCACAACCCTTCAAATTCCTCTTTACTCAGTTTGAACCTTTGTGAAGTCTTTCTGCACTTTCCATTCTCTGCGTTTTGCAAAAACCCCAACTTTCACTAAAGTTTCAAACTTTCGTCTTTTCTCCTTAATCTACACCCATATTCCACCTTGTATTCACTTCTCCTTACTCATGGCTTCATCATCTGCTGTAATGACGCGACCTGAGAGCTCAAAGAAGAACGATGAGCCCAGAAACATCCAAACCCTAGATGGCTTCGTTGATGAACCTGACATCAACGCATTTAACGATCTACTGAATGGCAAACCCAGGTATTAATCCCTTCTGGCGAGATTTATACTCATGCCTATTTGGGTCCTCTTCCTGACATCTTGTTAGAAACAACTGAAGTTTCCGAGATTTTCCCCAGCCATGTTCGTCTCCAACCTAGACTCTTTGCTGAAACCCCTTTCCATTTAGAGTTTCTGGCCAACCCTTCTAGGGTCTTTAGGTCTGCTCCTAGGCTCGACCAACAAAACTACCTAGACTGGCTTGATAGAGTAGAAGCTAAGAAAGCCAAAGTCTGGAAAAGACAAGGCATCTTCGACCTGATCCAATTGTCTAGGTATGGGCCCAAGCACGATAGCACCTACTTTTTGGTCGCTATGCGATTCTCGGGACTGTTCCACCCATAGCCTTCACCTGAAATGTGGCATGTTATCTCCCACTCTGCTAGATGTGGCTGCCATTACAGGTCTGAAACCTTTAGGAGAGACCTTCGATCCCACACATCCTGACTATTCATACAGTTTCAAATTCAACAATGCCACCTTTTCCCCTTACATTGCTGAGCACCATAAGGACACTGAGGAAGTGTCTGTTATGGAACATGTGGCCTTTCTAACTTTGTGGCTATCTATTTTCGTTTTCTGCACACGTTCCCTCCAAGTTTCCAAAACTTACGTCCCCTTGGCATGTCAACTCCATGACCGAGAAGACATCAACTTGGCCAAGTTGATTTTAGGCTCTCTCATCAGCAGGCTTGATAATCCTTGTTATAGAGTTGAAGGAGAATGAACCGCCACCAAGTTTTTGGCTTCGCCCATTTGTGGGTCATTGCGATTGTGGTGTTGGCCACTTTCGAGTCTCGACTAAACTTGTATATCCCCAAGTCTGCTCGACTAATCGTGGGAAAACAAGAAAGATGGCGGATTCGTTTAGCGCAATTTAGGCCTAAGCAAGCAACCCTCCCTGCCGAAGAATCCTTCATGGCCTATTTCGAAATCTTCCTGAACTGCACCACCTTCACAGATTCAATGGCTCCTTTTGTCCAAAGATCTTGTGGTCCAAAGCATGGTTTAAACAACCATTCCTTCTTCATCCGCCGATCCTATTTGAGGAAGTCAACCGGATTTGGCAAGCTTACCTCTCTCCTCTTTGCCCTCTCTACTAGGCTCACCCCGGCAAGACAAAAAATAGTTTGGGAATTACTAGATATTTCCCAAGTTATCTTGCTACAGCGGTTTGGCCTTTGTCAAATTCGCCCGCGCAAGATATGCTTTCACAAAGTAGAGTTTTTAAGCCAGTAATCGAAGTTGCTTATAAACAAGCTTTCAAGAAATTTCACTACAAAGCTTTGAACTTTGAACCTCTCAAATTCAACCCAAGGTTTTCATGTACTGTGAAATTTCATGAATGGTGGACCGATTATTATACCAAAGCTGCTGGGGAAGCCATTGATGCTTTTATTGGCAACATTGTGAAAAAAGTGGTAGCAGCCTTCCCTTCGACCAACACTGGTAAACGTTTTTCGACGCTCAAAGCTTTTTTAAGTTTTAACTACTTATAATTTGGCTTCAATTCCAATTGCTTACCAATGTTTTCGACATTTTCAGAAAAACCTGCAACAAAGTTGAAGGTCAAGGTGGGCAAAACTACCACATCAACAACCTCTCCCCAAACTACGAAGAAAGTGGCAGATAATCCCATTTGCATAATCCTCCAAAAAAGGTATGGCACTTTCCACTCCTCCTAAGTTGTCTGTTGACTATGGCCTTTACTCATGTTAGATATTCCCTCCAGGTGACAACCCAAACAACTAAAACTCTTCAAAAGCCTAAAGCCAAGAAGAAGTTAGTTATTCCCTCCAGCTCTGAGGTACTGTATACGCCTTACTTCATGTCGAACTTTCTCTTCGATTTTGTCATTCACTTTTTGTGGCATCACCTGCACCATAACTCGACCTCTTTTGCAGACAATCGAAAGTGATGACAACATTCGCCTCACACTCAGAGGTCGAAGAAAAGGGCTTTACCTGAATCCCAAAGGGCATCTCAAGGCATCACAATCATTGAGCCTTCTGAATCTCCTTCTTCCCCTGCCATTAAGAGGCTTAAGGTACATGAGGTAACTTTCCTTTCGACGCCATTTTGAAACTCTTTGATCTCACCTTTCCCGTTTTAACTTAAGTGTTATTACTTCATCGTGAATGTGCAGGTGGATTGCTCGTCGAGAATCCTGGCGTTGAGTCTTTGGTTGAGGTTGCCGAACGGGAATTGTCGGCTCCAATGCTTCCCTTCCCTTCTTCGCCTCAAGGTGTGACTGCTGAAGAGGTCTTTCAGGCACTTGCTGACCCTGGGATTCCTCCTTTCGAAGAGCTTGTTCCCAATGTGGGCGTAGAAGCGGTGGTCGAAGAGAACGTTCAAGTTCCAGAGCCTAACATTCCAGACGTCGAAAGACAGGGAGCAGTAGCTACCTCCGTCGAAATTCCTGAAGAGAATATGGTCGATCAAGAACCAGAGGGGCCTAGAGTGGAGGAGCCTGCAGATCAAGGTGCTTCTGCCAAAGAGTCATCTAACAGCGCGGTTAGCGATCAAGAATTGGCTGAGCTAAAGAGGACGAATCCCTTGGCAGCCTTGAAGATCATGTTGAGTCTTAAGAGCTCGTCGAGCCGCTTGATTTGCAGATTCTTGAACAACTCTCTAAGTTCTATCAATCAAGAGAGGCGGTCGAAAGCTCGCTTTCGCTAACCAAGATGAAGGTGTTAGAAGGAGATGTGGTGGCAACCTTGAGAATGACCCATCTGTGTATCTTGAGGTAAAATCCTCATTCACAAGATCACCAAATTGGACCCTCCTCAAAACATCCTTTCATTCTTCATGGAATTCGCCCCATTTTTGAGCAACTTTTCTTCTAATCAACCAACGGCCGACCACCTCTAAGCGCAAGGTTCAAGAGACTCAACTCTGCGAGGTAGAGCTCGCCTCGCTCAAGGCCGATCAAGACGACATCGAGGCTCTCGAAACCCAAGTAGCTAACGATGAGAAAGCAATCGCTGAATGGGATGCAGAGATGCGCGCGTATTGACGAAGAGATAAAGACACTTCAACTCCAACTGTCAAACGCTAAGCATCAGAAGGGCCTGATCGTCGAAAGAATGAGTGCTGCTTCTTCGTCCACCCAAACCACCAAGGCATTGGCAGCTATAGAGCACTTGGAGAAGATTGACAAGCATCAAGCCATTCTTGCCGACCTCGACAAAGAGCTGCACCTTCTCGACACCTCCATCTCTTTGAGTGTTAGCATTATGGAGAGGCATAAGGCCACTTTGTCGAACTTCTGAGACTGTAATAGTTTAGGATTCTAAAAATGGCTGTGTAACTTTGACATTTCTCTATGCATTGCCATTTATGAACAATTTTCGTTTATTTACAATTGCTCAATTTTTATCTCAGTTAACGTTGGCTTGTATCGCTTTAAATACTTGCCATTTATTCTAAAGATTCTATTTTCGTCACCTAGCTCTTCGACTTCATAAGCGCCATTCGAAAAGCATTGCAAAGACGCGCGAAATGGGCCTTCCCACCCCGGTGACCATTTGCCTAAAACTCTATCTTTTTTATCCATAGGTAATAGGACTTTCCACACTAATTCTCCTTCCTCAAAGGTTTTTAACTTAACCTTTTTATTGTAGGCTTTAGCTACTCTTTCTTTCTGTCGAATAAGCATCTCTAAAGCTAACAACCTTTCTTCGCCTAAATCAACTAATTCATCAATCATCATATCCCAATAGTGATCAAAGGAATTTCACATTGTTTCGAATCCTTGTTGATTGTAAACAAATTTCAACAGTAACACTGCATCGTGCCCAAATGTTAACCTGTAAGGAGTAGTGTTTATAGACTCTTTAGGTGACGTTCGACAAGCCCATAACACTTGGTCAAGGGAACTGTGCCAACTTTTAGGCTTACGTCCAACGTGCTTTTTGATCAAGTTAATAATGATTTTATTTGCAACCTCTACTTGACCGTTGGCTTATGCGATAATATGGTGTCGAAGTCAACAACTTGAAACCCATTTCAAAGAAATGAAATCTACCATTTTTCGACGGTAAAAAATAAAGCACCTTGGTCTGTAGTAATGGTTTCTGGTATTCCATATCTGTAAATGATATGGTTTTGAATAAACCTTATCACCGCTTCTTGATCAACGTTGGCTAAAGGTACTGCCTCTACCCACTTAGTAAAGTAGTCAATCCCTACCAAGATGTACTTGTGGCCTTTCGACGACATTGGTTTTATTTCTCCAATTACATCTAGAGCCCAACCTCTAAATGGCCAAGGTTTCACTATAGAATGCAATTCGCTTGGTGTACATGTTGGATTCCAAAGATGCTTTTGGCATTCTTGGCAGCCTTTAGCAAATTCTATGCAATCTTTTAAAATGGTTGGCCAATACATTCCTTGTCGAAATAACAACCATTTCATTTTGTGGCCTACTTGATGTGAGCCACATGCTCCACTGTGTGTATCGAATCGCTAAATATGCCTCATTTTCACTAAGACATTTTAATAGTACCCTTCAGAGTTTGCTTGTACAATTGTTTTCAATTAACACATAGCTTAGAGCTCAGACTTTACTTTTTATTAGTATCTCTGTAGGATTTTGCAAATACTTTACAATGGGTTTGCGCTAATCATCATCACCATGTTGTCAATAGCAAAAATTTCTCGCCAAGTC
The DNA here is from genome assembly GCA_020916435.1 of Oxytropis ochrocephala. Lineage (NCBI taxonomy): Eukaryota > Viridiplantae > Streptophyta > Magnoliopsida > Fabales > Fabaceae > Oxytropis > Oxytropis ochrocephala. The sequence continues at coordinate 89,787,854 of CM037093.1, read as the reverse complement.
AACATCGTCGAAAATGTGGCGCTTTTCGACGCCAGATTTCATTTGCATTTATTGCCCCCAATTTTTGGTGTTGACAATAGCGTCGTAAGTAGAAGTATTATAAAGAGAGTCTTTCGAGATTAGTTTATCTTTTATCTCAATTAACTCTTCTAGGCTTTGTTTTGATACTTTGTAGCTCGAGGCAATTTGTGTTAACTCATTCGCCACGTGATTTTCAATTCGTGGTAAATGTTCTAGGTGTACAAATGTAAACCTTTTAGCAACGTGTTGGCAATGACGAAATATTTAATAAGGTGCTCATTGATGCACTTGTACTCTTTTGTCAATTGTTTGACAACTAGTTGTGAATCACCTTTTACTTCGACATGGCTTGCCCTCAATTCGAGTAAAATTTGAAGGCCTACTATTAGGGCCTCATACTCACCTCATTATTGGAGCAAGAGTCTCGAATTTTAAATTTATATTTCGTTGGAATATTCTGCGGGAAATAATTAGTATTCCGATACCCACTCCATTTTTATGGCTTCGAGCAGTCAAGTATAGTCTCCAAGGACGTATGTCTAGCGAATGTATTTCATGTTCGACAACAGAGTGGTCCACTATGAAATCGGCAACCACTTGTCCTTTGATTGATTTAAGGGGCTGATACGTTAAGTTGTATTCTAGCAAAGCCAAAGCCCACTTTCCAATTCGACTATGTAGCATTGGTTTTGACAACATGTGTTTAATTACATCAAAATGCGAATAAACATAAACATCCGCTGACTTTATATATTGCTTCAATTTTGTACAAGAGAAATACAAGCAAAGGCATAGCTTTTCTATTGGACTATACCTAGTTTCAGCATCAATCAAAACCCTACTAAGGTAATAAATGGGTCTTTCGACACCACTATCATCCTCTTGCGCTAACATGCTACCTATTGTGTTATCAGAAGCTGCTATGTACAATTTTAGCAATTTGTTTCTAATAACAGGCAATAAAATTGGTGGTTTGACCAAATAAGACTTGATTGCGTCGAAAGCATCTTGGTGAACCTGCTCCCATTTGAATGCATCTTCTTTCTTCAGTCTCAGCAATGGCGAAAAGGCTTGTGTTTTGCCACTTAGATTTGAAATAAATCTGCGAAGGAAATTGATTTTTCCCAGTAGTGACTGAAGTTCTTTCTTGGTCGAAGGAGCCTTCGTTTCCATAATTGCTTTAGTCTTATTTTGGTTGATCTCAATGCCTTTCTTGTGCACTACAAAACCCAAGAATTCACCTGCACGTACACAGAAAGCACATTTGGTTGGATTCATTTTCAATCCATATTTCCTCATTCGTTCGAAAGAACGTCGAAGATGGTCTAAATGACCACTTTCTGAGGATGACTTAACCACCACATCATCTATGTATACTTGCATAAAATCATCAATAAAATCATGAAACATAGAATTCATTGTCTTTGATAAGTGGCACCAGCATTTTTTAACCCAAAGGGCATTATTACCCATTCATAAACACCCAATGCCCCCGACATCGAAAAAGTCAAGCGACACGTCCTCTTCAAAGAATGAAAATTTGATTATACCGATTAGCCGTCTAGCATATCGAGATAATCAAATCCCGCTGCTGAATCTATTAGCATTTTGCCATGTGCATTGCGTATTCATCCTTAGGTGTTGCATTATTTAGATCCCTAAAATCTACGCAAACTCTAAGTTTTCCGTTTTTCTTCATTACGGGAACAATATTAGCTAGCCAATCGACATACCGCGATTCGATGAATTTGCTTTTGAACAAACCTCTCGATTTCTTCTTTGATCTTAGCCAATATTGGAGGAGCAAATCTTCTTGGCGTTTGTTTTTATCTGGTTTCCTTCCCGGTCGAATAGGTATTTGAAGTTCCACCACTCTCGACTCTGCACTGCATTTCGTTGTACTCCCAAGCAAAGCAATCTTTGAACTCTCGCAGAAGTGAAACAACTTGGGTTTTGAAGGCAAACATCGAGGTGTGCACTAATGTATGTTGGCCTTTTGGTTAGGCCATCTCCCAAATCCACTTCCTCATCGATCTTGAGCTTGCATGCGCTTTGTCGAATCTTTAGGGTCTTTTTCAAAACCTAATGGTTCGTCATCATAAATGCAATCAAGCTTGCCATCTATGACTTCACCATTTTCTCCAGATGAAGCTATGGCTTCGACAGCCATTGTTTGTTGGTTTATTTCGGCTTCCAAGGCCGTTTTTACTTTATTTTCGGCCATGTAAGCCGTAATTCTATCCCAAGCATTGGGCACTGACATCTAAAACTTTTTTAAGAGTCAGTGTCCCATCCTGTTGGAGGTAACACACCTTCAGGATAGACATTTGCACCTTCTATCACCTCTCTTTCCCACACAAAGCCATGTGTTGGGTATAGGCGAACAGAGGAAAGCACATTATCTGAAGAGATATATGCTTGACTCGAAGATGAACATGGCGCAATGTTCGCCATTTGTTTTTCGAAATTTTCCTTGGTGACATTATTTACGTCAGCAAGGAAATAACTTTGGTCTGCTTCCACGTATTCCACAAGACCATCTTCCTTCCACATTACCAGCTTTTGGTGTAGGCTTGAAGGGACAGCTCCTACCCCATGTATCCACTCTCTGCCAAGGAGCAGATTGTAGCTTGCTTTCGAAGCGATGACAAAGAACATGGTAGTTCTTCTGACAGTTCCTACTACCACTTCCACTTCGACGGCCCCCAAAGACCGGCCAGATTTACCCTCATAATTAGTCAACACTATATTATGGGGCCTAAGGTCTGTATCATACATCCCTATTATGCAAAGATGGCACGAGGCATCGATTGACAAAGCAGACACCTCCATCGACCAATATTTTATTGACACCCACACCGTTAACTTTGGCTTGGACGTACAAAGGCTTCAGATGATGTTGCATGCCTCCGTCTGGCCTTTCGAAAGTGGCCATCTGCTCTTCGACGCAGCCGTTGTTCATGACATAATAGCACATTGGCTTGTGATTAGCCATATCTCCAATGAAGTCTTCTTCGACATCATTTGGTACTGTGACGGCGTCATACTCACTAGGCAAAATGGACACCACGTTGCAGATGACGTCGAAGCTGGCTTCAGAGTCTTCGAAATCCGAAGTAACGTCTTCATCCATGTCGAACGAAGCGCTTTCCTTCTTCAATGATGTTAATGGAGGGAAAATTCTCTCCAATGCAGGCCTCCTAGGTTCCTCTATCACAATAGATTTTCCTTTAGCCTTATTTCCAACCTTTACCTGATTGGCAGCAACGATGTTTACTTTTGTCGTTCCTACGGCTCTAGATGTCATACTCTTAGCCATTTTTGAACCTTCTGGCGTTTTCTCGTCAGAAACAGCAAGTGCTGCCTTCTTCTTCGAGCGCTGATAACGACGCCATTGGGTCTTAGTCATGGGATTCTTCCCTTTATAATTATTCTTATAATTATATTTCGCGCCTCACCAAGACGTGGCTTTGACCGCTTTCAAAGATTCTCGAGCAAAGATTCCCGTAGTGTCTACACACCAGCGCGGTATCCACTTTTCGTTGGAGAGATCCGCTCTTGGAATAAATGGCTTAGCAGAGGCGTATAACACGAATTCCTTCTTGTCATGCGCTCTTGCCAAAGAACCGTGGTTTGCTTGTCGAAGCCTTGTTCGAACTTTTGACCTTGTAAGGAAGGTCCTCTTTTAAAGCTAAAGTTTGGCCTCTTGTCCGCCATTTCCTTTTTAGAGGTTGTCGAACCTCACAAAGATTCGACACTTTTACCGCCTCCTTATCGAACACAAGATCTGCATCTTGGGCACAACATGACTTGAGTTCGCTTTACACTGCTCGTGAAGTCTATCAACTCTTCCTCACTTTGGGGTACACAGATTGCACCTTCTCATTACACTCTTCCCGAAAGTGACATGTTGTACAAGAACATCCTTCTCGCACTACACTTTTGATTTTGTCAACAGAGAGGTTTGATAGGCTTTGGAGAATCCACCATTTTTGCATCCACCATATTGATGTTCATCTCAACTAGTTCTCACAGACATAGCCTCCACTTGATGAAGTGGGGTCGTCGATTTGCATAGGTGCTTTATTTTTCTTGTCCCCAAACTTGAGCCTTCCTTCTTCGATTGCTTTCAACCATATCCACGAAAAGAACACAACTGGGTCGGTTGTATGTCCCAAAAAATTATGAAACTTACAATAACCCTTTTTCTTCCTCTGCTCGAGAGAGAGGAACTTTCGTGCCGTTTGGCACTATGATTTGGCCATCGATTACTAATAAATCAAAGATCTCATTGCATTTAGTAACATCAAACGTGTATGTCTTAGGCACAAATCTATCACTCTTTGGCTCCACGGGATTATTCCCATTTATGTGCCTTAATAACTACACAGCGTAGGGAGGACCGTGCTTAAGTTCACCACGCCTATCTCCTCGCATTCGACATCACTAAACGCAAAGTCGAATTGCTCATCGACATAGGCTATCTTTTTCTTTCTTGTGAAAGCCAACCGAGTTTTCTTTTCTATTGAACTTACTCACTCTAGCCTTTTCCTCTTTAAGCCTTTCGACTTGTCGAACTCTATCGGCTAATCGGGCCATGTCTCTCAAATGAGAGGTATCCAATTTCTTTCGATTGAATAATCAAGGCCGCTCGCAGCCATTTTTCGACAAGCTCATGCTCAGCACTTGTGTGAAACACCTAGCCTTTAGCAAACCTAAACCTATTCGGATAGTCGTCAATGGCTTCAGCACTTTACGTCGAACACTAGCCAATTCTTTAAGACTAATTTTCGATCGCCCATGTAGAATCGCTCATGAAAAGCCTTTTCTAATTGCCCCATGTATATATGGAACTAGGGGTAGAGTGGTAAACCACGTAAAGGCATTTTTAGTTAGAGAATTTGGAAAATATTTCATTTTCAAACTCTCATTTTGGGCTATGTCCCCGCGCCTACCATGTACAGGGCAATATGTTCGACAATGGACTCATTGGTGTCACCCCAAACTTAGTGAATTTAGGGATTTTCCAACCCCTCGGCAATTCTGCCTGTAAGATATACTCACACAGGGGCGATATGAAATTAGGCCTGTGTAAACCTACGTTAAGGCCATTTTGCGCCATTATGGTTTCTACCAAGGTGGCTAGGTTGTCTTGAGCACAAACGTTATTTCGTTGCACTTGTCGAACAACTTCGTCGGCATTTTGGTTTCGATTTACCATGACTACTTCAGGGACGTGGTTTCCCACCCCTTGTTGTTCGCCCATATGCTGGCTCGGCCGGCAAGAATCGATCTCGTGGGGTATTAGGCGCATTATTCCCACCATTGGGTAACTGCCTATTATTTCCTGTAGGAGCCCCAAAGAAATCTGCAATCCTACCCATTTGGTTTGCTAACATTTGGTAACTGGTATTTGTATTCTGAATCAAAGGATTGAACACAGTACCAATTTGTTGAGTCAGCATATTAACCATATCATGATTGCTTTCGTCCACTTGTTGTCTTAACGCCAACAAGGACGCGTTGGTTAACGCAGTAGGATTTCGACCAAGTACGCCCTCAGAAGAGACGTGTGAAGGAGAAAAGGTCGAGACATGTGGCATTCCAGTAGGCATGCCATATACCCCAAAATGGTATGGTGGTAGACTCACGTTTCGGAAACGTGTCTCCAAACTGTTCCCTGTTGCCACATAAGGACTAGAAGGAAGTCCTATACTTTGTGGCAAAGCCATAGATGATGTCGAACCAACATTGGTCATTGACATCGTGGGGACGGTTATTGATGTCACTGGGGCCGTAGTCCCTGTAACATTTCCCACGCTGACATTGGCAGAATCTGCCGTTGTTCCTTGCACTTGTGATATCACAGTGAGTCGGAACTAGAGGCGTTGTTAGAATTGGTTCGCACTCATCCTACCACTCCTCAAGTGCATACAAACACGATATCTCGATATAAAAGACACAAAATTAATGGCAAAGGGTCCCACCGGCGTGCAAGCAATTTGTTTGTTTGGTGTTTTTAGCAAACAATCACTAGTTTTCAATATTGATACTGTGAGATCAAACTAGAAAATCTCTTTGACAATTGCCATTGAGTTTGTGTTTTTTGAAGTACGTAAGAACAGAGAATAGTAGAGAGAAGTAACTTGAGAACAAAGTAAAAGCAATAAATGCAAGCAAACGTAAGAAGAAAGTAAAGACTTTGCATTAAATGAAGAAATAAAAATGGTTCACCAACACGCACAAGGATCTATTTCACTCTTGTTTCGCTTTGACTTGGAAGTTGAGTTTCCCGAGTTTTTGTAAAATGTGGTGACCTTTGTTTCCTATTACAAAGGGGTATTTATACTCCTAGGAACAATCGTGGGGAAAGGTAATCGCCTCCTAAAACTACGGGAGTAACCGCCACTACTTTGTCGCTCTCTGCACTTTCGATCGACCCGTTGTCGCATCGCTTGATTTAAATGTTGAGCCCAACTCGTCGAAATGTTGTGTCTTCACTTGTCGAAGATTCCTTGCTTCATGGCTTTGAGAGCTAAACTTGTCGAAGATCGCCTGCACTCCTTGCCCTTATCTGCCTTTCCTGTCGAACTCATGGTGCATTGACTTGAACATTGACCTATGGCCCACAGAACAATATTAAATGTGAAGTCAGCCCCATTTAAAGCTTTATTTAATGCACTGTCGAAATTTTGAGGTAACAGTATCTCACAATTTAATCATTCTCATTCTGCTTCAATTTCATCTTTCAATTTTGGCCAAGTCACATTGTCTACAATCTTTAGTAGACTTTTTGGTTCATGATCCTCACTATCATTTATCACATTTAGCGCTATATTATATGTAAAAACATCGTCAACGTTGACTTTGTTTCGGTTCCATTGTATTTCATGTTTGATATAATTCATTGAGATCTCTTTAATTTGATAACTTTTCAGTAATACCGATCGATCGGTTCCGAAGGCAGTAATGTCAATTATGTCTGAATACTCTTTTAGAGTTTCTATATCCTCGCTTGGACCATTTTTTTAGCTCCTTTTGTTGCTCGAGGATTTTTATCTTTGGAACCGATTGGTCTACCATGCTTCAGGCGCTGTTGAGACTAATTTGCAATATTAGATTGTCCAACAGGGACATCCATCCTATTGGAGCATTAGCAGCTGATATATATGATTTGGTCACACCTTTTGGATCAGTAAAAGCATTTGGTAGACAATTTGCTAAGTTTTGCAATTGAATTATCTTTTGAACTTCTAGTTCACATTGTTTAGTTTGAGGATCAATATGAGATAATGATAATTCATTCCAACCGATCTCCTTTTTTTCACCGCTTATTCTCTCCTCTAATGTTGGGAAATCTAATTCTTCAAATGATAATCATCGATCGACTATAAACAAGTCTCCAATTGTTGGCTCAAGATACTATATTATACATGGAGATTTATATCTAATATATATTTCCAAATTTCTTTTAGAACCCATCATATTGCATTGCACATCCAAAAATATTAAGATGAGAAATATTAAGTCGTGACCAAAAACCAAATGTAAAGGGGAAGAGTTGTGATAACTTGTTGGCTTGATGCGAATCAATATTACAGCATGTAAAATTGCATGTTCCCAAGTAGAAATTAGAATTTCTTATCTCATAAGTATTGGTCATGTAATTAACTTTAGACGTCTAAAGAATGGTTCTTCAAGACCATTTTATGAATGGACGTATGACATTTGATATCCAATATCAATTGTAATAGTCATACAATACTTATCATATGCTTTCAAGGTAATTCACATAATGACCTCTTACTCAAATTAGTTGAGCAAACAATCTCACAAACTTCCGGTTGTGAGTTGACGACAAATATATATAATATATATGTGGTCGTCTAGTTGATGCATCAATTAAAACCACAAATATCTAAATGGTCCACGTGATTAGTGTACTTGTTTACAAATATCATCTTATATCAGCTCTTCAAATATGAGAGACTTATTATTCTCAAATTGTCAATTTCCTTTGGGAATTAGTGAACACAAAAATTAGTAGATTGAAGAAACTACTAGCTCTTCAATACAAGTTCACATAGAAATTTTAACCATTATTCGCATCATAATATACTCGGATGGCCCAACCGATCTTGCCAACAACCAAATTATTATGATATGTAAACTTCTGGTTTACAATAACATGTGTTTCAATTGCACATATATAAGTGTAGTACAAATCAGAGGAAAAAGTAGACAATTTTTCCACTACACTTATTTTATCAAAGTATGTCTCGTTATTTAAAAATATTTCATATCTCTTTCATCTCTCATTTCAATATGATTTCTATTTATATGCATATATTTGAAACTTAATAAATTTCTACGAGACTTAAGGGAATATAATGCATTCTCAATCAGTAAATTTATTCCCGGATAATGATATATTAGCTCTTAGGAACCTTCAATTATATTTGAAGAGACAGATCATCAGACTAACTTCGGTTTCTCGCTTCACTAAATAGGAGAAATATTTGTTTTTATCCTTTAAAATTATATGGGTAGTTCCACTATTAGCGAAACACATTTCTCCAATATTGATGCTAGTGTCAATACTCATTTTATCCTAAAAGATAACATAAATATGATAAAAGATTGACATGAGAAAATTAAGTCTCTACAATATTATATGCCTACAAAGATCAAAATTTTGGAGCTGCATAAAATACAATTTCTCGAAGGAAAAAAAATAGCAGTAGAAAATTATATTTGCTAAGCAAATATACAAATTCTTTTGAACATAAAAGTGTCTAGTTCTCTAGGATCTAGTCATCAATCAATTCTTCTTATTCCCTTTTTTTCATGCAATATTTTTATTTGGAATTCCAAGCAAAAGAAAGAAGAAAAATTACATTTTTCCATAAGATACTAAACCACTATTAGGAATAACAAAGGTCACAATCACAAATGATACAAACGGCATTTAAATAAGATAACGATAACATTTACCACATCAATGATCATCACCACAACTTTTCTTATACCAATTCTATAATGTGAGTCATTCACTTCTGGGAATGAACTTCAATTCATTGAGTGGTTTGTGCGTATTCTTTACAATCACCATATCACATAATCTTGATTCATAATATTTTTCTGAAAATATTTTCTCATTTTGCTAATTCATGAGAATATTTGAGACATAAATTATATGTCAATTCTATTGATTTCCTTTTCTTCAAAACATACTAAGGTCAAATAGATCTTATAGATTACAATCATCGTGTAAAAGTCGAGTTCTTCAGGAACTCGATGACAAATCTCTCATATATGATGATCAAAGGAAAATATATTTTCTAATCAATTGTTCTTTAAGAACTATACCACAAATTTTAAACATTGACGAAAAAGAATCGTGATTAGGGCAATCCTGCAGGGATGCTTTAATACAGAGTTATTTTTTCTTTGAGTTCTTCAAGAACTATCACAAATCTTCATAAACAATGATAAAGAAAACAAATCTTTATGCAATCCTACAATGATACTATATTACCAAATCATTAGTTCTTCAGGAACTATAACACAATACTTCTTCAATAATTATCAAGAAAAAACTATATGACCAATCCTTCAGGGATGTTTCGATATTAAATTTCAAAGTTATTTAGGAACTATATCATAAACAATGATACAGAGAAACAATTATTTGTGCAATCCTTCAGGGATGCTTGGATAATGGATTTATTGTTCTTCAGGAACTGTAATATCACAAAGTTATCAACAATGGTAAAATATAAAATGAGATATAACATAAAAAGAGATAAAACATAAACAAGATCAAAATAAAAAAAAATAGCAAAAGATCATGATTAAAAGATAGTGAGAAGAAGAAGGAGAAGCAAGAGTAAGAGGAAACTAGATCAAGAAGAATATAATGTGTTATAAAGGATATGTGTTGATACGTATTACCTTAGGAGAAGATAGATCAAAAAGAAAACTTATTCTTGTAATAGATCCTCAAGATGATTATGTCATCAATCATATGGTAGAGCTTCGTGCTGATAACGTGTTATGAAAATAACCAAAACTATAGAAAGGAGAAATATGAAGAAGATAAGAACATGAACAAATATGAAAGATGAGAGTATTTCTATTCACTTCAAGTGTACATACACATAGGAGATAGCCATATTTATAGGGTGAGAATAGGGAAAGTGATTAGTCAATAATAATAAAATCCACTAATGACTTGATGGAGGGAGACTAGTGGACATCCAATATAATAATATTCATAACAAATAGATTTTTGGACTATATATATTAGTCAATATAAATTAAATGGGAAAAATAAAAATAATAAAGAGAAATTGGACAAAATACAAAAGTGAATCGAGCCCAACTAAATAAAAGCGCTTAGAATAAAGCCCAAATAGAAGAAATAAGCCCATTAAGCGATAAATACTAAAAAAACAAAGGCATTTGCTTTTCCCACACCCCCTCCTACTCTTTCACACCCCTTAACTCCAAATATTCCAAAAATACCCTTAAGTAGAGTGTGTGTTTTCACCTATTCGGGGATGGGCAAGCGAATATATTCGGTTGAGGTCAACCGAACAGGTAAAAAAGGTGAATGTGGTGTGAGAGTCCATTTTTTGTAATAAAATAGGGTGTTCGAACACTCTCATGTGAACCTGTTCGCATGACCTCGTTCGAACAGGTGAAATTACGCACAAGAGGGTGTGAAGTCAAGATTTAACACACACGAACGATGTCATTCGAACCTGTTCGAAGGCCCGTGTTCGAACAGGTGAAAGTTTGTGAAAAAAGAGAGGTTTTGACTGGCCTTTTGGTCTTTTCACACCCTTATGGGGTGTGTTTTGAGTAGGAGGGGGTGTGGGAAAAGCAAACACCAAAAACAAATTGGAACCACGTTTGTAGGCCCAAATCAAAATGATAAGCCCAACATGGAGAAAAGCGACTTAGATTAGTCTACTTATGTTCAATTAGGCCCAAATATCGAGATTAAACTGAAGAATGCGTGAAAAGATCGATCATTCGCACGCATGCCTAACTTAAGTAACGGTATTCGAGTTTAATTGAACAGATAATTGAAATTGGCTTAAATTAGAAAAAGAGACGCTATTCTAAAAACTTATAATTGTGTGACTTCGAAATACAAATTAAATAAAACAAGCGACTAAAAGAAGACAGACAAAATTGGGGTATAACAACCTGTAATTGTAGGTCATCCCTTGTTTCCTTTGTCAGTTGCCAAGTTAACAAATTTAGTTATCATGTAACGTGAGCTCATATATGTACCTCTAATTCATTCAATGAAAGGATCAAGTGATTTCAATCATTCACACTTGCAATAGTCTCAACAAATTGGCATCAGAGCCCCGATTTGGGGCCTGATTTGTTATTCAAGAAATCTCAATTTCGTTAACCTAGAAATCTCAATTTCTCATCAATGGCGAATGCAAGCAACAACGGGAATGAGGGAAACTATATGCAACCGTCTATACCTCGCCTCGACGGACACTATGAACACTTGAGCATGTTAATGGAGAACTTCCTCAGATCAAAGGAGTATTGGATGCTGATCGAGAAAGGAATCCCTAAACCGACGAGAGGAACGCCGGTGACTGAGGCGGAGCAAAAGAAGATTGACGATGCAAAACTCAAAGATCTGAAGGCCAAAAATTATTTGTTTCAAGCAATCGATAGAGCTACACTCGAAACAATCTTGAACAAAGATACCTCCAAAGACATTTGGGAATCTTTGAAAGCTAAATTCCAAGGAAACTCGAGGGCAAGAAGATTGACATTGCAAGCGGCAAGAAAGGAATTCGAAGGAATTGAGATGATCGAATGAAACCGTAAGCGATTACATACCGAGAGTTATGCAAATTGCAAATAGAATGAGAATTCACGGTGACAAGATGGAAGATGGAGTGATAGTAGAGAAAATCTTTTGCTCTCAGAGAAAAATACAACTACATAGCGTGCTCAATTGCTGAATCAAAAGACATCGAGAAGATGTCAGTTGATGAAGTCCACAGTTCACTCCTAATTCATGAGCAAAACTGTAACACCCCCTTTCTAATTACTACTAATTAGTCAATTAAAAATCGAGTTTTCAAAAACTTTTCCACGCACCTCAAAGAGAGTGCTACATTTTCATCAAAGCAACAACAATAGCATTTAAAAACTCGAACACAACTAGTGTGTGATACATAGCACATCAAAATGGGGCGAACCCTCAAAACACCTGTTTTAAGTTTACGACAATCCAGAAATAATTCACCAGCACAGCGGAATAATATCAAGTTAAACATATTCAAATACATCATCAATATCAATCTGATAATCATCAAAATAGAATACTAAATAACTAAAAGCCCCGCCCCAGGTGCTACGCATCAGAGCATGACTCAATGACCTACTAGAAGATGGAATCACCTTCACTCGCTATCACCTGCAGGTTGCCGACATAAGAAGCAACACGAAAGCAGTAGGGTGAGTCTCTTTACACAAATAATAGCAAATAGGATAAACATTATATTATGGGAAGGCAACTAACATCAATCACATTTCAAACATTTAGCATATGGCATTAAGTATGGCACATCAACTCATAATCATCATCAAGGCAACACCAAGCATATGAATGTATGCATGAATGCAAGTATGCATGTGGAACCATCAACCGTCATAATAGGTATCAACAACCGTCTTAATAGATATCAACAACCGCCTTAATAGATATCAACCACCGCCTTAATAGAAATCAAGGCCAAGCCTACAACCGTCATTTGATGCATATGAAACATGAGACACTATGGACAATGCATCAATCACATACAATCCCATTGTATACAAATCATCACCACCACTAAACAACCATCTTAAGCAACCATCTTAAACAACCGTCTTAAACAACCATCTTAAACAACCACCTTAAATTATTACACAACCAACTTAAGTTCATTAAGCAACCACCTTAAATTCATTAAACAACCACCTGAAATTGACTAGGGCCCCATCATTCACTAACTCTAGGACTAACACCAAAATCAAGGACCAACTCACATCTAAGGACTAAACCGACACCCCAAGGGCTAAACGGTCACCTAAGGGACTAAACAGTCACCTAGGGACCAAAACAACATTTTTGAAGGACCAACAGTGCATAGGGACGGAAATAACATTTTTAGGGACTAAAAAGGTTCAAAGGATCAAAATAGCATTTTTGGGGACTAAAAGTGTTCAAAGGACCAAAATAACATTTTTGAGAACGAAGACACAACAGCGCACAAACACCACCACACACAAAGACAACAAGACACACACGCGTGCGCACGGGTCGCCACATTGGCGCCCACTGCGCGCGACTTTGGCACCACACAAGTGCACTCACCAGGTGCACTAGGCACGCCAAAATGGCGCCAAGCATGCGCCACACACACCAAAGACACGCAGACATAGATCGGGCGCATTGGCTGGCACGCTAAATGGCGCCCACTCGCGCTCGTTCCACACACACCAACACGCAACAAAGATGAACCGCGCCACTAGCGCAGGCGCACTCGAGGCCAAAAATGGCGCCCGATTCACGATTCAATGATTACCTAACCCAATTTTTCCCACACAACACAACCAAACCATTTCTTTTAACCAATTTATCAACACCCAATAGTCACCATACTCAATTCCAATTAATTTTAATTGAACTCCTTACACCATTATCACCTTAACACCAATTAATCCAACATTACATAAACTCCCATTTAACACATAACCACCCATTTTTAACTAAACAACACCTAGACCATCATTTAGTTCAACAACCCATAAACCCAATTAAATTCAAACCACACATAACAACAATTAATTCAAGGAACACATAAACAACAACTAATTCAAATAACACATAAACAACAATTTATTCCATACAACACATAAACATCAATTATTTCACACAACATATAAATGACCAATTAATTGCCCTAAACACCTAACCCACACATAATCACTAATCCTATAGTCTATTATGTATGAAAGAGAGCCCCCTAACCTCAAAATTGAAGAACCCAATAAGCCTCTCCTTCAACAACCCAAGAACCACCACAAAGTAGCTTCTCCAACACTTTGAGCTTCAAACCCCATCCATGGAAAAGTGAAAATGGAAGAGAATTAGTGTATGAAACTTACACTAAAAGAAAGAGGAAGAAAAATGAAGAAGATTGGTACCAAATACCAACTTACCCAAGCAAAGATTGAAGTTTCTCTTCTTCCCCTTCCTCCTATGGTCGCTGCATTTCACTACCCCCTCCCTCTCTTCTTTTTTTTTGTTTTTCTTTTGCTTCTAATGGAGTAAAACCATGCCCCTAGTTTAATTCTTGAATTTGGGCCCATTTAGTGGGCCTTGGGCCCTTTATTTGCACCCCCTAACTACTTAAACACCTCCTGAAATAAATAAATCTCCAAATTAATTATTTAACTTAAATAAATGTTGCAAACCTCAAATAATCTAATTAAATGAATAATTAAATTATTTTGGGATGTTACAACTCTCCCCCACTTAGAATATTTCGTCCTCGAAATTACCTGAATCAAACAACTCCGGATATGCCTCCCGCATCTTACTCTCCAACTCCCAAGTCATGCTTTCGCCAACGGCTCCCAACCAAACCACTTTCACCAACTTAATCTCCTTGCCCCTTAGCACTTTCACCTCACGATCTTCTATTCTAACCGGCATGGTCTCCACTGTGAGGTTCTCCCTCACCTCCACATCATCCACTTGAATCACATTAGATGGGTCATGAACATACTTCCTCAACTGAGACACATGGAACACATCATGCAAATTCGAAAGATTAGGTGGCAAGGCCACCGGATAAGCAACTTTCCCAACTCTCTCCAAAATCTGATATGGGCCAATAAAACGAGGGGTCAACTTCTTAGATTTCAGGGCACGTCCAACACCGGTCACCGGAGTGACTCTCAAGAACACATGATCACCAGCTTGAAACTCCAAATCCTTCCTTCGCTTATCATGGTAACTCTTTTGCCTACTCTGCGAGGCCTTCATCTTCTCACGGATTAACTTCACTTTCTCAGTGGTCTCACGAACAATCTCTGGCCCAAGCACTAAACTCTCTCCCGACTCATACCAACACAATGGAGTCCTGCACCTCCTACCATACAAAGCTTCAAAAGGAGCCATCCCAATACTCGAATGAAAACTGTTATTATAGGTGAATTCTATCAACGCTAGATGAGAATCCCACGAACCTCCCTGCTCAAGAACACAAGCCCTCAATAAATCTTCTAGTGACTGAATGGTCCTCTCCGTCTGCCCATCTGTCTGAGGGTGATACGCCGAACTCAACCTCAATTTAGAACCCAAAGCCTCTTGCAAACTTTTCCAAAACTCAGAAGTGAATCTAGGATCTCTATCAGACACTATACTTAAAGGAACACCATGCAACTTCACAATTGTTTTGATGTAGACCTCCGCCAACTTAGAAACTGGATAAGTAATACTAATCGGCAAAAAGTGAGCAGATTTCGTCAATCTATCAACAATCACCCATATAGCATCAAATCCTCTCACGGTACTTGGCAAACCTGTTACAAAATCCATAGAAATGCTATCCCACTTCCATTCTGGAATCTCCAACGGTTGCATCAGCCATGCAGGCTTCTGATGCTCAACCTTCGACTTCTGACAAGTCAAGCAAGCATACACAAATAAATCTCCAAATAAATAAATAAATTAATTACTTAAACACCTCCTGAAATAAATAAATCTCCAAATTAATTATTTAACTTAAATAAATGTTGCAAACCTCAAATAATCTAATTAAATGAATAATTAAATTATTTTGGGGTGTTACAAAAACTATCTCAGGTTTGCTAAGAATCGTGGAGAGGAACAAGCTTTAAAGACCACCACACAAGAAAGGAGTTCTGGTAACACTGGGAATAGAGGTAGAGGAAGCTATCGAGGAAGAGAAAGGGGCAGACAGAGTCGTGATACTGTGGAATGCTTTAAGTGCAAGAAACTTGGGCATTATAGAAATGAATGCCCAGATTGGGATAAAGAAACCAGTGCTAATTCTGCAGAAACAAATGATAATGAGTTGATGCTGCTAATGAGTAGCATGGACAACATTGAGACAGACAAAGAGGAAGAGGAGATTGATGGTGAATGTAAAGATCCAATGGAAATCGGTGATGAAAGCATGGAAAGTGACTGTGAAAGTGAAAAATTGATGGCACTAATGACTAGCACTGTGAGCAAGGAAGAAGAAATGGAAGCTATTTGGTTTCTTGATTCGGGGTGCTCCAATCACATGAATGGAGATAAGGCTAGCTTTGTGGACCTCGATGAATCTATCAGAAAGAGTGTAAAGCTGGGAAATGGTATGAAAATTCAAGTGGCTGGCAAAGGGAGTGTGAAGGTGAAAATGAATGATAAAACTCACCTCATTGCAGATGTGTATTGTTGCGCCCGAAAAAGTCCCCGAGGGATTTTCTTCGTTTACAACCTTTTAGAACAATGAAGTCGCCACCAATATTTTTTATAAGGAAAATATTGAAGAAAAACCTTTTTGGGAAGGCAGATGGTCTTTTGGAAAACCGGAAGATTTAGGTTCGGGGGTCGGTTAGGCATAGGGAAGGTATTAGCACCCCATACCTCCTTTCTACTGAAAGGGAACCTTTAATTAAACGTGTGGTTTTAAGTGTTGATTTGAAAAGTACTTAAATTTGCCTCTCGGTTTAATGAAAGTTTTATTTGCGGCGCTCGACGAGAGTTAGCCGCTTTAGTTTTTTGAAGGGAAAAATGTTTTTAGTTTATTGTGCTTGACGGAGGGGATCCGCTCCTACGTATCTCCAGGTGCGATGGAGAATTCAAAGCTACGTAGTTCTAGGTTTTTGGTTTTATTTTGTTTAATTGTGAAATTGAGCTTTCGTGATGATCAATTGAGCGAATGCTCCAAGTGACCACCATTAGTACTCCATTGTTAATGATCATGCAAGCAAAGGCTTCGCAAGACCACTAACAAAGTTTTTCGATTTATGTAAAGTCTTTAGAAAAATTAGGCGTTCATGATGATCAATTGAGCAAAGGCTCCAAGTGATCACCACTAGTTCCTCATTGTTAATGATTATGCAAGCAGAGGCTTCGCAAAACCATTAACAAAGTTTTTTTGATTTATTGAAAGTTTTTAGAAAAATTAGGCATTCATGATGATCAATTGAGCAAAGGCTCCAAGTGATCACCACTAGTTCCTCATTGTTAATGATTATGCAAGCAGAGGCTTCGCAAAACCGTTAACAAAGTTTTTTGATTTATTGAAAGTATTTAGAAAAATTAGGCATTCATGATGTGATCAATTGAGCAAAGGCTCCAAGTGATCACCACTAGGTCCTCATTGTCAATGATTATGCAAGCAAAGGCTTCACAAGACCACTAATAAAGTTTTTGATTTAATGAAAGTTTTTTAGAAAAAATTAGGAATTCATGATGATCAATTGAGCTAAGGCTCCAAGTGATCACCACGAGGTCCTCATTGTTAATGATCATGCAAGCAAAGGCTTCACAAGACCACTAATAAAGTTTTTGATTTAATGAAAGTTTTTTAGTAAAAATTAGGCATTCATGATGATCAATTGAGCAAAGGCTCCAAGTGATCACCACTAGTTCCTCATTGTTAATGATCATGCAAGCAAAGGCTTCGCATGACCACTAACAAAGTTTTTGATTTAATAAAAAGTATTTGAGTTAAAAGAATTAAAAAAATTGAGAAAATGGTGAAAATTTGCGAAAAGGGATGTTGTTTTTTATGAGGAATAGAGTCGAATGGCACTTTGACTAAATGAATCCTAATTTGTTAAAATGGAATTAAAAATAAAAAAATTGAAAATGGACAAATGACAAAAGGTGAAAGAGACTTGAGATGAGAGAGTGGACGTGTGATGTGGCAGGGAGCATATTTGGATTGCTTTGATTCAAATAAATAATAATAAATAAATAATAATAATAGTGAGATCTCACATTTCAGCAAGTCATGATCCCCTTTTTTCGCGTCCACTTTGAAAAAGAGAGAGAGAGAGCTTTATCAAGAGAGAGAAGTAGAGAGGAATAAAGAGAAAAGAGGAGGAAGGAAGAAGGAGGTGGCGGCAGCTAGAGGAGGTGAAGTGTGGAGGACTCGCCGCTTCCAGGACGGTGGCGACGGTGTGAAGTTTCGCGACAAAGACCGCTCGGTTTTGGGTGAGTGGCTCTCGCCGTGAGAGGTTTTTCGGAGAGGTTTTGCTGAGCTTGGCGGAGGAGATGATCAGAGGATCGTCATGCCGGAGAAGACGACTGAGGTAAGCTTTTGTTTCGTTTCTTTTTTTATGCTACTAAACTTTAACAAATTTATTGTTGAGAACAAAATAAATCAAAGTCGTGAATGAGAAAAAAGCAATACTTCAATCATAACAAGTGATATTAATATTAGAAATAGAACTAAAAGAAAAGAAATAAACACTTTAGCTCACTCAGTTTTAGAGTATATGATGAAAAGGGTCTTCATGAAACCTCCAAAGATCGGTGCTACTTTTTATCATCTTTGCAAGATCCATCATGAGACCTTCTCTTTGCTACTAATGCTAGTTGCTCGATCTTGTTGTTGCCTCTTGTTCCAAAAATATTGTTTTGATGATTAGGGTTTCAATGTGAAACCCTAATTTTTTGGGTGACTTTCGCATTCAGCCGTTGTCTCTTTGAAATTTTGTGTCCCCTTTGACTGTGATTGTACTGTTTACTTATACTAATATTCTAGGTTTAGCAATTAATTACCTTTTAATGGGCTTTGACTGTTTTTAGGTTTGAAGTGGAGCGGACTGTGCCCAGTTGCTTGGAGAGCATTCTTTGGAACCCCAAATTCTTTCTTCTTTGCATACATTATTTATTTTTTATGTAATTTTCGGATTTAATTATTTTTGTATATTTTTAGTTATTATTTTTTGTATTTTTGGACATTTGGACATTTGAACACTTCTAATTTGTAATAAAAATTAAATAGATTTTTTTGACATTTTTGGATTATATAACACTTTTAAATTGTAAATAACACTAAATAGAATTTTTGGCATTTTTGGACTATACATATATACTCAAAATAAAATAAGCGCACAAGACGAGAATAATAATAAGAAAATGAGTCAAAGCCAAGTACAAAAGACGAACGGGCGGACTAGACGAATACGCTAAAACGAGACCCAAATAGAAGAAATGGGCTCATTAACTAAAAACACTAAAATTAACTCAGAATTGCTTTCTTAAGCCTGAATTGAAAAGACAAGCCAAATTTTTAGAAAAAATGACTTTTGGTAGACTTACTTATGTACGACTAAACCCAAATACGAAGATTAAATTGAAGAACGCACGAAATGATCGATCATTCGCGCGTTCGCCTAATTTAAACAACGATATTTCGATTTAGTTGAGTGGATAATTGAAATGGGCTTAGGTTAAAAGGGCGGACAAAATTAGGTATTATACTGCCGTTCTCTTTATTTAGCATTTCGCCAAAAATATGAATTGGCCTTTTCATATTTGTTGGTGAAATGGAAATAAAGATATAGAAATAATACTAATTTTGTCCGTTTCTGAAAAAACTCAAATCTTTTTGTTATTTTCTTTTTGAGGGGGTTAACACTGGTCGCATTAACGGGAAAGCAATAAATTGGGAAAAGCGATAAATTGGGGAATTCGGAGGCTGCCTAAAACCTTTTAACGGACTCTTGTCGAGTCCGAGCTCGCGGAGTGGCCTTTTCGAGCGGCCGATCAACATCGTGTCCGGATCGATTTGATCAATGGATTTACGCTGCGCCTTAGGTCGACACAACTAATCCAGAAGGACTTAACGGTTCGATGGATCCATCGCGCTCGCGTAACGATGTTGTGATGCGTGGAAGGAGTTCACTAACTCGTGGGAGTTCACTAACTCGGGTTGATGGAGTTTACGAACTCGGATTGATGGAGTTTACGAACTCGGGGTGGCCTTTTCGAGCGCCGATCAACATCGGTCCGAATCGATTTGATCAATGGATTTACGCTGTGCCTTAGGTCGACACAACTAATCCGGAAGGACTTAACGGTTCGATGGATCCATCGCGTGCTCGCATAACGATGTTGTGATCTCGTGGAAGGAGTTCACTAACTCGTGGGAGTTCACTAACTCGGGTTGATGGAGTTTACGAACTCGGTTTGATGGAGTTTACGAACTCGGTTTGATGGAGTTTACGAACTCGGTTTGATGGAGTTTACGAACTCTGGCCGATGGAGTTTACGAACTCGTCTTTGATGGTGATTTTCTAAAAATGGGATTCTTGGGACTTGGGTCCAAGTAACTTTCTCTTGAATGGTGCGTGAAATGCATGCACTTGGGTATTTGGGTGCATATGAATGCAATGATTGATTTTGGTGGGATGCTTCTTCTGTTTGATTTTTCATTCTCTTCTTTTTTGTTATTCTTTCGCTCTTCTGAGATGCGAACTTGAAAGCGTAATGTTATGTTTGATGCCATGGGGTGATGAATGGTATGGATGATATGAGAATGATGAATGATATGAAGAGGTTGTGTTCTTTTGTGTTTGCTTCTTCTTTGTAGTTTATGAGATGCAAATATCAACATAATGCTTTGATGCTTGAATGCAAGTGTATGCGGTGATTGATGCTTTGATGAATGGAATGCTCCTATTCTAACTTCTGTTTGTTTCTTTTTTGCTTCTTCTATGAAATGCAGACCTTAATATGATGCAATGCTCTGATGTTTGATGCAATGACTTTTTTTCTTTTTCTTTTATGGAAATGCTAGCATTAATGTGATGCCAATGCAATGAAAAGATTTCTGCTTTTTCTTCTTTACTATTTTCCTCTATGAAATGCAAGTATTAGTATGATGCAACTGACGTGGACCGTTTTTTGCTTTTTGCTATGTGATGAATGCACAAAATGTGAAGATGCAAATGTAATGCTTTGATGCATATGCCATAATGAATAGATTGAAATGCCTAGATGCATGAGGTAAACATTTTTGTGATGATGAGATGCGAGACTTTGGATGCAAGGAATTGAGATGATTATTGACCATTCTGTTGAAAATTTGAATTTGATTCAAACTCCGGTGTTCTCAAGGTTTTTATTTACAAACACACTCACTTGTTTTCTCTTTCTTTCCATGATGACTGGATTTTAGATATCACGTAAACAACTTGTGCTCTCTCTTTTTGAAGCATTGTCTAGTAAGCATGCATAGGAGTGCAGATGTGAATGAATGAGTCAGTTAACTTGGAATTGGTTTAGGGCATGGACATTTATGGCAAGTGAAGGAATGACAGACACGGTTATTGCCGAAGCTCATGAGGGATCAAGAGATACAAGATTGCCCCAATTCAGGTCTTTGATGAGTGAATGGCTTGCCCCTGTCTAGTGGTGACAACAGCTAGGGGTGTAGAAGAAGATGAATTGGGAATGCTTCGTCTTTTGAAATGAAGGGTGGAGCAGAAGAGATTTTGTCTCAACCCATAAAGTTTGATGTTGCCCCAGTCATAACAAAGACAAAGCTGCCCCGATTAGAATGACAAGGCCTTGCTTAGGATAGTGAGTTGAGAGATTGCCCCGGTGAGGTTTTATGAGATGAAGGAATGGGAACGCACTTGCCCCACTTTCGAATGACATCTCAAATGGTTTCTTTGAGTGAGGTTGTGAAAGGTGTGAGTTATGGTGATGGTTATGAAGCGAGGGTGATATATGAATGGGGTGAGCAATGAACAAACCTCCCCAAAGTTGAGCGGAGTGAGAGGTGAAGGGCATGCCCCCTAGTACACACTTTTGGTTCTCTTTAAAGGCAACTCGAATGCAATGAAAGTTTTGACTTTTTAGTATGAGGAGAGGCTCCACTTGGTGACCACTAAACCTCGTTTTAATGCAACATGAATGCATCTTGGAGTGCAAGTCCTTCTTCCTTTTTTACAAACTTTCTTTTTTGATTTTTTTTTTTTTGAGCAGCTTTCTTTTTTCTGCTTGTTTGTTTTTCTTTTTGAGCAGACACGTCATAGATAAACAAACTTATTTGTCCTAAGATTAAAACTTAAGAAGACGAAAGCAATTAGTCATTGATCGGAATGGACTTTTTAGGGTTGTGATGTGGAGAAGGGGATGGTTGAGCTTAATGAAGTGTTTGGGGTTGATGGGGAGGATGAGTCTTGTTCGGTGTTGGCCGATGGTCGATGGTTTATGAAGGGAATGGTTATTAGGTTTGATGAGGTGCAGGAAATGGTTATTAGGTTTGATGAGGTGCATGAAATGGTTATTAGGTTTGATGAGGTGTTTGAAGGTTTTATGAAAGAAGAGATGGTTAAACCCAATGAATAGAGGGCCTTTTTGAAAGGGGAAATTATTGAACCCATTGAATTTGAGGGCCTTTTTGGAAGGGGAGCTCTTATGCTTCATGACAAAATATATTGACTCTTAATTTATACTCCCTTTGTCTTCCTTTCTTTGTTTTGGAATTTCTCTTTTTTGAAACTTTGTTACTCCCCTTCTTTTGTGAATTTTCTTTCCTTTCGTCTAGGGTGAAAATGATATACCATCTTTGATGTGGAATTAACCTTCGTCTAGGGTGATGGGGATATCTTGGGCTTTTCTCGGCTTAAGATAGGTAACAAAGGGTGTTTTTGTAATTTTGAATCTTTGGCTTAAGAGGGGTAGGAAATGGACTTTTTGGGATTTTAGGTTTTTGAGGGTATGGAGAGATGACCAAATTTCATTTCAAATCCAGATTGCTTATTTCTGTAAGACTTAACTTTAGGACCATAATTTATCTACCTTCATGTGCTTGCTCTTTTTTTTCATTTTTGTGCCCTAACTTTTGCCTGGATTGCTCTTTGCGAGTTTTCAATCCACCGGGCGCTCCTTTTTTGCCTAGACCGCCCTTTGCGGGTTTTCAACCTAGCGAGCTTATTTTATCTTTCTTTATTTATTATATATTTTTTAGAAAGACTTGCACTAAAGGAATATGATACTGACAAGGAAATTAGTGATCGCTGAATTGCCTCAAACATGGAGGACTTAAAGTGTTAGCGAGAATGAACCAAAAAGTCAAGTATGTACTGATGGGAGAAAATATGCGCTTTAGGGGTGGACGGGGCGGGATTAGACTTGGATGGGGAATGATGATAAATGAAGGAAATTGACTGACTCAAACAAGAGAAACTGCACGTGGCATGCATACTTACTAGAAGAACGCTTCACAGAGAGTTAACATTGGTTAAAACATGATATAAAAACTTTTTGATAAACTGTTTCAGTCTTTTATCATGGAATGAATGAGATGCAATGCTTTTTTTGAAGGAAATACAAATGAGGTATTGATGTGAAAAGCGAGGGCCTTGGAACACATTGAGTTTGCAAATGAGTGAGGTAAACTTTTCCAAAAAGAAAGATTACTTTGCAAGAACATCTCGTCTCTCATCACAACATTTTTTTGTATGCAATGCATGGATGAAAACATTATGATGCATACATGATGAAAATGAAATGCATGAAAGCATGTTCACTTGAAAAGTGTGATTATTCGAAAGCTTTTTTTTTTTTTTTTTTTGATGTTTCTTTTTATGCAAGATGAAATATGAAATGCCAATGCATTTTTGGATGATGAATGATGCAATAATGATGCTTCTTTTGAGAATGATTTTTATAGAGGCGAGGACAAGATATGAAATGCCGATGCTTCCTTTTCTTTTGAAAGATGCATGAATGATGCTTTTTCCTAAATGATGATTTTTTGAGGCAAGACAAAGTATGAAATGCCAATGCTCCTTCCCTTTTCTTTTGAATGATGAAAGATGCAAGAATGGTGATATGAGGCAACTGATTGTCGTTACCCCGAGTAACTGCATGAAACATTGAGTGGATCGACGACTCAATACTTCACACAATATCTTTGAAACGTTTCGACAATTAGTTGACTCAACTTAATTTCCTACTTGAAAATAAAACACGTGTGGATCGGGTCAAAAGTGCCTCGATATCGTGAGTAACATCTCAAATTTGTAGTCGACAAACAAATTTGAGATATTACCCTTCGTCGTTCAAAGGTGCACTTCTACCCATTAAGCCATCACATGAGAAAAATTTTCTTTGTTTCGAAAGGATGCATGCAGGGGGAGATGATGTATTCGAACAAAGTGATGAGGTTAATGAAATGATGCATGAATGCTATATTTTGAATGAATTTGATGATGATTTTTGTTCATGATTATGAATGAGATGCTTATGCAATGCGGATGATGATTGCTTATGGTTTTCATTTTCTTATGTAATGAAAATGAAATGTGTGATGCTTACAATTACTTTCCTAATGTATGAGAGATATTGAATGGAGATGCATGTGATATGAGACGTTAATGTTTATTATTTCATGGTGCGTGAAAAATGAAAATAATGCATGAGACACGCCCCTAATAAGACACAAACCTTAATGAGATAGATAAAAATGCATGTATGAATTTTATCGAGTTTTTGTTTTATGCAATGCAAATGATGATGTATGCATGATGATGATGCTCTATGCAAGATAAATGAAAGAGGTTTTATTGGCAATGATTCAAGTTTTTCTTTGGAAGATGCGGGTCGTACGTGGCTTCATATGGACCTAGTAAGGGAAAGGCTACAACGCCGCCTCTTTCCTCTTTTTGAAAAGGGTGAACCACATGTTGCCCTCTGACGGATCGGGCAAAAGAAAGGCTACAACGGCAGCTCTTTCTCTATTTTCTTCTTTTTGAAAAATCTTCTTCTCCCTTTTTGAAAACGTGCCTAGATTACAATGCAACGCACAATTAGGTATGCCCTTGTGTCCTACGAAGGGTAGGAATCCTAGGGTCTAAAGTCGATTTAAAAGGGTAATCCTCCCATGTAGGTTCTAATCACTTCCTCACAATGGCAACCAAGAGCTAAAGTCTTTCTCATGATGACACCCACAATCGTAGAAAGCTACCGAGTGTGAGGCATCATGACAAAGCGCACTCTGGGCGGAACTTTCATGAGAGCCATACTGACAAAGGTCTACGAATGGCGATCCACTAATCGCTCCCACTCTCCTAGGTTTTCGTTCGGACCTTGGGTTTTAGGCCCCACTCAATGCTCACAAGTATAGGGTATGAAGTGTGTGTTGAGGGCACGACACCTAGAAATAACTACCCTTCCCACCCGCAAATGAAAAACCCGAGCAGTCCAGGACAATAGTAAGCAATAACATGTCGTCTACCCTAGGGTTCAATATCAAATAAGCTAGCCTAGTGGTTTCAACAATAATCAAGTGCATTGCTTACCTCAAGAAAAGGAGCCAAGAAGAGGGATCATGATAGAATTGGGGAGAAATGCATGAGCTTACATTGAAGAAAGGGAGCAAAGAAGAAGGGAACCATGATGGGGATTGGGGAAATGCATGAGAGTACTAAGCACATAAGCAAAAAGGAGAAAGGAAAAACAAACCTGGAAGAAGAGGAAACAAATGCACCTGCATACAACATGATAAAAAAGAAAAGGAAACCGAAAAGGGATAGAAGCAAACAAAGTATTCAAATCAAATTAAATAGCACATTAAACCACACATTTAATTAGTTAGGCTCGACCCACTTAAAAAAAGAAAAGTCCCCAGTGAAGTCGCCAGCTGTTGCGCCCGAAAAAGTCCCCGAGGGATTTTCTTCGTTTACAACCTTTTAGAACAATGAAGTCGCCACCAATATTTTTTATAAGGAAAATATTGAAGAAAAACCTTTTTGGGAAGGCAGGTGGTCTTTTGGAAAACCAGGAAGATTTAGGTTCGAGGGTCGGTTAGGCATAGGGAAGGTATTAGCACCCATACCTCCTTTTCATCGAAAGGAACCTTTAATTAAACGTGTGGTTTTAAGTGTTGATTTGAAAAGTACTTAAATTTGCCTCTCGGTTTAATGAAAGTTTTATTTGCGGCGCTCGACGAGAGTTAGCCGCTTTAGTTTTTTGAAGGGAAAAATGTTTTTAGTTTATTGTGCTTGACGGAGGATCCGCTCCACGTATCTCCAGTGCGATGGAGAATTCAAAGCTACGTAGTTCTAGGTTTTTGGTTTTATTTTGTTTAATTGTGAAATTGAGCTTCGTGATGATCAATTGAGCGAATGCTCCAAGTGACCACCATTAGTACTCCATTGTTAATGATCATGCAAGCAAAGGCTTCGCAAGACCACTAACAAAGTTTTTCGATTTATGTAAAGTCTTTAGAAAAATTAGGCGTTCATGATGATCAATTGAGCAAAGGCTCCAAGTGATCACCACTAGTTCCTCATTGTTAATGATTATGCAAGCAGAGGCTTCGCAAAACCATTAACAAAGTTTTTTGATTTATTGAAAGTTTTTAGAAAAATTAGGCATTCATGATGATCAATTGAGCAAAGGCTCCAAGTGATCACCACTAGTTCCTCATTGTTAATGATTATGCAAGCAGAGGCTTCGCAAAACCGTTAACAAAGTTTTTTGATTTATTGAAAGTATTTAGAAAAATTAGGCATTCATGATGTGATCAATTGAGCAAAGGCTCCAAGTGATCACCACTAGGTCCTCATTGTCAATGATTATGCAAGCAAAGGCTTCACAAGACCACTAATAAAGTTTTTGATTTAATGAAAGTTTTTTAGAAAAAATTAGGAATTCATGATGATCAATTGAGCTAAGGCTCCAAGTGATCACCACGAGGTCCTCATTGTTAATGATCATGCAAGCAAAGGCTTCACAAGACCACTAATAAAGTTTTTGATTTAATGAAAGTTTTTTAGTAAAAATTAGGCATTCATGATGATCAATTGAGCAAAGGCTCCAAGTGATCACCACTAGTTCCTCATTGTTAATGATCATGCAAGCAAAGGCTTCGCATGACCACTAACAAAGTTTTTGATTTAATAAAAAAGTATTTGAGTTAAAAAGAATTAAAAAAAATTGAGAAAATGGTGAAAATTTGCAGAAAAGGGATGTTGTTTTTATGAGGAATAGAGTCGAATGGCACTTTGACTAAATGAATCCTAATTTGTTAAAATGGAATTAAAAATAAAAAAATTGAAAATGGACAAATG
This sequence comes from Oxytropis ochrocephala, assembly GCA_020916435.1. Taxonomy (NCBI): domain Eukaryota; kingdom Viridiplantae; phylum Streptophyta; class Magnoliopsida; order Fabales; family Fabaceae; genus Oxytropis; species Oxytropis ochrocephala. The sequence goes on along the minus strand of CM037093.1, from coordinate 89,760,680 downwards.
ACAAAAGGTGAAAGAGACTTGAGATGAGAGAGTGGACGTGTGATGTGGCAGGGAGCATATTTGGGGCAAATTTTCCACTGTGCACAAAAAAAAAAAAAAATTTACCTAAATAATACAGCTTTTAGATTAAAGACCAAACTAGGCATTTTTTTTTTTTCCTTTGGGGAACTCGCCCCACCACTAGTTCACCAAAGAAATTTTTCAATTTTTTTATCCCTTTGGTGAACTCGCCCCACCCCTAGTTCTCCACATGGTTTTTAATTTTTGATTTTCTTGTATTTAATTTAATTAAAATCTAAATTTATTTAATTTAATTACAATAATTATTTTAAATAATTAGATTAATTAATAAAATTATTTATAAAATAATTAATGTTAAAAATACGGTAAATAATTAAGATATTAATAAGTGGAACATAATTTAATATTCGATAAAAACAAGCATAGGAAATTTAAAACACAGGAAAATTTAAAACGAAACAACAGGAAAACCTAATACAACCTAGTTCTAATTAGAACTACTACCTCTAATTCTACGGCGGAGGGGTTCGAGAGATTCTTCTGTTTCGACGAACAATTCGAGATAAGGTTCAATGAAACCTTGGAATTCTTCGTGTTTCTCAAACATTTGACGAACGTGTTCGTCATTCTTGATAGGCTTAAGGCACTTCTGAATACGATTACGTGGGTTCCAGCTGCTGATGTAGGGGGATTCACATTCGATTTTTTTAATTTCTTGCTGAACACCATCTAGTTTCACATTTTGGTTTAGTTTTTCTTTCAATTCTGCGAAGGTGATGTTGTTCTTAAGCCTGAAAGATTTTGTTTTACTACCACGGCTAGTAATTGGTAAAAGACAATGGTCGTTCGGTAGCGTGTAAGTCATCGATACTCAACTTTACGAGTGCGTAAGTATGGGTTGTTGTGGTGCGGGTGGTGGTGGTTGAAGAAGATGCATGATCTCTTCTCGAGTTCGTCTTGTGTTCACATACGACTCTCAAGATTTGTCGCCCCATTGGAGCGTTAGCTAGATGTTCCATCATTGCGCGACGCGTCCTCGCCGCCGGATCTCCATGATCGAATCTTTGGGCGGTCCATCATCTCTACAATTGAACTTTTTCAAACGTAGGCGATCGACGTCTTTACGCCACGCTCCTGCGGGCGAATCTTCCTCTCACCTTCTCCTTGAGTTGGGCCAATGTGATGTCCTTATTCATCCCGCATAACACATGGTTAGGACAACGAAACACAGCGCCATGTTCGCGGTGGTAGCAGTTCCATTGTGATAAAGGGCGGTTAGGAATTTGTCGTTGAGTACTTGGGTTTGGCACTGTTGCCATTCCATTGTAGCGGGTGGGGCGATGGTTTTTGGGAAGAAGCGAGAGCGAAGATGAGTCGGAAGGCAAGGGTAGGTTGAGGGTAAACCGGTGGTGTTATGTTAGTGTAATTTGAGAATGTATTTATAATAGGCGTGATAGTGTGTGAGCCGTTGATCTAGGCCGATCATGCTTAGTTGATTGTAGGGTTTAGTGTCGGCAAAATCTACGCCAGTTAAATTGTGTCGGCAAAATCTTGGCCGTTTAATAACGTCGGCAAAATGTAGGCCGTTAAATAATGTTGGGATAATGCGGGCGTTAAATAAAAAAATACTTCAAAGACTATGCACACTCTGACAATGCGGCATGCACACTCGCCCAATGCAAAGATGCACACTCGCCTAATGCAAAGACTATGCACAATGCAAAGACTTCGCACAATGCATGCACACTCGCACAATGCACACTCGCGCACAATGCACACTCGCACAATGTACACTCTGCACAATGTACACTCGCACAACGCATTATTAAAGATTGAAGATAAATTATTTAATAAGTGATCCAACTTAATTCAATTTTACTTAACATTAAAACCTTAAATTTAAATATTGATCAAAATAGTAATATGAAAAGTACATTCGAAACTAATAATACATTAAACAACATTGATTTAAAGACATTAATTGATTAAAAAGACTAATACAAAAAAGTACAGTAGTAGTAAATGTGACTAGTTGACATTGCGGTTAGGGCAGTTATTTTTGTTGTGACCCTCATTTCTACAAATTCCGCATCTTTTGGTGCGGGTTGTCGTTTCTCTTTGATCCATCTCTGTACGAATACGAGTAGACGTGGACGACCCTTTTTATCTCTTCGTTTAGTTGGATCATGCTGTAGTTCAATAGTCCTGAAATCAGGCCATGAGGTCTCATTTGGCAAGGGTGGGAACTCCACAATGTAAGTATTGAAAACATGATGCATTGTGTATGGTGGATCGACAAACTTGAAGTGGTCGACATTGCATTTTGCGCATGCTGCGATTGCATGTGAACAAGGGTAATGAAGTGCCTGAAATTCCCCACACTCACAGGTTGATGCTCTAAGGTCGACCACAAATGTGTTCGCAGGTCTACCACTTTGTGGTCGTACTTGTTCCCGAACTCGCAACAATTGCCCCGCACGATCGTGAATTGCGACGGTATGCGTTTGTGAGACTTTAATGTTTCGGCAATGTTTTTCATCAATTTCTCGAGAGAACATTGTTCCGGATTTCATCATCGCTTCTGCCTCTGTTCCCCGTTTCACAAAGATCTCGTTCATCCTAAAATATGTTGCATCTATTAATGAACGGATCGGGAGATTCCGCACCCCCTTAAGGACATTGTTGATGCACTCTGCAAGGTTTGTTGTCAAGTGCCCCCAACGGCAACCTCCATCTTGCGATATCAACAACCCATTCGGGTTAATGTCTTCAACCCAATGCACGCCATCGGGACCTACTTCGTCAACAATTTTATTTTTGTAGTGATTAGTGATCTCTCCGTCATTGAGTATCTTTTCAAGCAAGTAAAGTAAGATGTTGGTAATTATGGAATGCAAAATACATAATAAAAATTAATAAAGTTTCAAAGATCTTGACCCATATTGTGAGATGTTTCTGGCGAGAGTGTTCTTAAAGTGTCTCATGAAGTTACGTGCTATGTGGCGGATCTGATCACGTGTTTCCAGTTGGTGTTTACACGCCTAACAAAGACTTTTGATAGACTCGTGTCTATCCGATATCAAACAGAGTCCTTCCGTGGTGTCACAAATTGTCTTAAACGAGACAGAAGAAATACCAAGCCTCCATTGTCTCACCTCGACAACCGCATACGCAATTGGGAAGGTTCCGTTTCTTCCGTCTTGGGCGATTGCCAAAAGAAGGACCCTTTGTACCTACCATACAACCACGTTCCATCAGCGCAGACACCACCGGGTTTGCGAATTTAAAGCCTTGTATGCACGGGCCAAAACTCCAAAAGATGCGGTGGAAAACACCTTTGTTGGTGACTTGTTGTTCGTTCTCATAGAATGGTTTCTTACCGCGATCGATAAGCGTACTCGTATATAGTGAGAGAAACCCACTAGGCATCAGGTTACCTCCTTGTAAGAGTCTTCCCACCACCGTATACACTTTCGATTGCTTTTGTTTACCAATCCAAGCCTTCTGTAGGAAGTGGGTACGTGAATCGCTCCTTGATGTGTGCAATCAACACAGCCTTTGAAATTGTTGGGTCCGCCTTACAAGTGGAAGGATATGAGAACATATGAAGGAAGACGTCATCTGGAGGTGATCTTGGGAAATATTGGATGCTGTACATGTGTGTGGGTGAGTCAACTGTGTAATCCCCCACAAACCAGATTTTGCTCCGAGCCTCACAACACACCTCCACAAACACGTATCGTGAACACATGAAACCTCCCAAACTCTAGTAGTAGATCTGTAGACTTGGTATGAAACAGAATTGTTTAGGTGGTATGTTTGGATGAATTCCATGGCTATTTGTTTTGTGGGAAATTGCATTTTCAGTTTCAGTTCGTTTGGGTCTTCATTGGATAAATGTTGGTTCCGTTCCATTGGATGGGCAAACTCTAAATCATAAGGTTCTGGGCTATAAGCTGTGACGTTTTGAAAGTGTGGGACAGGCTCGCGAAATGCAACACCTAGGTTGGGGGTAGTTTGAATTGGTTCCTCAGCGTCTTCACGCTGAAGAATTTCATCTTCATCATCGCTATAATCCCCAACGTCCTCATTATGGACACCAACAAACATACTAAGCGGTGTGGGGTATTAGTTTGATTCTTTGGAGGGTTAGTTGTATTAAGGTCAATGGGGTTTTACGAGGATGATGGTGCGAGTGATGGTGATGTGTAGAAGGACTATAATGCATGTTCGTTTGGGATGATGAAGGATTGAAGTGAGGGTAAGCAGGTGGGATGAAATCGAGTGTATGGTTCAAATGTTTGTTGAGAAAAAGGGATGGTGTGTGGTGGTGGAGATGGAATAGAGTGGGGTTCACTTTACAGGTATAGTTTGGAGGAGCATCAACCAATTCTGCGTATATTTGTGGTGTCTGAGATACCTTGAACTCTACATTCTTGGCAATGCTCCATCATCAATTCAAGTTGTTCATCGGTTGTAATTTGAAACCCGAATAAAAGTCACAACCAGTGCGAGTGTAGTGGGTACCGATATGTAATACTAGAAACAATTTGGGAGCAGTCGGGAGATATTATTTTTTCAATGGCTTCTTTAACTTGAGGTAGTTTGAAATTAGACATGAGTTTGACAAGGGTGTGGTTTTGACATGTAAACAACATACCCCGAGTATCGAATTTTCTACATAACCATTGTAAAACACGGTGATAAAAACTCTGGGTGGAGTTGGAGCCATTGATGAAGTTGGGAGTAGGAGGGTGTGTTTGATTTTAGTTGGTAGTAGGAGGATTTGTAAAGGTGTGGTTAGTGGTGAGAGATGTAGTGGGTATTTATTGAAATTCTAACGGTGTAGATTGCCCTAGGGGTTTTGGTTTTGAAGGCGAGGATTGCAGAGACGTTTGACGGCCACGATTGCACCGGCTGAATTAATGGCGAGGATTCCACCGACACTTTTAAAAATTCAATGTGCATGCACACACTCGCCCAATGCAAAGACTGCGCAATGCGACACTATGCACAATGCAGCACTCTGCACAATGCACACTCTGCACAATGCAGAACTCTGCACAACGCATTATTAAAGATTGAAGATAAACTAATTAAGAACTGATCCAACTTAATTAAATTTGACTTAAGATTAAAACCAGCACTTTTAATAATTGATCAAAATAGTAATATGAAAAGTACACTTCTGAAACTAATAATACATTAAAAGTATAAAAAAAAAATTAGTGTAAATAATGGGAAAAAAATAAATTTGGGGAAAAAATTTGGGCAAAAAAACATGTTAAGTTTAGGTGAAAAAAATGATTTTTAACACACTTTCTAGTAAATAATTTACTTATTAAAACATTTTTTTAATTTTTTTTTCCAAAACAACACTTTAGTATTACACTTTCTCTACAAGGTATAATATTTAAAAAAATATAATACAAATTAAATGTGTGGGAAAAATGTTCCTAAACTTAGGTAAAAAACCATTTTTGATACTTAGTCAAAACCTACAAAGTAATACAATAACTATTAAATGGATGAGACCTCATTTAATTCAGGACCTCTCCTATTCTTGAAGAAGTGCAATGTAGGGTATATTTATTTAAAATTATAAAAAAAATATTAGGGGAAATCATGGGAAAAAATTAGGGCAAAAAACCATTTGAAGTTTAGGTGAAAAAAATTATTTTTAGCACACATTCTAGTATTCCACCGACAGTTTTGAATATTTCAATGTGCATTATCAGAACAATCATGACAACCACTAATGAAGGCATCTTGACAAAGCCTAGTGGACAAACCCCAGTGGCCCCCTTGTCTCCCACTATCAGAAGGTGAAATGCATGTGAATAATTATTGAAAGTCCGACGGTTTAGATTGCACCGACAATTTGAACGGTTAGGATTCCACCGACCGTTTTGTTTCTTGCAATCCTACACCCATTATGGTCGTGGCAATGTAGGGTAAATTTTGTGAAAATAATGCACATAAAAAATTAGGGGAGAAAAGGGGAAAAAGTAGGGAAAATAACCATGTTAATTTTAGGTGAAAAAAATGATTTTTAGCACACTTTCTAGTAAATAAATTACTCATTAAAACATTTTTAAATTTTTTTTTTCCAACACAACACTTTAGTATTACACTTTCTCTACAAGATATAATATTTACAAAATTAAAATACAAATTACATTCGTGGGAAAAATGTTCCTAAACTTAGGTAAAAACCCTTTTTATACTAAGTGAAAAAATTTCAATCTTCAATTCCTTTCTTCTACACCTACAAAGTAATACAATAAATATTAAATCAATGAGATTTCATTGACCTCAGTACCTCTCCTATCATGTCATATAAAATTTTGAATTTTATTAAATTTTTTAACCTAACTTAAATTCATTTAACTTAGACAATACTATGACACTTCCTTATGGACAAATGCATGTGAATACTTGTCACAAACATTGTGAAAGACATATGAACAACCTAGAGACAAGCAACTTGACAAAGGCATGTGAATTAGTGTCATAAAGGGTTATTAGAGTCATGTGAATAACTTAGACACAAGTATATGGACAAACACATGTGAACTACTTTAATAATAGTTGAACACAAAAATCAAAATCATCATTTACACCACTATACCCATTTTGGTCGTGGCAATATAGGGCATTTTTTATTAAATTATAAAAAAAAATTAGGGGTAAAAAATTAGGGGAAAAAATTAGGGCAAAAAACCATGGTAAGTTTAGGTGAAAAAATGATTTTTAGCACACTTTCTAGTAAATAAATTACTCATGAAAACATTTTTAATTTTTTTTTTTCCAACACAACACTTTAGTATTACACTTTCTCTACAAGGTATAATATTTACAAAATTAAAATACAAATTACATTCGTGGGAAAAATGTTCCTAAACTTAGGTAAAAAACCCTTTTTTATACTTAGTCAATGAGACCTCATTTACTTGGGACCTCTCCTATTCCGAAGAAGAAGATCACACAACTTGTTTCAAGAAAGAATTAATTTAAAAATGTGGCTTGAATGGGAAAAAATTAGGCAATCTTAACCGGTTAAACTTGGTCGGTGCAATCTGGGCCTTTAAAACTTTGGTGCAATCTACACCGTTTAAACTGTCGGTGCAATCTGAACCATCCATAAATATCAGTTTTCAAAAAATAAAATTTACTTTCGTGGACCTCTCCCAGTGGCCCCCTTGTCTCCCACTATCAGAAGGTGACATAATTGCATTTTGGAATCCAAGACCCATTATTGCGCTTTTTTCCCCACCAACCACTGAACAATCTTCAGAATTCATTGGTTTCCCCACAAAACCGTGTGCTCAAACAAAACCATGGGCTGAAACAAAACCATGGGCTGAAACCATCTTTCAATACCATTATATATTCAACCATATATTCATTGCTTTCATTCACACAAAAATCAAACCATCTTCTCTTCTCTGCCTCTTCACCTTCCACAAGCCCTTGCCTTCTGAACCATCTTCTCTTCTCTGCCTTTTCATCTCTTGGTCTAACACGCAACCGACTTTACTTTCTTTATCACTCTCTTCATCTCCATCCAAAAATGTCTACCCTACTAAACCAACCTAATCATATTTCCAACTATCTCAACAATGACCCCATGGATGTTCATCACAAATTCACACTTCCCACACCAGATGAATCTATACTACCTTTGATAGAAAGAGCTGGGTTTGGTAAAATTCTTTCAATTGGCTCGTTCAAAATCCAACCAGCCTTGGTGGCAGCAATGATCGAACGCTGGAGACCAGAAACACACACGTTTCATCTTCCAGTAGGGGAGTGCACAATAACTCTCCAAGACGTCCAGTTGCAGTTGGGGCTTTCTGTTGACGGAGATGCCACATTGGCGATACCTCAAAAACTTGGCTCGAACTATGCGAACAATATTTGGGTAAAGTTGTCCCACCTAATGGAAAAGATGGCCACTGTCTTAAGTTGACGTGGCTACGTCGTGAATTTATGGAGGTTCCACAGGGTGCTTCCATGACAGTTCTTAATAAATTTCGACAGACAAAATATCAAACAGAGTCAGCACAATGTACACTTATGGGCTTGGTTGTTGCTTTTGATCGGGGGGTACATACTCCCAGACAAAACATCAAACAGAGTCAGCATGAAATACCTACTCCCCTTGATAAATTTCGACAAAATATCCAAATTTAGTTGGGGGTCAGCATGTTTGACAAACTTATACCGGATGTTGTGTACGACATCTACAACGCACGGAAGGGCTATGGGTGGATGTACTCTTTTGTTACAGTCTTGGGTCTGGTACCGCATGCCTTTCCTAGCACCGTCTTGCACACTTTCATATGATTGGCCACTAGCAAAGAGGTAAAAATTTGACACTTTTTTTAAAAATACTAACAATTACATTTGATCTTTATGTTAACGGTTCCTTTATTTACTAGATGGGCAACACCACCACTTAATCACACCAGATGTCCAAGAGACCTTGTTTCGTACAGAACAAGGATCGATCACATGACAGCTGAGGATTTTAAGTGGTTGCCTTATGAGGATTTCAACCTTCCAGCTGACGCATATGAGGGCTCGGCCATATGGACTACAAACACAGCTATGGTGTGTTTCCATATGGTGGAATGGCACCACGCAGATAGGGTTAAATTGCAATACCGACTTCTGCAAGAGATACCAGCCCAACCACAGGATTTGACTCGCCTGCACAGAATCACCATGCAGGGACTGACGATGACACCGATTGGACTCGATATCACACTCATTGGATCGATCGTTGGAATGATAGAGAAAATCGGTGTGTTGTCGGTCACCTACGCTATGGAACACCAAAGCGATCGATAGATACATGCGCTGGTTTTTCAAAAATTCTCGCCATACATTGCCGACCGACCAACGACTAAAGGGATCCTCGTCTTCTTTGGTGTTGTGGTGATGTGGAAGAATCGGATGAAGAACAACCACCACCTCCCCAAGAACTCAAATCGAACGTCGAGAACGTAACCGTAATCGTTATCGACGCCCGCACAAATCGAAGATCGGAACCAAACAAGCGCGGTGAGACAGGAAGAATATGTGCCCCACCGCCACTCTATCTCACACACACCAACATCTCGGGACACCGATATGTTCACCTCTGTTTGTTTTTGCGCCGACACCGGAGTTCGCGATTTATGCTCGTGAACTTCAAGAGAGGGCCGCCGGTGCTAGTTCTTCATCAGTGCCACAATATTATCAATACCCACCTCCCCCTGAGCCCGGCCGTGCTAGTTCTTCATCACTGGCCCAATATTATCAATACCCACCTCCCCCTGAGCCTGGCCGTGCAAGTTTTTCATCGGTGGCCGAATATTATCAATACCAACATGCCCCTGAGCCCCAACCCCAATTATTTCCAGACCCACCTCCCCCTGTCACGACTGAGGAAGAACCCGAACAACCACAACGGCGTCAACGTCCACAACGTAATCCCCGTCCTAGACGGTGTGGAACTGGGTCTCATCTTCTTCGTTAATAATTTAATGTATTATTAGTTTGACAAGTTGTATTTCATAGCAAAGAAGTTGTATTTTTATGACTTATTAAATTCAAGGTTTTAATTAATGGTCTACATCTTACCGACACTGTTTAACGGCCTAGATTTTGCCGCAATTTTTAATATCTTCATTTTTTACCCCAATTATTTTATAAATAATTAATCTAATTATTTAAAATAATTATTGTAATTAAATTAAATAAATTTAGATTTTAATTAAATTAAATACAAGAAAATCAAAAAATTAAAAAACCATGTGGAGAACTAGGGGTGGGGGGGGCGAGTTCACCAAAGGGATAAAAAAATTGAAAAATTTCTTTGGTGAACTAGTGGGGGGGCGAGTTCCCAAAGGAAAAAAAAAAAAATTGCCTAGTTTGGTCTTTAATCTAAAAGCTGTATTATTTAGGTAAATTTTTTTTTTTTTTGGTGCACAGTGGAAAATTTGCCCATATTTGGATTGCTTTGATTCAAATAAATAATAATAAATAAATAATAATAATAGTGAGATCTCACATTTCAGCAAGTCATGATCCCCTTTTTTCGCGTCCACTTTGAAAGAGAGAGAGAGAGAGCTTTATCAAGAGAGAGAAGTAGAGAGGAATAAAGAGAAAAGGGAGGAAGGAAGAAGGAGGTGGCGGCAGCTAGAGGAGGGTGAAGTGTGGAGGACTGGCCGCTTCCGGACGGTGGCGACGGTGTGAAGTTTCCGGCGACAGCACCGTTCGGTTTTGGGTGAGTGGCTCGCCGTGAGAGGTTTTTCGGAGAGGTTTTGCCGGAGCTTCGCCGGAGGAGATGATCAGAGGATCGTTGGCGCCGGAGAAGACGACGGAGGTAAGCTTTTTGTTCTGTTCTTTTTTTTTATGCTACTAAACTTTAACAAATTTATTGTTCAGAACAAAATAAATCAAAGTCGTGAATGAGAAAAAAGCAATACTTCAATCATAACAAGTGATATTAATATTAGAAATAGAACTAAAAGAAAAGAAATAAACACTTTAGCTCACTCAGTTTTAGAGTATATGATGAAAAGGGTCTTCATGAAACCTCCAAAGATCGGTGCTACTTTTTTTTATCATACCGCAAGATCCATCATGAGACCTTCTCTTTGCTACTAATGCTAGTTGCTCGATCTTAATGTTGCCTCTTGTTCCAAAAATATTGTTTTGATGATTAGGGTTTCAATGTGAAACCCTAATTTTTTTGGGTGACTTTCGCATTCAGCCGTTGTCTCTTTGAAATTTTGTGTCCCCTTTGACTGTGATTGTACTGTTTACTTATACTAATATTCTAGGTTTAGCAATTAATTACCTTTTAATGGGCTTTGACTGTTTTTTAGGTTTGAAGTGGAGCGGACCAGGCCCAGTTGCTTGGAGAGAGCATTCTTTGGAACCCCAAATTTCTTTGTCGTATACATTATTTATTTTTATGTAATTTTGGATTTAATTATTTTTGTATATTTTTAGTTATTATTTTTTTGTATTTTTTGGACATTTGGACATTTGAACACTTCTAATTTGTAATAAAAATTAAATAGATTTTTTTTGACATTTTTGGATTATATAACACTTTTAAATTGTAAATAACACTAAATAGAATTTTTGGCATTTTTGGACTATACATATATACTCAAAATAAAATAACTGCACAAGACGAGAATAATAATAAGAAAATGAGTCAGGCCAAGTACAAAGACGAGAACGGGCCAGACTAGACGAATACGCTAAAACGAGACCCAAATAGAAGAAATGGGCTCATTAACTAAAAACACTAAAATTAACTCAGAATTGCTTTCTTAAGCCTGAATTGAAAAGACAAGCCAAATTTTTAGAAAAAATGACTTTTGGTAGACTTACTTATGTACGACTAAACCCAAATACGAAGATTAAATTGAAGAACGCACGAAATGATCGATCATTCGCGTGCCTGCCTAATTTAAACAACGATATTTCGATTTAGTTGAGCTGGATAATTGAAATGGGCTTAGGTTAAAAAGGGCGGACAAAATTAGGGTATTACATGTATTACATTCCCGAGCTCAAAAGCAACCTTCTCAGCATAGGACAATTACAAGAGAATGGTCTCACTATCTTGTTTAAGGGTGGTGAAGGAAATTGCAAGCTCTATCATCCTGACAAAGGTTTAATTCTTGAGTCTAAGGTTGCTCCAAACCGAATGTACAAGCTGATGGAAAGAATATCAGAGGAAAAAGTCAAATTGAAGCATGCTTTCTCACTTCAACTGATGATATGGCTTACCTATGCAGACTTGGGCACTTGAGTAACAAGGGGTTGAACACTCTTCAAAGGAAGAAAATGGTGAGAGGTCTACCACAATTTGCAGATGACAACAGAGATTGTGCAGATTGTATGAAAGGCAAACAACATAGAGACCCTATTCCCAAGAAGAGCCAATGGAGAGCCAAAGCTAGATTGGAGCTAATACATGCTGATGTTTGTGGTCCAATCACACCTGTCTCGAATAGTAATAAGATGTATATTTTATGCTTCATTGATGATTATTCTAGGAAGACATGGATATATCTCATGAATGAAAAATCAGAAACATTTAGTCATTTTAAGGCATTTAAAAGTATGGTAGAAATGGAAAGTGACATGAAAATAAAATGCCTTAGGACTGATAGGGGAGGAGAATTTGTATCTAATGAATTCAATGAATTTTGTACTGTTTCTGGTATAAAACGTAATCTGACCACTGCTTACACTCCCCAACAAAATGGGGTTGTGGAAAGGAAAAACAGGACAATCATGAATATGGTAAGGTCTATCCTCAGTTGCAAGAACATTCCAAAGAATTTCTGGGCTGAATCTGCTAGATGGACAATATATGTGTTGAACAGATGTGCTACCTTGTCGCTGAAGAACAAAACACCTGATGAAGCGTGGAGTGGTCATAAACCATATGTGGCCAACTTCAAAGTGTTTGGATGCATAGGGCATGTCCATGTCTCTGATACAGATACATCAACTAAAGACATTGGTGTCCCCAACACAACTTATGAAGTAAATGAGCTTGGAACCAGAGTTTGAAGACCCCCCACATGGCTTAATAATTTTGAAACAAACTTTGGGGCATACACTAATTGTGAGGAATTGCATATGACAGGTGTTGAGGTTGTTGATCCTGAGTACTTTGAGGTTGTTGTAAAGGACAGGAAGTGGAGGCAGGCCATGGACAATGAAATTGCTTCAATTGTGAAGAATGAAACATGGAGTTGGTTGATTTACTTGCAGGGTCCAAAGTAATAGGGGTCAAGTGGATCTACAAGACAAAATTAAATGAACTTGGAGAAATTGACAAGCACAAAGCAAGATTGGTTGCCAAGGGATACACACAGAAGCAAGGTATAGATTATACAGAAGTGTTTGCTCCTGTGAGCAGACTTGACACAGTAAGGCTCATTATAGCTACTGTAGCTCAAAGAGGATGGACCCTCTGCCAACTTGATGTGAATCAGCTTTTCTATATGGAAAGTTGAATGAAGAGGTTTACATAGAGCAACCAAATGGATATGTGGTGAAGGGCAATGAGACTAAAGTGTATAGATTACATAAGGCTTTATATGGGCTAAAACAAGCCCCTAGAGCTTGGTTTAGCCGCATAGAAGCCTACTTTGTAAAAGAAGGGTGTAGAAATGAAAATCTCTTTCCATGTTTTGATGATACAAACTTAAAAGAATGAGTTAAGTTTTCTAAAACTTAATATGATTTAACAAGTTTCAATCAAGTGTGTAAAAGAATAGGAAATCAGTTTCATAGCAAAAATCTTGGCTCTACATATAAACCAAGTGTTTTTAAAGATCAAATGTGCCAAAAGAAGGTTACCTACCTTAAAGATGGTTGGTTACAGAAGGCTACCTCAACAGAAGGTTGATTTAAGAAGCTTAAAAGAAAAAGTAACTTTCTACAGAAGGTTGACTGAAAGTCAAACATAAGGTTGACTAAAAGTCAACACAAGGTTGACCAATAGTCAACAGAAAGTTTGATTGAAGTCAAAAGAAGGTTGATTTAGTCTAGAGTATGTTAAAGAAGGTTGATTGCTCAACAAGGTAAAAGAAGATTACAAGAATTCTAGCTTTTGTTTTCTGGGAAACATGTTCATATCTGAATTCTTGATCAAATGAGCATCAAATAAATTCTCTAGGAATAAATGTTGTAGAAATATTATCCTATGTAAAGAGGAAATCCTTGATTATTGTTTTGCCTTAAAAGCATGTTTGTTTATGTTAAAGAAGCTTCAGAAGCTTGATATATAAGTATGTAAAACTGTTTTATAAGTACATGAACAAGGCATGAAATGACATAAAAACAGAAAAGGAAGTATTGTGCAAGTTGTCATGACAGACAAAGCACATAAGGTTGCTTGTGAAGGATGAAAGGCTACCACTAAAGCTCAAAATACATCATACCTATCTACAAGCCTACAACAAAATTCCAACGGCTCTTTTCATCATTCCAACAGCTATTTTCAAAGGTTCAAAGGTTATATAACTGCTGTTCTACTCAAATACAATTCATGAGATTAAATTGGAGCCTTCACAGATCAAGCATCTCAAAGTAATCCAACCTTCTCATCCACACTCAAAAGCTACTAGAAGTTCAGAATTGGGAGATATCATCTTGAGTGTGTGTTTGCTTGTTATGCTATTAAAAATACATTGTATTTATCTATCAACAAGCTCCTAAATCATCCCAAACCCCTTATTGTAAGAATTACTGTGTAAGTTTCTCAACAAAACTACCTAGTGAGAGGTGAGTGTTGTTGGTGATTCTACTTGAAAAATTACCTTTAGGAAACTAGAAGAGAGTTTTCTAGTAGGTTGAGACAGCTTGGTGAAGCTGTGTAAGTTAGCACTTGTCTTTTGTGTGTGATCAAAAGAGAGTGGAGGTGAAAGTCTTTAGCAGGTGAAGCTAAAGCAAGTGTAAAATCTATTTGGAAAATAGTGGAAACTCTCACGTGGACGTGGGGAGAGGAGTAGCCATAGTTTGGTGAACCTCTATAACTCTACTGTGTCATTATTTGCTTTCCTTGTCATTTGTTTACTCTCATCTCAGTTTTCAAACAATACAGAAGGTTAAATACATCAACCTTCTGTAACCAGAATCTTAATCTTAAATGATCTTTATCTTAATCACTATTTGAAAACAACACTCTTTCTATAAGAAAAGACATCTACAATCATCAAAGCTAATTATCTTTCACTTCTGTTATATTTACTTACTATTTGTGTAACTAACATTCAACCTTCTTATATCCAAGTTATCTTGAGAAACATTTAAGAAGGTTGCAGGAATTAATTTTAAAAAGTCACACAATTCAATCCCCTCTTTCTTGTGCAACTTAGTCACTTCAAAGGGTTCACTGCTAGCTCAAGTGAACAAACTTTGTTCTTCAAAAGGAATGACAGTGATGGAGTTCTCATTGTTAGTGTTTATGTAGATGACCTTATTTACACTGGAAATGATGCTAAAATGATGGAAGATTTTAAGTGCTCTATGAAGACAGAGTTCTCAATGACAGACTTAGGCAAGATGAAATTTTTCCTTGGTATGGAAGTGACACAACAGGCTGAGTGCATTCACATATGCCAGAGAAAGTATGCTATTGAGTTGTTAAACAGGTTTGATATGAGCACCTGTAATTCTGTTCTAGTACCTATGGTGCCAGGTACCAAAATTGGAAGAGAAGAAGGAAGTAAACATGCTGATGAGTCTGTCTATAAACAATTGATTGGGAGTCCAATCTACATCACTTCTACCAGGCCGGATATAATGTATGTAGTGAGCCTATTAAGTCGATTCATGAGCAATCCCTCTGAAACTCACATGTTAGCAGCAAAAAGAGTGATGAGATACTTGCAAGGGACTGTGGATTTTGGAATAGAATACAGAAGAAAGGAACTGACAGTGATCAAATTCTGGGCTACACAGATAGTGACTACGCTGGTGATTTGGAGGAGCGTAAGAGCACTTCCGGCTATGTATTCTTGCTTGGCAATGGAGCTATTGCTTGGAGCTCTAAAAAGCAACCTATTGTTGCTCTCTCCACGACAGAAGTAGAGTTTGTAGCTGCTTGTTCTGCAGCTTGTCAATCTGAATGGTTGAAGAAAATTGTGAATGAATTGAAGCTGAGCCTAACCGAAAGCATTGTGTTGTACTGTGATAATAGCTCAAGCTATCCAGAATCCCATACTCCATGGGAGAAGCAAACACATTCAAGTTAGATTCCATTATCTTAGACAACTTGTGAAAGAAGGCAACATCAAGTTGATTCACTGTGGAACAAAGGAGCAACTTGCAGATATATTCACAAAGGCACTGAGTAAAGACAGTTTCTGCAAGCTCATAAAGTTGCTAGGAGTCTGTAAAATTCCTCAACTAAACTAGTCATTCTATTTGTATTTGAATGTCAAGTTTATGGGAGGGTTTGTTAGGAATTTTATAGCTTTGATTTGTTTTTAGTGTTTACAGGTTACTACAGGTAAACCTTTTGTGCTTGACCTATAATTGTAGGTCATCCCTTGTTTCCTTTGTCAGTTGCCAAGTTAGCAGATTTAGTTATCATGTAACTGTTAACTTGAGCTCATATATGTACCTCTATTCATTCAATGAAAGGATCAAGTGATTTCAATCATTCACACTTGCAATAGTCTCAACAAAGAGGTCTGAACCAAGAGACCTAGTACGCAACAAACAAGATTGCAACTTAATTGAGTTAACGAATGGCGTTTGATGGATTAGCTACCTGCTTCAACCAATATCCACACCCAAAACACTTATCACAACATCCTCTAGTCACCCACCATGACATCACATTTTGGGGCATCCATCTGAGCGAATCACGAGACATCTTCTATGTTTACGACATAAGGAGCAACAATTCATCTTGCATCTCATGTAGCTGTGTCAAGATTATATGAGTCCACATGCATGCCTATCCTATGGAGCTTGGATGAAGATCACAAAGATATATGGGATGAAAGTGGGGATGGAAAATATATGGCATGAAATTTGGTTGGGTGATGCTTCCTCAAGACTAAGTTCACAGGACTTTTTTTAGTGATTGGGGTCCTAATGCTTTAGTTGGCTCCTATGGTTTTTGGTCCGATGGGATTTGGGAAATCCCCTTGGAAGCAACAATTGTTCGATTGGGAGGAGGATCTTCAGAGGAGCTCCACTTGGCTCTAGGATATGTTTCTTTATTAGCGGCGTCCGATGCTTGGTTTTGGACCCCTAATTGTTTTGAGCTCTTCTTAGTGTAAATGCGCTTAATTACCACATTCTCTCTTCCAACGTCCCGTGTTTTGAGGCTCTCTCGATTAGGTGCTAGGAATTAGAACAAGGTTTGGAAGAGTTTTGCTCCTTCCAAGGTAGTGGTGTTTTCTGGCGACTTATCTTGGATAGAGTACCCACTCGATCAAACTTGTTTAGAAGATGGGTCATTACTGAGAGGTTGTCCCTTTGTTTGGATGTTGTGTGGGAATGTGCAAGAGTCATCTCTTGGTACATATAGATTTGCTTCTTCGATTTGGTATACGACTGTTAGATGGCTGGGTTTTGATTTTGTGATGCAGCATGACATCCTCTCTCTGTTCGTTCAGTTCATTCTTGTGGGTGGTCCAACCCGATGCAAACGCGGTTTGATGCTCATCTGACACACAGTTCTATGGGTTATTGGGAATTGATTTTCTCTGGAGGAGGTGTAGCTAATTTTGGGAGATCTTTTGACAGAGTTTTATCTTTATCTTGGCGTTGGTTCCAGACTAGGGGTAATTCTCCTACATGTTTATTTTATGAATGGTTTGTTGATCCTATCGATTGTATATTTAGGAGGTAGTTGGTTCTTCTTCCTTTTGGTGGATGTTTTCTCTTTACTGTATCTGGGTTGAGTACCCCTTGTGTTCTGCTTATATATATATATATATTATGTTTTCTTTTCATAAAAAAAAAGTCTCGAATGGTTAATATTAAACTACTTGTTTTGAATTTTAACGCCTACTGAATTATCACAATTCACATCCTAATTTAATATATGTGTATCGATATTTACAACTAGGTGGGTAATCCTAGGGTCAACCCAACTCATCCTAACCCGAAGTCGGCTTACAACTTCAGACAATACTATTTGTCCATTTTTAAAGTGAGACGGAGTTGAGTTCAACTCGAAATCATTAAGTTGAGACAAAATTGCGTGTTGAGATGGGTCCTTCACACCCCCACTACTAATTATTAGTAATTAAACCCACCACTCAATTTCAATAGAAATCAGCTACATAAAAATTTCTGACCTATAGTGGGAGACAAATGACAAATTTGGATAAGATTGCATTTCTTTCTATCTGTTTATTAAATAATTGAATTACCATAAATGAAGCTACTAGTTGCACCATGGCTTGTCTTCAAGATGTGGTCACATTCAAGATGGACCAGAAAACATAATGTTAAATAACCCTTAGTCACGTCCACTTACATATGTTCCGCTATTAATTAATGCTCTAGAATATGTTATCAGTTCTTAAATTTTATTTCAATTATACTAGTAAAAATAATTAATATTGTTTATTTGCTACGAAGTTTTTCTTCAACGTAGTAAAAAAAACTAAAACTAATGAGTTCAAAACAATGTGTAGATGGAACCTTTTTTACACATGTCATGTAACGAATTGTCTAGAAATGAGAAAGGAAAAAATAAAGTGAATGGAGAAGATTATTGATGTTGGATAAATTAAAGAGAAAATAGGTAGGAAGGAACACGATGGTCCAGTTATTTATTGTATGTGTTTCAATTAAGCTTTTGTTGTCATCCTCAAGACAATGATGAGACGCAAAGTCACATACATGTGATCTATCTTGCAAACCATAAACAACTTACGGACTCAAATACGACACCTCACAAAAATTGGTCCTAAACGGATCATATTCTAATCCAAAGTTATATATATATATATATATATATATATATATATATATATATATATATATATATATATATATATATATATATATATATATATGAGATATATCAATGGGGAGGATTTTTTTTTGGTCAAAAAAAAACAATGGGGGGGATTTTTTTAATAAGAGGGCAAAGAATTTTTTTTAATATACTAACATATTTAGTGTAAAGGTTTTTTGGCTATTAATCAACTAGAAATTTGTTGGGTCAATTCTAATTTGGAGCCCATGATAGGTAGTTGGCCCATTGCTCTTGTATCAATTTTGGGTTTGTTAAGCCCATTGTATTTTTCTGACATGACAGTTACGAGTTAGCTGAAATGCTAACTGAACTCTCCCTTGGATAAATACCTGAGAATCAATGAAGACAGATTTGTTGATTTATTTTCATTCCTTACATTTGGCATCCGAGCTTCAAATTGGGCTTGTGTCAAAAGCGATATTCTTGAAAGAAAACACGAGTGGTGAGAGCGGGTTCTTGCACGTTGGATTCAAAAACCAATTTGAAGCATTTTTTCTTCAGCCATCAATTCCACGGTTTGATGGTCATTATGATCAATGGGCCATGTTGAGGGAAAATCTTCTTAGATCAAAGGAATATTGGCATCTAATTGAGGAAGGTGTGCACCACCATCAGTGGCAACTCAAGAGCAGATCAAGAAGAGGAAAGAAAGCAAGTTAAAAGACTTGAAGACCAATAATTATTTGTTTAATTTCAAGCCATAGACAGGGGATCTTGGAAACACTTCTTGTTAAAGATTCAGCAAAGGACATGTGGAATTCAAATAAGAAAAAGTATCAAGGGCCTACGAAGGTTAAGAGGGCGCAACTTCAAGCGCTTCGGAGGGAGTTCAAACTTTTTGGCATGAAGGAGGAGGAAACTGTGGATGAATATTTTGCTAGAACTCTTGCAATTGCAAGCAAGATGAAGGCAAATGGGAGAAAATGGATGAATCCACAATAGTGGAGAAGGTTCTTCATTCAATGACTCCAAGATTCAACTATGATGTGTGCTCTATTGAGGAGCCTAACAATGTACATAATCTTGTCATTGATGAACTTCGACGTAGCTTGTTGGTTCAGGAACATAGGATGAAAGGAGAAAAAGATGAAGAACAAGCTCTTAAGGTGACTAGTGCGGGAAGATTGAAAGCAGCGGTCGTGGATCAACTAGTGAAGGATGTAGTGGAGGAAGACAAGCGATCAACAAGGAGGGCGTTGAGTGTTATCAACGCCACATTAGGCCACTTCTAATCTGAATGTCTTGATTGGGAAGAGAAAGCCAACTATGTAGAGTTTGTGAAAGTGAACGACTATTGCTAATGGCCAAAATAGAATCGAGAAAATTCCTTGAAAGGAAATGTCTATTTTTAGATTCGGATGCGATAATCATACGTGTGGAAATAAGGAATGGTTTGATGATTTGGATGAAAGTTTTAGTGTGTGCCGGGAATTTAGGAGACACTATAAGATAACTATGAAAGGAAAGGAAAATTAAGCTTCAAAATTAAGAATATTTTGCTCAGTCTAGACCAATTACAAGACAAGAATCTTGACATTCAGCTTCACAATAATGAGTGTCGAGTGCATCATCCTAGAAGGGATTTATTATTAGATCTATTATTCCTCTAATGGAATGTTTGTAGATAAGGCTCAGAATCGTTCCAATATGCTTGAGGCTACAAATGAAGAAAGCACTCTGCTTTGACACAAAATGTATGCTCACCTCGGTTTTAGGGGTTGATTCTCTTGGCCCAGAAAGGTATGGTGAAGGGACTACCAAGTATGGATAAATCCTCCAAAGTGTGTGGCGAATGCATCATAGGGAAGCAGCACAAGGAACGTTACTCAAAGAAAAGTGCATGGAGGGCAACTAAGAAGTTGAAATTGATAGATCTGACATATGTGGACCAATTAAACCAGAATCCAAGAGCAAAAAAAGGCACTTCATCACTTTCATAGATGATTTTAGTAGGAAAGCTTGGATATATTTCCTAACTGAATATTTTACTGCATTAGAATGAGATTAAAAGGAAAGCAGAGAGGAGATTGGTACCTTAAGAAATGATAGGGGTTGAGAGTTCACTTCCAATGAATTTGGAGAATTTTGCAATCAGAATGAGATTAAAAGGCAATTGACTACTTCCTACACTCCACAACAAAATGGAGTGGCTGAAAGAAAGAATAGGTTCATCATTAATAAGGTAAGAAGCATGCTTATTGAAAGGAATGTCCCCAAAGAATTTTGGCCTAAAGCTGTTACCTGAGTCGTGTATGTACAAAATAGATGTCCCACCACTACTGTGAAAGATATCACCCTTGAAGAGGCTTGAAGTGGAGATATGCCTTCTAGACTGTTTTCTTGGTGTAAGTGAAGAATCAAAGGCATATAGACTATTTAATCCAGTGTCAAAGAAGATTATGGTAAGCATAAATGTTGTCTTTGATGAGTCAGAAAATGGTGCTGAAACAATGATGATGAGAAGCTAAACTATGATGATCTTGAGGAACATGATAAGGGTGGTTCAGAAATTGAAAGTGGAGATAATGGTGATGAGAGTAAAGTGCAAGCAGAGTTTCAAGATCATTCAATTGATGCTCCACCGTGAATTGAATGAATAATATTCCAGAAGAAGATCTAGAAAACCACCCTCTTTGGCTCCAAGACTATGTGAGAATAGCTGAAGTTGAGGAGCTTCACAGTTATCATGCAATCTGAAGATCTTGAAACTTATGTAGAAGCTATCAAGGAACAGAAGTTGAGAAAATCCATGGAGGTGGAACTGAATGTTATAGAGAGAAATGAAACTTGGAAATTATGTAAACTTCTAGAAGGAGCCAAAGTGATTGGAGTCGAATGGATATTCACGACAAAGTTGAACAAAAGGGGTGAGGTTGAAAATACAAGGCAAGTCTAGTTGTCAAAGGGTATTCTCAGAAGCATGGCATAGATTTCAATGAAGTGTTTTCTCCTATTTTAAGATGGGACACCATAAGGGTTGTCATTCCTATAACTGCTCTAAGAGGTTGGTGCATTTATCAACTAGATGTTAAAAGGGGATTTCTACATCGATAAATCACTAAGACACACTTTGTTGAACAACCACCAGGACCTGGGAAGAAAAGAGAGGAGGATAAGGTCTACAAACTGAATAAGGCTCTGTATGGTGTGAGGCAAGCTCCATAAGCTTGGTATAGCAAAATAAAGAAGTATTTTTTGAACGCATGAGTTGATAAATTCCCATCAGAACACGCTCTATTTGTTAAAGTCAGTTCAAACCATGACTTATTGATTGTGTCTCTTCATATGGATGACTTGATTTACTCAGGAAGAAAGTCAAACATGTTTTCAAAATTCAAGGAATCCATGAAAAGAGAATTCTATTTGAGTGGCTTACTCCCTCTGGTCCCTACTATAAGAAAAGTTTATAGTTTTAATTTCATTGAGTAACTGATGTATATGTCCTATAATATAAGCCAGATACATTAGTTATTCAATGAACCTAAAAATGCAAAATTTTCTTCTAATAGGGACCGAAGGGAGTAGGTAGGATGAGTTATTTCCTTGGTGTGGAGGTATGCAAAATGACAAAGGAATTTTCATTAATCAGAGCAAATATGCCAAAGAAGGTGTTGGGCCGGACTCAACATATCCGAAGTTAATGTAGTGAAGAATCCTATTTTGTCGTGGAGTAGGTGCAAAGTGACAAAGGAAGGAAGGAAGTGGGGACAGCGTAGAGACAACACCATTTACAAGAAAATGATTGGTAGCTTGATGTATTTGACTTCTACAAGACATGACCTTATGTTCTCAGTTTGCTTGGTTAGTAGATATATGGAGAAGCCCACTCACATGCACCTGTAAGCAGTCAAGAAGGTCCTGAGATACTTGAGAGGGACACACAAACTGGGCATTTTCTCTGGCAGAAAAGGAAGAGAAGAGTTTATGGGATTTTTTGATAGTGACTATCCTGGTAATATAAATGATAGAAAGAGCACCTCAGGTTATGATTTTATGCTTGGAACTGGATCAATCTCCTACTCTTCAAAGAAGCAACCAGTGGTGGCACTTTCCACTACTAAGGCAAAATTCATTTTTGCTTCCTCATGTGCTTGCCAAGCTATTTGGCTAAGGAGAATCCTTGACAAACTTAGTCATGTTTAGAGCAAAATTGTGATCTTGTGTGACAATAGCTCCACCATTAAGCTGTCCAAAAAAAGTTTTCCATGGAAGGAGCAAATACATCGATGTGAGGTTTCATTTATTAAGAGATTTGGTCAAAGATGAAGTAATTGAGCTAGTCTACTGCAACATTCATGACCAAGTAGCATACTTGATGACCAAGCCTTTGAAGTTGGATGCCTTTCAAAGGTTGAGCGGGAAATTGGGAGTCTGCAATATAAAAGAAATAAATTGAATTGCTCACTGCAAATTAGTTTAAGGGAGGGTTTGTTGGGTCAATTTTAGTTTGAAGCACATGATAGTTGGCTTATTTCTCTTGTATCAATTTTGGGTGTTTTAAGCCCATTGTATATTTCTGTTTTGACATTGATGAGTTAGCTGAAATGCTAGCTAAACTCTCCCTTGTATAAATACCTTAGAACCAATGAATGAAGACCGATTTGTTGATTCATTTTCATTCCTAACATCTAAAAATTGACATGACGTAAAAATGGTTGACTTTTATCCTAGTCGTTTTGAAAGACATTGCATATATCATAGATTCTTATTGATTGAGAATTTAAAAAATCTATACACCAACAGTGTATATTAGTTAAAACTCTTGCGAAGTTATATTCATCTCAGAAATACTAGTACATAATATAAAGTAGGCATTACATAATACCCCATTTATCATGAGGATTAACATAATAAAAATGTACGACTCTTCGATATTGTTTCTTTTAAGAAGTAGGAAAATATTTTTGAAAATACCATTAAAAATAAGGGTTTTTTTAAAACTTTATACATTACCTTTAATTAACTACTATAACCTTAAGAATGAAGAAATTTTACTTAGTAGAAACAAAAAAATTACAAATGAAGGGAATTCAATCAAGCGATTGACACGAGGGACAGATCCACATAGTCCCAATTGGGGTCACTTGACCCCACTTCTTCCATAATTTTGTAACCAAAAAATATTAGTATTGTGTATTTTGACCCCACTCTAAATATTATCATGACCCCACATTGACATAGTGCTCAATAAAGACAAAGGGTCCGTTTTATTTGCAAACATGATGTGATCTTGGATTTGGGGACAAGATCTTGAGCAGACAGGACTATAGACAAGCTTTTGTCCAGTACATTGTTTGGTGAATCATGGACAACACAAGAAGAAAAAAGTAAATTTTACTATAATTCTTTTTCTAATGTTTATAATAATTTTATATAACATATATTATAATGTAATTAAAAAACTATAAAGAAAAACATACGAAGAAGAATATGGAAGAGAGAGAGAAGGAGAGAGAAAGAGAGTGATATATTTGATGGGGGAATTTTTAAATGATTGTATGGTCACTTATATAACATATGTGAAGAATCAAATGTGTAATCGTATGGGGGATTAATTTTTAAATGATTGTATGGTCCTTATATAGAGAGTGATATATTTGATAGTGTTGACAATGAACAAATCTTACAACACTTTCAAAGTATGAAAGAAGACACGTAGAGAGCAATTATAAATCTTAAATGTTTAAGTGTCTTCAATTTTTGGATATACAATGATATAACTTTTGTAATCTCAAACTTTTTGCTTAATAGTAAGGATATCATCATTTTATCGATTATGCGTTTATATATTCTTTTCTTATAAATATTCATAGTAAATAATTTTGCCCCCACGAATTGAAATTCCTAGATCCGTCCCTAGTTGACACCCTTAAATTTTAAATCCCCTAAAATTTTGAATTGAAGCACAATAATGTAACATAACTACACTTCTTCACGATTTTGAACATAACTTGAGCTATTGATGTTTGACTAAGGGGTTATTAGTTTCTTAACCATCAAAAGAGGGGGGGGGATTGGTTTCTTTGAACATCTAAGAGAATTTCCTCTTAGAATTTGGGTTGAGTTTAACTCAACTCTACAAATTAGCTTGTAGAGTGAGTGATCTCTCCCACTTATAAACTCTTTTTTCATATCCTATTCCGTGTGGGACTTTTATAACACCCCCTCACGTCTAAGACTGGACTATTAGAGTGTGACCCGAGTGGCCTAATAGCATGTGGCTCGGAAGATCTTGGATTGACTTTTAGTACTTATCTTAAAATTTGGGTTGGGCCTAACTGATCAACTCTATACAAAACCGATTTATAGAATGAGGGATGTCTCCCACTTATAAATTCTTTTTTAGGCTATATCACATCCGACGTGAAACTATTAGCATTATTCCTACAAAATTATCTCTAATAGGCATGATCAAATTTGGATTCTAACATGATCACAAATGTCAAATGAAACTTCACTCATGACATTCTAATTATCACACTTGTACATTGACTCTAGAAAACTTATCTCCAGTTCTAAATATCAAACTTGAATTAAATCAAAAGCTAAACGAAAGATAAGAGCCACATCTACAACAATCCCATGAAAGAAGATAAATAGGGGGATTTGAATTAATCGATTATAATCACATACATGATCAATACAAACACTTCAAATTGCACATGGTAGAGATGGCTCTCCTAAACCCAAAAAAAAATGTATAATAATTTAAAAACCAAAATATTCAGAAAAATGAAAAATAAAAAGACAGAAATATTCAAATATCTATAATAGTATATCAAAACAACTGTGCTCTCGTGTTGTAGCTCGATAAAGAAAATACATACACGTAGGGGTAGATAATTGTAAGTACAAATTCTAAGGTACAAATAATAATGCAGCTAAGCAAGAGAATTGTACCTTTTGAATTTGCCTTTTTTCTTGGATCATGATATCGCACCCCATAAAAAACAAGGTAATTATGTAACATCCTTTTTGTTTTGAGCAAGACAACTAAATATTCCACACAGAACATAATCCAGCTCTTCATGCATGTTGGACATCCAACATTGCCAGCTCCAAAGGCCTGCATTTGTTCTTATGATATTTTCTCTCACTTCACTCCCACAATTTGCTACAGTAGATAGATATTGATGGGTGCATATATATGTATGTGTTTATTCTCTAGTATGGTCACCTCAGCTTTTACCCAAAGAATAAAATATTAAAGTCATGATGATATTATTCACTTCCCATACACTAACTACCATCCTTCGTTAATAAAATATTAAAGTCTCGGAAACTAATATTTCCCCCACCCCTATTAACAATTGTCTATCTAAAAAAGACATGAAAACACAGGAAAAAATAACAAAGATTCTTAAAGCTGTCTCTCAAAAGAAGTGAAAAGCACCCTAGGACAATTAATAAATGTTTATAATGTTTAACTATGTAACTGCATAAATCACTTTATATCAAACAACCTTAATAAGCTTTGCTTAATTAAACTCTTGTTGTCTGTTAGATTCGGGTAATTAAATAAAGCAATTTATACCGGTGGCGAAAAAGAGTTTTTTTGTTTTAAATATTTAGGTGAGGAGATGGTCTAGTCCAAGACAACGAAAATTTTCGAGTTCAACACTTATGAAGGGAATTACATTTACCTCATTTCAAGAAAATTAATTGGGATTTGAATTCGGAGACCTTCCAGATACAAAGTCTATCGTGTTCCAACACACCAACGATTGGGGTTATATCGAAAGAGTTTAAAACAGGAGATCCATGTTCGAATCATAGAAACTAAAGTTTTCCCCTTACCTAGCTAATTAATCCCTGATAATTGCATATAAAAAATAATTTATATTTCTATGTTATAGTCAAGTTTGAGTCTTGGATGTGGCAAAAATTCTATTAGGAGTGAAAAATCACACGAACAGCGAAAGTCAAATACACATGACCAGCCAAATTCTATGCATAAATTAGTCACTGACAAATTTGATGGATATATATTACGCAGAAATAACATGGTAAAGAAAAAAAAAAGTCTATACACGCATGTATCCAATAACGACGGATATTTTAATTTATAGCGCATTATCTAAAGCTAAACTTTTTTTTTACAAACTAGACGTATAATTTATTTTACACTCTTCATATAAGATATGCGTCATAAGATTTATAGCGTAACATCTAAATCTAAGATATAGATACATAGTGGAGCTTTAAATATGGTTAGCATCATAAAATTTATAATTCATAGTCATGGGGCTAAAAGGTAACATACTTTTCTTGCGGAAAACACAATGTAAACAAAAAATTAAAGGATTTTAATCCAAAGTAAAAGTTAACAAATGTGATAATATAGTCAATTAAAAATTAAAACGAAATAATTCAAAATGGGATACTTCTGGGAAATTATCATCATGTGCCCTCTTTATGATCGATGAAGACAATGAGAGAATAATCCTTACATGGGTTGATAATTTACAATTAAAATTGACAAAGAAAAAAAGTTGTGTTTGTTCCAATTTGGACCATAATAATTCAAATGGAATCCTCAAGGAAATGAGTATTATGTGATTTTATCCCATAGAAAGAAAAACAAGATTAATAATTGGAACGAAAAATTGCAAAGCGTGTGTTTTGAACACGCATGGAATATAGTTTGAGGATTAATCTCGTGATTATGCATACAACATTTTGAATTAAAAAAATTGAAATGACATATTTTGATATATTTATCTTGTCAGTCATTATTAATCACCAATTATTGAATTTTAGTGCCGGTTTGTAATCACATGGGATGTCTCGGTCGTGGGCCAAAAGTATTAACCTAAGTCGTGGCCTAGTTTTGGAAAGGTAGCTTAATTATGTACAAATTAAACCTATCTAAGTTTAACAAAATAATTAACAATGAGATTAATTTCATTGAGAAAGCTATATGATTCAATTTCATGGGAATTCCTAATCTATATGTTAAATAGGATAGGTTTTCCTCACCGTTGGATTGCTTGGATGAAATCTTGTGTGTGCAATAGCTCCATGTCGGTATTGGTGAACGGTAGTCCCACTCAAGATTTTCATGTGTGACGGGGGTTTGGAGCATTAAATCAATTCTGAGGGTCTTTGAGGTAGGTAGTGTCAGGTTTGAAGGTAAACTTTCATAAGAGCAAGGTTATTGGTATCAACACTCCAGAAGGTTTTTTTGGAAAGAGCTAGTATTTTTTTATTTCGCCGCACGGAGTCCATTCCTTTCAAGTTTTTGGGTATTCCGATTGGAGCAAATCCGAGGCGGGAGGCGACGTGGAGTTTCGTCATAGGGACGGCTAGAAAAAGATTGGCTTTATGGAAATGTCATTTTCCCTCAATCGGTGGTTGGGTAACACTCATTACCTCCGTCTTAAATAGTATCCCTCTGCATATGTTTTCTTTTTATAAAGCGCCCAAGGTTGTTATAAAGAAGTTGATCAAAATTCAAAGGGACTTTCTTTGGGGTATTAACGAGGGAGATCATGGTATGTATTGGGTGGCTTGGGATAGAATCTGTAAATCAAAAAAAGAAGGGGGCATTGGAATCAAAGATCTCGAACTGTTCAATATGGCGCTCCTCTCCAAGTGGAAATGGAGGGCGCTGATGGATCCTAATGCGATGTGGAGCAAGTTGTTATCTCATAGATACGGTAATCTTGCATCTTGTTTTGTTCATGACTCGGTGGTCGGTACTCAGCGCCGGAGCGTGGGATCTATTTGGTGGAGAGACTTGGTTGATTTGGATTCTCGTGTAGAGGAACCGAGAAGGTTTGCGTGGTGTATCAAACGCACACTCGGTGACGAGAATGATATTGATTTTTGGATGGAACAATGGTTAGGAATTGAACCTTTGTTAAAAGTGTTTCCTTTGCTATCTGTTGGGTGCGATCAACAACACATTTTGGTGTCTAGTTTGGGACATTGGTACAATGATTCTTGGGTGTGCCTGGTTCCGTGGCAGAACTCAACGGACCCGCTTATTAAGGCAGAAGGTGACATTCTTAGTAGCATCTTACAACAGGCGTCTCCCATTAGAGGTAAGAAGGATGAGTGGAGTTTGCCTCACGATCCTTGTAATCTATTTTCGGTTAAGTCATATTATTTCCAGCTGGTCTGAGACGACTACACCTCCAATGATACGGATCCTCCGAATTTTTGGACGTCCTTTTATAAAACAGCAGCTCCTTCGAAGGTATTGTTGTTCAGTTGGCGGTTGTTGTCGAATTCTTTGTCGGTGCGCGATGAATTGTTGCACAGAAATATTCTCCACACAGCTGAGGACGCTATATGTCCCATGTGCAGCGAATTCTGCGAAACTGTGCACCATTTGTTTTCCTCCTGTTCGTTCTCGAGTTCAGTTTGGTCTAGTGTCGTTGCTTGGCTTGGTTTGGTCTTCGACTCATCACAGAACATACTGGATCTATTTCATAGGTGCGGCCAATTGTGCAAAGGAAAAAAGTCCAAGAGAAAGAAACATCTTATATGGGTGACGACTTGTTGGAGCATATGGATCGCAAGGAGCAGAGCTATTTTCAAGAACGAGTAACCAAGTGTCGATTCGGTTGTGACTCGTATCAAAAGCTATATTTGGAGTTGGTGTATTTATAAGCTGAATTGTAATTCCTCTATTTCTATCTCAATGTGGTGGACTAACCCCCTCCAATGCCTAAACAATATGTAATCTAAATGGGGGAGAAACGGTGGGTTAGGTTGATTATCCTCACTGTAGTGCAGTTTGTGTGAAGTACTCTTTTTCCTGTCTGAGTCTTTTTCCCGGTGAGTTTTGCCTCAGGGAGGTTTTGAGGAGGCCCTCCCCCTTTCCTGCTTTCCATTGTAAGGGATGGGCACCCATTGTGCTCCCTTCAATGAATTTATTACTTATCTAAAAAAACAATGAGATTAATTACAAAGACAATTGGTTGACATTGTTAGGCTAGACATTTTCTATGTTATGGGTAGTGTTTGTCACTCCGCTAGAGACAAAAAATAAATAAAACTAGTTGATTCAAATAATTTAGTGTTTGAGGGTAATACAAATATATGAAACCATATTATCTTGTTTGGATAATAAACGAGGGAATTTTTAAAATGAAAAGATTTTAGGATGTATTTGTACTGGCATTTAAGGTTGGGTCAATTGAGGGGGAGTGTATTGGTTAGTTTGTATATTATGTTTAAGGATCGGTTTGATGGTCAAGAATAAAATAAAGATATAATAGGATATAGAGTTGAGGCCCTCCCTCTTCCCTTTGTAATGTTTTTGACACGTCTTGTGCTCTGTATCAATGAATCAATTGCTTAGCTAAAAAAAGAGAGGATATAGAGCTAAATATAGATTAGATAAGATAGAGAGACAGGATAAACATTATTCTATCATTTATTTTATGTGCACCAAATAAGAAATAAGATGATATATATATATATATATATATATATATAAATTTTTTGGATACAAAGATATATTATTCTATTATATATTTTAAAAAATTTAATGTTAATGACAAAGTTATCGTTAAGACAATTATATTACATTTGTTAAAGTTATTTCAATTAATTTTCTATTTTTATATTTTTTAATAAAAATTTTGTTTTGAATTTTTCTTATCACGTATTTTAATTTTTAATTTTGAAATGTTTTTTACTTTTATGAGAGTATACAAATTGACAAAATTACCCATTTTTATAAAAATCATACATTTCGTACCAATATTTTCAATTTTATTTCATATTGTTGGTAAAAAACTAATTTCAAATTTTTATTTTGTTTATGTTTTAATTTCAGTATTTTGAATTTTAAAATATATTTTATTATTGTAAATGAAAAAAATAATTTCTTATCTTATCTTGCTATATTCTAACCTAGCTCATATTCAAGATAAGATTTTAAGAAGAGAGTCGGGATATGATAAGGTGATGTGATTAACTTATCATATATCCTATACCGGTTCAACAAACATTGGACTAATGGTATCCAAAAGACCCAGTTTAGCTCATGATTTGAGTCGTCAGCAGATACCTATGTAATCCTGCTCAGCAGTAAAACAAATCCTGGGATACTTACATTGTATTGTGAAACTGGGTTTGAGGTACAAGAAAGAATCATAGGCTTCATGTGGAAGGTATCTCTCCGACATGTGGTGGAAATATCAACCATAGAGGCTGACTACATTGGATAACTAAAGTTGTGAAAGATGCTTTATAGCTGAGAGGACTTGTTAATGAGCTTGGGATTTCACAGGAAGTGTGAATGTGTATTGTGACATCCAGTGCAATACACCTTTGTAAGAATCATTCATATCATGAAAGGACCAAGTACATTGAGACAAGGCTACACTAGATTAAAGATATTGTCTCTGAAGGGAAGGTTCAGATTTAAAAGGTGCACACTACACACAATCCAACATATTTCATCACTAAGGTGTTGTCCCTAGTCAAACTCAAGTCTTGCTTGGATTTGTTGAATGTTGAGACTTGCTTAAGGGAGAATTGTACTATGCAGTGAAATGGTTCAGAATTGAGTTAGAACTGAGCTTCCCAAGTTGGAGATTGTTGCTAATGTGGCAAACTCAACATCAATTGGATATGTTCCCAATTGACGTTACTTTGATTATCTGAGATTAGAGTTGTTAGGAAGTTGGTTACAAGTAAATAACTTCTTTTGGCGTCAAACTCGTGCAATAAATAAGTTGCATGTGATGATTGTAACGAATTAACTCTCACACACACACACACACACCATATCTGTGATTGAGTGGAGTGAAACACGAGAAATTGGGGATCAGGGAAGTGAGGATTGGGAAACACAATCCGGGTTTCAAATCATATTTGTGGGGAAAACACTTCAACAATATTATGATGTTGAACATCGTGATCAATTTCTTATGTTGATGCATAGTTCTTACCTGTTGCTCCTTTTGATTTTGTATTTTGCAATCTTGCACTGCATCTGTGTTGCGATCGTTTTACACAACGCGCCTATTTCTTCTTGTTTCATCGCGTGTTCTGTTTGTCGTTTGAGCAATCAATTGTGTGATTGCTTGTCCTCAAGCGCATTCGTGCATCACTACTCAATGTTTGTGTGCCCTAGATTTTGTGCTTTCATATGTTGTTGACTTAACATGTACAAATCAAACCCTAATAATAATATTAGTCAACACTTTAAATTTCGTATGGAAAAATGAAGTGTTTCTAGTACCGTGAGTAGTAAATCTCACTAGAGCAAGCAAAATGTAGAAAATGCAACGACAGGGAAATCAATACTCCATTTTCCCTTTATTGTTCATAAAAAGTAAAAACTAATTGAAACAAACATATTTACGGTGCACCAAGTTGGCCTTTACTCACTCTACTATTAGTTGAGTTATGCGCACCTTGTTGGAAGCAACACATCACCTGCCTCATATCATGTGGTGCAGTTTATTAAATACCTGTTTGACAACTCCACTTGCCACTAATTGATTTTAGGATGAAATCTAATTTGGTATTAGAGCCAAAGCATATCTCCATT